>CM030181.1:16619725-16676638 GCA_017639675.1 Aplochiton taeniatus | reverse complement strand
TCAAGTCAATGCCACAAAACAGGGAGAAGGACACCTGACACTGTGCGTTACAGTCTTCACATGTTTAAGAACAGCTTGACATTTTGTCTCATGTTTACTTACTGCCTGTTGGGAAAAAAACAGCAAGGTCTCCAAGTTGGTATATGTACATAGGGAAGATAGTGTAGGAAAATAAGGAATTGTTACAATAGTAGCATACTTTAATGTTGGTAAATGGTAATATGGTATACTTTCAAATCAAATTATTTGTATAGCACATTTCAAACACAAAGGCAATTCAGTGTGCTTTACACAACTTTATAGGATGCTTTGGATGAAAGAATTCAATTGTAAGTACGTTTTTTAGTTAGAAAATCGAATTCCTTCATTATCTTGATAGGTGGCATACACAATATAATGTTAAATATCAATTGTCTGGTCAATCAAATCAAATAGTGCTGCCATGGTCGGGTTAGCCTGTTTAAATACAAATTTTAACAACCTAAGCATCAATGTGCCCCACACACACACACACACACACAAACGCCACACACACACACACACACACACACACACACACACACACACACACACACACACACACACACACAAAAGAGAAAATGTAAAATGTATCAAAAATGTAAAGGTTAAATAGCCTGCTAATGTTCAGTGCATATGATACTACCCTCTAGTGGATGAATAGGCTAGATCACACAACGATTGGCTCCTCCATGTGAGAGAGCCACTTCTATGGGCATTATGAATTCTGAAATAAATAGCTTAGAATTCGTCATAGTTAAGTTTTCATTATAAGGAGACCTTAGAAAAACAAGAGCCAAGAAAGATGCTGAAATTGTACTAAAATAGTTAGCCCTTTTGTTGTTAAAAAAGAAAACGTTATTTTATAAAAAGAACACGCTCTAGTTATTTTGTACTATTCCATATACTGAAGAACTGTCAGCATACTCGCTCTACTTAACTAGGTTCCACTATTCTATTGGCCAATCTTGTGTGCAAAGCTATTTCATTTTACAGCTGTGGATCAATAAGCAGTCAATGTAGCCACACACGTGGAGCAGAGGTTAAACAATCATAAAGTACTCTGTTTCCAATGTAATAAATCATGGGGTTTCTTACAGAAATAAACCCTGACAGACAGGACAAGGTGTCGACCAAATGTGGTGAAAGAACATGACAAATATCACAACAAAACCAACAGTAACCCGTCACAGGAAAGAACAGTTGGACAGAGTCCACTAGAAGGAGTGAGAAGGAGCTATTATCTAGAAGATGGAGAGGGCAGAATTTCCTAGGGTGTTGTAAAGGTCAAAGGGCAAGCCCCAAACGGGGGGAATGAGTGTATTGACAAAATAAGATCTGGCACTTTATTAGACGGCCTGGTGAAACATTTGGCCCTGTGCCCACCGTTTGCCTTCGCCGTCCTCCAGTTCCCAGGGGAGCAGCAAAGGAGGTATCTATCAATCTGCTGGACTGGAACCCTGACCCAAGCATTGTAAATTGATCTTTCTGACTGGTATGGTTAACATCGAGGGCTCTAACACAGTGTTCAAGAGAGGTAAGACCACATGCATTCATCCTGATCTGACCTAATCAGACCTCGAATCCCCAGTCCTGGAGCATAGCCACGTAGGTCTCACCTTTTGCTCCAGGGTCCTTGGATCCAGGAAGGTGGCCAGGTCCAGGGAGACGTGGCCCACAATGAGGCGTTGCAGGCAGGCCCGGCCCACGCGCATGCAGATGTCACCGAGGACGTCAGGGCTTACTGAGGTCTGGGGCAGCGTAGAGCCGACAGACTCCAGCTCGCTGGGGCCGTGGAGCTGGTCCCCGCATGACAGCATGGTCACCTGGCCACCAGGCTCCAGCAGCAGATCCACTGTCAGGCAGGTCACGCTGTCCGAGGGCGGATAGGCCTCCACCACCCCACCTGGTCAACGCAGGCATGAGAACGGGACATGTCAAGTAAAGCAACGCCGTTGATGAGTCAGATCAATATGGTGTCAAAGGAAAATCTGACCAAAACTCGTAACGCCGGCATCTGCGCTCCCCTTTCATATCAGAATATTTCTTCTTTTTTTTTTTTTTTTAAACATTGTGGTCCCAGCTGCTTAATGACAGCTAGTGCCAAGAACAGATTAGATTCATTTGTGAATTCAGACTGGCCACATTTGGCTACTAAAAAAAGAGTGGCAGAGAATAGTTGCTTAAAAACGAGAGCCTGGCAGAGTGAATGGGCTAATGCCGTTAGTAATGGTGAGCCTGACCTTGCCGGAGGAAGTTCTCCAGAAAGCAGACCCAGGTGGGATAGGCCGAGTTCCTAACGGGCTGCCCATGACAGGCCAGCCACTCAGGAACCTCCTCCAAGAACCTCATACGAACTGACTCCTGCAACAAGAAGAGGTGATAAACATTCTTAATTTTCTTTTTTTTATTATGAATTTAAGACATTTCGGTCAGAACAAGTGGTATCGTTTGATGAAATGATCGTGGTCATCAAGATTATACAGCGTGTCGAATGGACGTAACTGAATGTGTCATTGTCACAGAATGCAGGTGTCCAATTCAACACTGGAAACGCCTTTGTGTCATTTGTATGGACTTGTAGGAACCGCAACTGTTATCCTCGAGTCCTTCGGTGGCGGTTTCAATCTGGTTGAAGTCTCTGACGGACACAGAGAGCGGGTGTATATGTGTGTGTGTGTGTGTGAGTGACAGCCTATTATCAGAGAACCTCAGAGTCTAATGGCTTCAACTCCCAACCCCGGGGACGACACCTGCTCTCAATAACAACTCTCTCAGCTGGCTGGCTGATGAATACCTAACCTAACCCCCATCTATCAGGGGATCAATCAGGCCCCGACTCAGAGATCGATAGAGCTCTTGTTTCTGTAACTAGAAAATGCCGTAATGGTTTTGCCACTTAATTATGGTGTTAATTGCCCAGCTTCACTTTCAGCAGGGTGCTCCTGAAACAGTTTTTGAGATTAATGGACACGGTCCCATCTGATCTTGCTGTAATATGGTCAGGATGAATTGTGTTGGGAACTTTTGCTGTTAGTTGCATTAAAATGAACAGTCTATAACTGATATCCTTGAGGTCTACAAGAAAAATAAAAAAAAGTATTCTTAGGTAGACCGGAAACAATAGCAAAGTACAATTGAGCCTTGACTCATGGTGTTGTTTTAATTGCATCGTTTCAAGAACAATCATGTCTATAGTTACAGAAGAAAAAAAGTTTCTTCACACACAGTTAAATCTGTTGTATAGCATCACATTAACTCCACACAGGCACAAAGACAGATGACATTTTAAAGGAAAGTCCTGTTTCTGTCCGTTTTTGCTTTACAGACTCCAGCCGGAGTGGATGCTTTGTTTGGTGTATATTAGGTTTGGCTTCAGCGGAAAAGATTAGGCGGTTGATATTCCAGTCATGTAGCAGCCATCATCATATTCAAGTACTGTACGAGGCGAGGTCAAACGTTGCACAGTGATTTCCCCCCTTTTCACACGCCATAAAGCACACAATGGTGCAGTAAAAAGTGTGAGGGAACGAAGACCGTTTTCAACGGAAGAGCGACCTCACCCTGAGACTTTGCCTATGCAGTTCACAGAGACAGCGGGGTGGCAAAGAAGGAAGAAGCGGTGTTTTGCAATACTTTATTTGGACTTAAACTGCATGCGGCAGTCTGTGATAGGATTCAAGCTTTGCTTGGTGTCCACAAAAGCTAACCAATCTGACCATAAATAAAAGACATTGAGCCTCGCCTTTTTGATTGCCATTTGATCTCTCCATTACAAAGTGCAACAACTGAGGAGCATTATAGCTTCCCAGTAAACTCTAGGGCATTCTCCAGTTCTTCTACATGAAAATATAGCAAGTCCTAGTTCTTTAATGAAAATAAATATAACAATCTTAATGACTGAAAAGGCAGCGACAGAAATGGTTTGTTGTTTGACAGAACAAAGATATTCTTTCAGCAAACTAGAAAAAACTAGGCAGTGCATAAAATCACCACCTCTGTGAACATCCCATTTGTATTTGTCTTGGTGATAATCAAATAACTTGTATTTATAAATGACTAAAACAAGGTTAGACAATGTGTATGTTTACACACAATAGAACCTCAACCGGCATGCACCCTCCATCTGTTGACGCTGTTCATATATCATTTTTACTCTCTCTTGCCTAATGATCCATATGCTGGCTATGTGTTTGAGTACTTTAAGTGTGTATGGCCCCATTGAGGCATTGAATGGGTCCGGATACGTCTTTAACCTCTTCTTGTGTAAATGGGATGGGGGAACCCGGGGCTTTACTGCAGGCTGGGACTCTAAGCTGCAGGGCATGGGCCCCCACCATGTCTAGAGGAGCAGCCTATTCTTCAGACCTCCGTCGCTGTTCCGTCAAAGCGGCTGAGCTCCCTGCCTCTTCTCCCCCTTCCCAGCAGCGCCCGGAGGCAGGGTAATATTGTGCAGGACCCCATGGGGTTCTTTTTTCTTCTGTGTGAGTTTAGCCAGGTTGTTCATCACACTGCGCCTCCCCCAGAACAGACAATAATTAAATGATATGCACACAAAAAAAAAACAGGAGGCTGCGCTCACTCTCCTTCAGTCGGGGTTTACAATGTTTATCAATAGGAGGTACATTCTTCAAAACCGCCCAAATTATTAATTAATATTTTGATCAAGGGGTGTTGTTGTTTTCACCAGTTACTGGACTGATTCTGTAACTGATTCTGTGCAGGGAAAAAGGGTTTGAAGTAGTTCATTTTTAGGGGGTCATATGGATAAATATGTATTATACTGTAATTGATATAAACTGCTGTAATTATGTGTACAAATGTGGTAAAATAAAATCCCCATGTATAAGGTATTACACTTAAAAATATGAGGATATTCATGGTTACAAATGTCTTTACATCTTCTTATTTATTCCGTGAATTGTCATTGATGATGCGAATAGGCCTGCATCCCTTCTGCTGTGTCAAGATAATGAGTGCAGTATCTCATAATATGTTGTTTCTGTTGACTATCCATCCATGGATGCTGTAACGGTATGATAGCTAAGGTTGCATAGGTATAAAATATGAATGTGTCTTACCAATATCGAATAGACTCTGTAACTAAATATTAGGCTGTTAATATAACAATAGGAAAAGAGCTGGGACATTTAGGGAAACCACTAAATAACCTCTGTGCTCTCCATCCTGTGAGCGGGCTTGCCATTGATTAAAAGAGCCGGGTGTAGAATAAAGGCCAGTTAAAGTGCGGTCTCCATATGGCCCTGGAGCCCCGGGGCTCTGGGCCTACGCTGGGGGCCTAAGCACTTTTCCTTCTCCCTGGGACCCCAGCTGGTGAAACCAACCCCATTTACTTTCCCAGCGCACCGAGCCGCCATTACGGACGTTGGCTATGGCTCAGCCGCTCTCAGACGTAATTAACAGCACCGATGCCACAACAATTACAAGGCAGCCCTGGCCCACGCATCCAGTCTGAATCAGGGGGTGAGCTAATAGAAGAGAGCTGGAGTGAGTACTATGGACCTCTTTGAAAAGGAATAAAAGGTAAAAGCAAAGTGCTCGGAGCCCACGATGATTAGCCTGTAATTAGTTTACACAAAGCTCCTTGTTAAATGGCAAAAACACGGTAATTAACGCCTGACAGGAAATCAAAGGCTACTTTGTAAGCATATGAGAAATAAGTGCCAGAGGCCCAGGAGCGGTGCATTTTGATTACAAGCGTCTAAATGAATGTGTTCTATTCGTTGAGCATATACTATCTGCTTGGGGAAGTTTTCAGAACAAATTGCAACAATGTTCCTATTCACACTCCAATGCTCAATCCATACATTGCTCAACTCATTCTGAGTCTATCCACATTATTCATTATAACTCCACTGTACTGGAAACAGCAGATATGAGCATCACAATCTGGTATAGCTACCTGCCTATGGTGTACTACTAATTCAACTTAAATCCAAACAAATATACAGTAAGAGGCCACTCCCCAAGCTGTACCTGCAATGAACTTTAACTGCCACTGCCAGAGTGAGTAAGAGGATTCATCCACACAGCAGTTTACTATCTTCTTCAGCCATATGTATGCCAAGGGAAGGTTGGACTATAAACTGATGACAGCGGCATTCCCAGATATTCCAGGCATTGATTAAATGCTATGTGGTTGAATGGGTAATGCCATAAATAATGTACCAAAGGGACTGAGAGGGCGGACCTATCAGTGGACCCCAAGCTAAGGTGGTGATGACCCCGCTGTGACCTATCTTCATTAGCAGCCCTGTTAATGACCTGTTGATGATCGTACTGGACCTCTAAGCCAGGTTAAAGATCACTTTGACTAAATGCAACTCGATAGAACCTGTAATAGGTCAATAAAAAATCGAACTAAGTATGGCCCATGTTTTAGAAAATGAATATTTAGGAATGTTTGTGATGAGAAGCCATTGCCATGCTACTAATGATGAAGGCGTAAAAGCTCATGTGGTCACCTGAACCCAGGCCCTCGTCCACATCTCAGCGCTATGGAGCTGGCCCTCCTGCTGGGCCCAGCTATGGCAGCTCAAGTGGGACACATCGCAGTACGCCATCCCTCGCCCTCCGTTTTCAGCATCCATCTTGAAAAGCCAGCGCTTGACGTCCAAGTGATCAGTCATCAGCTGGGTCAGGGTGTCATGTAGCTATAGGGAGGACAGGGATTCAATGAAATGTATAGGAACACAGCGAGTTGATTCAGCTGGGAATGACGGCTCCAATGGGAGTGGTCTGACCTGCTGCGTCGTGTAGATGTCCCATTGGCCCGGCGGTACGCTGACCCCCGCCCCGACGCAGATCCTCCTCCCCCCGGACTTGGTGCCGTAGAGCTGGGCCACGGCTGGCTCGGGGCCCAGGATGGGCACCCCCAGCTCGTCGGCCACGGCCAGGTCGTCTGCGTGGGTCACCCCGCCCACCATGTACGCCTGCTTGCCCTGGATAAGGTTGCGGATGCGCTTCAGGCTGCGCGGGCTGTACTTGAGCAACGACGACAAGCACATGTCGTGTGTCTGAAAGGCGGGAGGAAAAAACACATCACGGAAGGATAGGAGCGAGCACTGTTAGCTGTACCCTGATTTATCACTGTGCGCCAACACATTTATCACTGTGTATGTACTAACACAGATCTATTATTGTAACAGCCAGCAGGGGTTGTGACCTTTGCTGTATTCCGGCAGGTTCTATTGATAAAAGCTACCGGTGGGAGGCCTCGCCTATCCCTCACATCCTTAATGTGCGCTAGCAATGGGCTCCTTGGGAATACGACTAATTACTCCACATCTGTATTTATTTGATCCACATGGAATTATCCCTTCTGTCACTGGCAGAATGCGCTGCCAGCCATAGGCGTTGGTGATTCATCCAGGCAACACGTCTGGCAGAGTTTCAGATCAAAGCAGCAGGAGAAATCAATAGGGAGAGAGGAGGAGCATCAAGCCAGGATAACACATTCAATCTGGTGCAAGGAAACACACCACTAGATTGAAACACACAGGACACTAGTCCTCCTCAGCTTGCTCGATCTGTGAGTGCTGGTCTTAATGTTGTGACTGGTGAACTTACAATGTAGCTCCAGTGAAGCTTGATATATGGTCAAACATATTTCAATGACAATAGATCATTACCTACAGTAACTGTTGTGTCACATTGCCAGTTTAGGCAGTACTCTGCCTTGTTGCTATCAAGAAACCATGAAATACTTATCTTATCTACCTTTGTATAATTAGCTTGTTTAATTAAAAACCTTTTTATATATATTTTTTTATAAATGTTAGAGGAAGTAAGCATGCCAGTTTGACAAAATGTGAGACATAGTACTAGGAACTACATCTCTGGCACCCCCTAAAGGACATACTCGACACAAGGTGACCGAAAAGACTACAACTTCCAACAGCTGAGGCTGCGAAGAGAACCACTTCCCCCCCCCCCCCCCCCCAGAAACCCTTTCCCAGTCCTTACTGGAAAACTGTCCAGGGCCTCCGGCGTGATGATGGTAAAGCGTTTGATGCAGGAGGAGGGCTGCGGTGCGGCAGGGACCCCTACGCCTGTGGCCCCCCGGAGCTCCAGCAGCTTGGCGTAGTACTGAATCAGATCGTTCCCCAGGTGTACCGGGGACACGTAGATCACCTCCACATTCCCATCTGTACAGCATGGAGTGAGAAGACGATTAGAGATCTTCCCAAGACAACCATGGGTGCTGATCAATTTTGGGTGGCTGGCGTTATGAGTGGCACGGCGGTGGCGCGGCCGTTTGCGCCGTGATATTTACCTCTGACTTCACACAGTCGGCCTATCTGAATGTTCTGCAGGATGTCAAAGTCTTTGAGGCCAAAGCGCTGGGCTTGCGAGTAGCCTAACAGACAGAGACCTTGGTGATTACCTGTAATCGGAATCTAGGGCACTGGTCGACATCAAGGCATTACAGTGACACTTTCATGACTGTCCCTTACAGGCAATTTGTTGACAATTTCGTTATAAAGACAAAATCCTATTCAAATTGATAAACAAATACAACAGTATTTTTTTGACAACAAGGATGGTCAGGGTTTTTTAAAACCCTGTATCAACCCTGGCAAGTTCAAAGGGATTTAGTACGATTTTTGAGGACTGTTTCTCTGTATCCTTTGAAACGATCACATTCAAATGCGTCACTCTGCGCTTGGATGGCTGCCTCAGAGACAATCCTCAGAAGAATCAAGGTAATTAAATGATTGAATTCATGCTAATTAACAACAATGGGGTTCAACTTCCTAATTATCCTTGTTTGCATAGCACTCTGTGGCCACCCCAAGTGCAAATAAAACATTCCATCTGCGGCTAATTAGGCGGAATCACTGTCGAACAATTTCTTGATGATTTCCAATGCGAGGCAATATTATGTGTCCATTGAAAATGGCAGACGAAAAGACTGCTGTATGTGACGCTCATAATTACTGAGTGAAAAAAAAACTCTCTTTCTAGTCCTATGCATTGTTGTTTGGCATGTGCCTGACCCTACAACAACAAACCCCATGGAGCCCCTTTGGAAAGATGGGATAACGGGTTAACATTTGCCTAATCTCCAAATGCAATGGCAATAATGAATTGGTCCTCCATTGTGCAGCTCTCAGGCATGTGTGGACACATTGTCTATTGGGTATTGTACTGTAGAGTGAAGCCAATTTGGATAGGACGGACAAACAGATGACAGCTTCCACCGAGCCAAGCTTGCAGGGACTATAGGGGTTGATTTGGCTGTGTGTGGCAGGCAGGCGGAGAGCTAGCTAGCTACCTAATGAAGGGACGTGGATGATGGTCCTCCTGGAAGACTGCATGTGTTTCCAGTTGGCTGCCAGATGCTGGGGAAGGGAGGGAACAATCATCAGGGATAAGGAGGCAAACACACACACACACACACTTACACACTTACACGCACGCACGCACACACACACACACACACACACACACACACACAATCTCCCTTGGTCAAATCCTAACACCGCAAACTGCTGCACTGCTAAAAGACGTCAAGTCTTTCTCCAGGGCCTAACGGGACCAAACAAAACATAAAATACCACCGTAATTAAATGAAGCGCTTACTTAGAAAAACATCTTCTCAATTAATCCAATCACCAAGTTACATGATGCTGCTGCCAGAGGAAGATTAGGGGCCTTAATTAACAGGGTATGAATGTTTTAACTGGCTCCCAACATACATTAGTGAACGTAAACACACACTGAAGAACTGGTGCGCACTAATTAAAATGGTGCCGGCGATCACATAGATGTTACAGGCACAATGACAGCCCGGACATGACATCTGTACTGATGAAGGAAAATTAAACTGAGTACCGCGCATCACGGAAGATTGGGTTGTCATATACGGCATGATGATCAAAAAATAAAGCGCAGACAGACATTTAATTGGTCGGCTTTCATTTGAGATTGGTGTCATGAAGGAGAGGTATTTTGAAACTGGGAAAGCCCGGGAACGTTTGTGTGTGTGTGTGTGTGTGTGTGTGTGTGTGTAGGCGTGTGTGCGTAGGCGTGTGTGCGTCGGGGCTGTGTGAAAGCAAAAGCCGCAACCAAACCAGGTACATCCATACGTGTGTGTGTGTGTGTGTGTGTGTGTGTGCGCGCGTGAATGTGTGTGTGTACCGCACACTTGGGTAATCCGGAGACAGACGTAGAGATATGGATGAGAGCAGGCTCACCTCGGCTCTGCAGCGGTAGCTCTCCAGCTGTCGGAAGCGAGTGGCCTGCAGCGCCTTGCGAACGCGGCCCCGCTGCGCATGCATCAGCCAGGAGATGCCTATGGTCGCCGACGCCCACCGCTCCCGACGGTTGCGCAGGTAGGCCGACCGGGTGAAGTGGCGCCTCCAGCAGGTCTGGATGCGCACGGCGGCCGCCTCTGTCCCTCCCTTGCCCTTGTAGCGCTGGCCTGGGCGGAACACCAGGTCCCAGACCTCCTCCCTGTTCTCCAGCACGGAGAGCAGGCGCTCCAGCGGCACCGGCCCCCTCTGGTTAAGCCCCCCGCCCTGGGCCAGCTCCACCAGCCGCTCGCCGTTCACGCAGGCCGTGGGCACGGCGTAGTCCCGCAGCAGCCTCTCCAGGGCCAGCAGGGCCTCTAACACGGCCCCCCAGCACAGGCAGTAGTGCTGCTTGAAGCCGCAGAGGTCTGGAGCCGTGCTGTCGATCTGACCTTCCAGGATGACGAAGAACAGCTTTCTGGCGGCTCCGGGTAGCTGCTCTGGGCGATCCTACACACACACACACACACACACACACACACACACACACACACACACACACACACACACACACACACACACACACACCACAGAGTCCACAGAGTCCAGAATTAGATGTCGGGCTAATATTTGGCTATGAGTGACATCATTTAATAAAATCTACTTGATTGAACAAATCAACACTTTATTTAATAATTAATAAGAAAACACTCCCAACAAAGTTTGGTCCACCTGAGCGTGAATAGGGGTCAGTAGCACTGTGCCGCGCGTCATGATCCTATCGTCGGACATCTTGGAGGCGACAGAGGGAGGGGGCGTCTGGCTGGTCCATGCGGAGGGCTTATCTTTGGCCGTCCTCCGCCGGGGGGGTTCAGGCTCCACCCCCCAGTTCAACTCCTTCTGACAGCCGGACTTCCTCTCCGTCAAAGCTGTGGGGGGGCAAGCACACCAGCTCAGCATATTTCCCTCCGCCTCTGTGTTTAACCGGGCACAGCCATCAGTGTCTAATCTAACTGGCAGCTGTCCCCGCAGGTAGGCAGCATCTTTAACTACACATGACTGTAAGGGAGGGAGAGGGGTGGGGGGGTCTGGGGTGTTCAGAATCCAAAATGGAGTGAAACAATGAAGGCACAGTTTCAGGCTGGCTTGGTTTCCAAAACCTCGGCACAGTAGAGGGAGTTTAAAGAGTCGGTGGTGTAGTAATTAGTCACTGACACAGTGCATGACGGCCACAGAGGTGGTGCCATTGTAATAGGGCTCCCCTGTTCCACGCTTCCTAAAATCAGGGGATATCCTCCGAGATATCCATTCTTCCTGACTATTCAAGCGTGTGCAGTCTGCCTAATGTTTTGGTAGTTAATCATTCTTAATGTCGGCCAGCTCAATTCGCGACGGACGAACGTATTTGCGAACGGACGGCAAACTGATGTCCGACCACGTGAGCTAAACCTGTGGCGAAAGTCACACGACGGACACCAGTTGAAGTCTCGAGAGCGGAACCGACCCATCTTGAAGGAGCAGGTGTCCTCTCGGTGGTGCAGAAGGGCAGCTTTGTGGTGCACAGGCGTGCGAAACAGGCAGAGGTCAGCAGCGGCTGGAGGTAAACCCTTGTCCAGCAGACTGGTCAGGCCTGAGATGCAGACAAAGAACAGCACCCCATCAAAGACTGCAAACAGATAGGCTACGACGTGGTCTGGCAAATCAATGGAGGAACATGGCCCCTGTTCGAGAGGTGGGTACCGCCTAGCATGTGCTAACCTTCTCTCATGTCATCTTCAGATAGAGGTGGCGTCAGGTAGACACTGTGGCGTAAGCCCCCTGGCACAACCGCTAGGCTGCCCACAGTCGGACCGATCACTACTCTCTGAGGAGCGACCTAAAAGGATAGAAAGCAAGTCGTTTGCACACAATCTGAGATTCATGTCACCTGTCTTCATACTGTAAAGACTGTTTGCAGAGACTAAGTTCTTTTCATTATTGCTATCTGAATACAAACAGAAAGGCTTGTCCATTCGATAGAGCAGATCTGTTTTCAAGCCTGTCAACGAACACAAACGCATCAGATCTTTAAACGTATCAGCTTCAGGTCACCGAGTTGAGTTTCCCAGGCAAAACTTTACGGAAGACTAGAAAGCCACCCTCCATTAATCAGATCAGTGGCAGCTTGTTGATGTCAGAAAATTTGACTTTTTGGCACGGTGGCGATGAAGCAGAGGGAGGTGTGATGTAGGTGATTACAACCAACAGATTTTCTGCATTCATTAGTACGAGGGGGAAAGCGCAAACACAGTCGTTAATAACTTTGCAAACTAGCCAATAAAACTCTTCCTGCAGCAATCCATCACAAGTTGGCAAACACTTAGAGTTTCGTCTTCAAGCCGTCTAATGCAGGCTATTAATTGACCAATTCTAAACCTATTCCTGCTCTGTTGATTTGAGACAACAACCGCGTGTAGCTAATCTAACTGTGCTAGTAGTCACAAATGGCAGTGATTGTGCAATTAATGTGTCTCAATAATATAACACGACAGAGTTCATGTTCATGAACTTGAACACTGACAACCATTATTTTTAATACGACGTAGCTTATTCCTTTAAACTAAAACGGATTCACAGATGAGGAAGAGATTTCATTGTCCTCTTCTAATGTCCCCCCATACGTTTCTCCTCAGACCAGTGAGCTCTCTGACAGACCACCAGCAGCAGCCAGGTGCTGAGCAAACCTCTCCTGAAAAGCACACATCTGTTTCAGACGTGTCAGGGAAAAGGGGCCATCTCCCGAAAAGCTGTTTCCCCCGGCAGGGAGAGCCGATAGACGCTGGCCAGGGCTGCTTCTCGAAGGCGGCGGGCAGAGAGCCAGTGCCTAGCAGTTGGGTAGGCCACGGCTGTCCTATTGGCATGCTGGAGCAGGTACCCACTCCTGTCCTGAGACAGCTGTAGAGCAGCAGCCCATAGCGCGGCAATCAGGCGCTCGCTTCCTTCAGAGAATGCTGATGTGCTGCAATCTGCTACTTACATCTCCCCCCCCCCCCCCCCGTATCAGAGTGATGCTGGGGAGTGTCTGAGGCCCTTATTACAAACATTGGATGGGGCGGGAGAGAGACAACAAAGACGTCGGAGGGGAAAGCTGTGCATGCAACTAATAGCGACCTTTGAAAAGGTGAATTTGTTTACCGGGACATGTGGTGGCTGTCATCATCAACACCGGGTGACCTTTGTTTTCTTGAATCATTCTGAACCCGGGGACTGGAGTCATTTGTTCAAATCAAAACATCCCATCACTCTTCATTCCAGCATACAAATGTGGTATTAAGGAAACAAAAGAACCAGGAAACCAATAGAATCGAAGAACAATAACGCCCCTTTTATCTCCGTTAGGAGACACAATTAGGATTGCGTTCCCACTCAAATCTTTCCTGAAGGTGTGCTGTGTGCTGCGATTGATATCAATAAGAGCTGAGCATCAGATAATCAATGTAGAAAAGATAGGGAGGAAACAGAAATGCGGTCCAATATAAACATGTCATTTTAATAACAGGTCATGGGGGATTTGGATTTTTTTTTCCGTTTATGTCAATTTTTGAATATCAACGAGTCAGAAACTGATGTTTCTAACAGGGAAGGACTCTATATTAACAGTATTTGTTAATAACACTAAAGTTATACCTACAGTATGTTAAACACAAGTTATTCTGCCCCATAGTTTACTCACTGCCTGTTCACTCTTCTTATGCACATCAGGAAGCTGGACGCCATAGCTTTGATGCATCTGTGCTCTGTTCTTTGGGTGGACAGGGTTGCACAGTAGACGCATGGTGAACGCTGCCTTGTGCTGAAGGATGCCGAGAGAGACAAAAGGCTTTAAACAAAGGAAGCATTTTGAACTTATCCAAAATGAGAAGCTTTGGAGCAATTATAGGGTAAGTGATATGGAAAGTAAAATAACGCATTCATATTATTATTATTATTATTATGTATTTATTCATACAGGGTAACATCCACATTTTGTTTGGTCTGGGGTTATGTAATATTAAGATGGATATACCTTCACCCCAGGTGATGCCCCAATCTGTCCCTTTTGAGGACGCATGTCTGGGATAACTTCTAGGGGTGGTTTCCTGTGTTAACGGTGAATTGTTTGACTTATTCATCAAAAATAATATTATTGCAAGTAATATTTCATAACAGAAATGACCTGCATGTTTTTTGATAAACATCTTACCATTTTGAAATCTGCACTCTTTTCTTTTCTAGATCTTCAATGCTGGGAAGAGTCAGGACCTGCTTGTTGACTGTTTTCAAATACTCCTCTGCTTGTCTCTGTTGTGTTGAAAAATATAAAGGAATTAAAAAACATAGCTGTCCAAATAGCTAATGCGGTCGATAACAATATTCAGATTTAAGTCTTTGAACTAATCTAACTCAATGGTATTGTAAATATCTGAGCAGCTAGACCAGGACGAATACAACACAGACAGATAAGAAAGTGACCTTACCCTAATGCCACTTTCAGTTCTACGAATGGCAGAGTCCAAGGCCGCAATGTCCAATGATTCTCCCTTGTCATTGACAATGATTCTACCAAGACTTCGCTTCAGCTGTCTCAAATCATCCTGGACCTTTACGCCATTTGAAACATACACAACACTTATGAACTTAGAACATTACAATCATTTAGTATCAACAATAGTGTTAACTTGACCCTAACCTAACGTACTTGAACTAAAACGTTTCCGAGCTTGTCTGTGTTTTTCAGAATATCAGCCATCTCTTGAATACTAACGTTAGCAAACGTCAGTTACTTGCAAAAACAAATGCCACGTCTCATGATGCAAGGTTGTAATGTGAACTTGCTAGCTAGTTGGCCGAACGACTCAACTACACAGGTTGTCAATTTCCATGATTCACATATATTTGTCCAGTTATCGTTACTATGTAGTATACATATCGTTACTATGGAAACGAGACGCGTACACTTGTGCCGGAAGTGGAAGCATCTTAGCTAGCGTCACCAAAATATTGGTACAGGGGACAAACTATAATTTTCCCTAACATGAATTTATCTACTTATATTTGAGTGCTAAAGAAATATAATGTCTGTGCAATTTTAGATTTGCTGGTTTAGAGGTATGAGTTTTCAAACCGGATAAGGCAAGTGTTGTGTTCATCGAAGTTCAAGGGGCAAATAACATTAGCTGGCTGCTGCCTCTTCGCTAGCTAGCTAGCTAGTCTTTCTTTTTGGTAGCTTAGGAGCAGCACCTCAAGTTGCAGATACTACTATAGCGTTACCTGTCATCTACAGACCGAAAAGATGTCAGAGTCCGAAATTAATGATGAAACAACTATTCCCTCCATTCTCATTACAAGCTGTGACATCGGTTTTAAGGAAGAAGATTTAATAAAACGTAAGCTAAGTTGCTGGTTCTTTCGTTTGCTAACGCAGTTCGTTGCATGTCAGTTAAAGTTAGCTCTCTAACTGGCTAGCCCAGTATACCATAAAGGCTACTCTTACCAAATTTAGATCAGAGCCTGTTCACAATCTATATTGCTGCGTTATTGTCAACGTTGCTTGTAAACCTGGTTAGTTTGGAAACTCAAATTGTATAATTGTATACAGCTTGTTGTCAATGATTTAATATGAGATGTGACGTTGGTGACATTTGCATGGGAGTACTAAGTACAAGATGTTCTGCTAAGTTTCAAGGTTGATCTAAGACGTTAACAATTAATCTATGTAATTTTCCACAGAAATGTTAGGATCAGCGTCCTTGCCGGAGCCTTCCAGGCATGTAGAAACAGTGCTTTGGTATCCATGGACTATTAACAACAAATACTACACTGCTGATGTCACTTTATGTGTGGTGCCCAGCACATTTAATATGTCATCCGAGATTGCCCAGTCAATGCAGGCCTTCATTGCATATTTCGACAGTACAGTGGTAAGTTGTCTGACTTTTGTTTACTTTAATTTATTTGCTACAAACATACAGTATATGATAGATTTGTTTTCCTGCTGCACTTACGTTTTTTCTATTACAGAAAGGTGGCTTGGATCGGCTCTCTCCGTGGGTTTCTGTGGTAGAGGATCTTGCACCAGAGGTTCTTATTCTGGTTTGTGAAAGAGTGTGTGAAACTGGTGAGGCGACTCTTCACTTCGTTATGAGTTGTCATGTATCTCAAATCATGTGTGACTATAATTTCTCGATACCTAGCACAAATGTATTTTCATTTGGGTACAGAGACGTGGATTTTCGAATCAGTAAGTTCACTTACACACACATTTGCATGGCCTGCCCTTGTATCTTGTATCCAGGGGTTACAAGGCATGAAGCGCAGCAGTGGTGTTTGGCCCATTCATTTGAGCTGGTGGAACTCAACCCTCAAGACCTACCTGATGAAGATGGTCTGTGTAGTACTGGACATCATACAATACACTTGCTGGCCATCAATCCTTGCCAAATTGATTTTCATTGTATATTATATTTCAGATGACTTCCCAGAGTCTACAGGGGTGAAGAGGATTGTCCAGGCACTTAATGCTAATGTATGGTCAAGTGTGGAGATGAAGGATGGTCAGTGAAAGCCAATTTAAAACTATAGACATATCATACCTATAGCACCTGATATTGGTGGTAATAGTAATTTGTATTATTAATATTGACATAAGGGATATGTAACCTTGGCCTTGCCGATCTCATTTTGACCCTCAGAACACAATCAGGGTTTTGGTCTAATGAGTAGCTTGGTGGCATCCAGACACAACAACCCTCGCCCCTGCCAAGATCCCCCGGTGAGTGATATTCAGGAGACAGGCTTGGTATGTCACTTTTTACCCCAGCTAGTCGGTGTGTGCATACCTGTAGGAACATATCCCTAATGTAGGGGCATTTCCATTTGTTTATTTTATGGACTTTTCTTTCATTTATATTACAGTCCTCCAGTTTGCCAGTAGAGGGTGCAAATGACAATGAAGAAGCCGAGGGCACAAAGGCAGGTAACGCAGACACACAGGTGGACACAATAGTTGGTGAGTTACCTTTTTTGATTTCTTAGCTTACCTTCTTATAATTTTGTTTTATTTCACAAAGCACAATTCAAACACGCATCCAAATGATTTCTTTTTGGGGGGGGACTACCCTGTCATTGCAACAACTTATTTGAAACATAATAAGAACAACTAAATACTATTATAACATGTAAAATAAATAAAACAAGTTGCTTATGAATTTTTTATTTTATTTCTAGATCCGATGCTTGATTTGGACATCCAAGAACTGGCCAATCTCACTGCTGGAGATGCGGATGTGGAAAACTTTGAGCGCCTCTTTACCAAACTAAAAGAAATGAAAGGTATCACTGGTCAACTAGACAGAAATGCACCGCTCAAAACGCACACATCACAGAGAACTTGAAGCAGCAACCATCCACCCACTCACTAATATGAACAGAGAACTTGAAGCAACGACCATCCACCCACTGATATGAACACAGTTGGCACTCTACAATTGATGCTATTTATTTAAATATACATAGGCTCATGACATTCAAACTCTGTTTCTATCAACTCCACATATATTATGCTCTTGTAATTCATTAAGTTTAAATTAATTAATTAATTAATTTCTATCTATGGAAATAAAGTTGATTCCCTATTGACCTAACAGAAGACATGTCTGGGAACATGAAATATGTGAAGTTGCTAAAAACTGGGTTTGAATGTCTTTAGCCTAGGCGTATTTACATATATGGCCTCAACTGTATATTGACGGGGTCATGGCCTCTATTAAAAATCTCATGGCCAGTCCTTCAGATTCTATTTTGAGACTTTGAGGATCTCTGGTAGCAGGATATCTAGAACCAACAGCCTCTGCCAAACTCAAAGATCTTAAGGTATATGTAGTGGTCACATAGCCACAGGCTATTTAATTCATTTTGCTTACAACTCTGTCAAGCACCGATCTATTGTAATATTTATTTCAATCTTTTTTTTTTTATGACTTCCAGACAAAGCTTCATCATTACCTCATGAGCAGAGAAAAGTGCATGCAGAAAAGGTATAACCTCATGACGGCGACTATCATGTTGAATGTTTGCTTCCTCAGTTTCATAGGTTTTTTCGTCTCCGTTAGTGTAAATGACAGCAGTTTCAAAGTGAATGATGTTTCATAATGGATCACTTGACGTTGCAGGTTGCCAAAGCGTTTTGGACGGCCATTGGTGGGGATGAGGACGAAATTGACAGCCTATCATCTGGAGAGGAAAGCTAAAGAGGGACTCCCTGTACATTAGTCATCTTTCCACTCTCCCGGTCCCTTTCACCTGCGCTGGGGCTCTTTCCAGTATGCCCTACCCTGCTCAGCTTCCAGAGAGAGCATGGAGAGATTTGTAGGGATGCAAGCCACAGCAAGATGGCACATGGTTAATTCATCACCCTCAGTCTCTCCATCTTGATTATGCAAAGCTATATGAACAGTTGGATCTCACTTTTAAGAACAAAACTATGTGAAGGAAAATAAAGAGGCTTTGTCAATGATCCGTTGGCACCCATCAGAAGATTCTTTTAAGCCTGACCTTTTCTTCATCTTTTTGGTATCCAGCATTGTTGTTTCACCATGGGTGAATTTGAGGACTTGATTGTGACATTTGTTTGAAAATAATCATGTAAATGTAATGTGTGGTTTTGTTTTTAAGCATTTGTGTTGATCATCCTCTCCTAGTATGGATCACCGTGAGTTTAGGGTACTGTTGTGTGACTTAAAATATACTGATGACGGATGCCTTGTTACTCAATATATTTGTATGACATTAGTATACATTATTTTCATTCAACAAGAGTGATTAAAGACTAATGGTTTATGTGAGAGTTGTCTTAATGCCTATTTCTTTTGATTTGTCTATTATATGTTGCATTTGGGACTTTCTATTAATCATTCAAGTAGCAAGCTTGCACATTTCTTTCTTGCTACTTAAAAAAAAAAAAAAAAATCCTGGTCCCAAGACGTTACAGAAATCTATTGTTTCACCGTATTTTCACAGAAGGGAAATCCTAAACTGTTTTGACTTGTCTGATTTCTAAACTACACTTTGTATGGAATTTTAAACTTTTCTGAGTGCCTGCAAAACAACAGGTGCAGTAATGTTACATTTCTTTGCAGCTGCCATATATACTAAACAATGTGCATGGCCATATTGAAAAGTTTGATTCCAGACTACTGACAAGATTTGTTTTTGAGCAGTGAGGACTTATTTGTGTTGTAGCATTGGACTATGTACTCCTGACTAACCAAAGGCCCGCACTGTTCCGGGTAAGAGGGCATCCCACCCATAGAGACAGAACAGATCCTATTACATCTCTATGGTTCCACCCAAGCCTACATGACCGTGCCTTCCAAAGCATCAATACAAAGTGCAGACTGTATTCTTTGTAAGGTTGATGTTTAACTCTTTTTAAAAGTCTGTACTTTTTTATTAAACTTTTTTTCATAGTATTAATATACAAATTTTTTCACCGATGAAAATAACTGTAATTTAGAAACAGACAACGATTCTACTTTATTGCATAGACCATTCCAAACTGCTGAAATATGACAGCATTGAGACGTTTCTAGAAGCAAGAGAGGTGGGTGAGAATACTATTTATTATATTCCGGTACATTTTATTCAATGGTAGCTAAAGGTTAACAAATCAAACATTTTAAAATCAACAGATTTGACATAAACAAAAACATGTACATAAGACAAGAACACAGAGCAATGTAATAAAAAAAAGTACTGATATTTTAACATTAAAATCTGGAGAATTCTACTGTCAACATTTGTAATGCATTAGTGTACAGAATTTCAGTTTAGCACCCGTTTTGAAAAGATCACATGACTACTCTGACCTGTGGGTTGTAGGTGCATTGCTAAGTGATTTTGCGGTTCACACATGCAGTACATTGCACCACTTTTTCATGTAGTAATGTAATGTGGGATTAGATAAATTCATAGGAACAAGCGAATGTACAGCTAGCACCAATTTATTGTCAACTAGCTTGTTATATCAATCACCAACAGCATTGCTAGCTGTTAGTAGATGCTTACAGGTGGAAACCCCTGCGTTACCCAATTGTTTTGGCTGAAGAAAGTGCCGTGGATGGGAACTGCCATTACCAAGATCACTGCTGGCAGAAGCGCCTCCATAGGATCAGTGCCACAGCCTAGGCTCAGTCAACATGGCCATTTGTGAGTCACTCAACCCTACTTCATTTACTGACATGTTTATTTCATATTAAATGTTTCTATGAATTGAGAAATTATTTCCAGTATCAGACGGCAATTCCATGATTCAAATTAAGTGATCCATATTGTGAGACTGAATTTTAAACAAATCCATCACAACACAATAAAAAGGCCTCACCTAAGGCCAGCCCATCTAAAACATGGTCTTCCTTTTTTTTTTATTTGCTGCACAAAAATATATTTCTACAGCTGCCTGCAGTGGCACACCTTCAATCAAAATATACGTTAGGTTTATAGATTTATTCGATTTTAAATGTCTTACAAGTGTAAGAAGCTAGTTGACTCCACCTGTGTGTGCAAGGGTATCTCAGGTCCACTTTTTCAAGCATTGCTAATGCAAGACCTCTACTCATCACAAGCTATAAATATTTATGTACAAAGATGCTGATGGGGGCAACCATAAAAATATATTCCCCATATCGAGACATTATGCAAAAAAATAACTTAGAAAAATCTGTCACTTTCATTGAGCAAAATAGTTTTCAGAGGGGCTGCTCCTTTCTCTTGAAATAACATAGCATGTTTTATCAATTTCCTTTAAAAAAGCGTTTTAAATGCCAAGTAATGGACTGCCCAAATATATAATAAAGATGAGCAGTTAAGGAAAAGTACTTTGTACTTAGAATGCAAATAACAAATATGAGTTATTTTATCCCTTTCTAAAATTTGGATACTGTTGATAAGTCAATACTTTGCTGCTTAAAGAAATACAATTATTTCAATTTGCATGCTTATATAGATAGTGGTACGGTAAGGATTTAAAAAAAACCCGACAAGAGCATTAAAAAACAAAAGCTTTAGCTGAAAACGAAATATAGCTTTAGCCGAGACAAAACGACTTGATGTGTGAAAACTCGATGGGTAACATTAACAAAAAGAAAAACATACATGTTCATCTCATTTCCATTATCAAAAAAAGGAAGCCTACACTACATAATGTACATATAACAAGGTACAAAATTCACGATGAGCATAAAACAACTAGTATTTTTCCAGCTATAATGTATTGCTAGCATGCTATGACTTCAGTTTAGCACAAGACAAAAAAACAATATACAACAGTCTTAAAAGGACCATCGTGTGGACACACTAAATGCTACTCTTGTGAAGAAAGTGCTTTACAGTGTGTGAGGGGAAAGGTTGGTGTCTGCTGTCGAGGGATGAAAAGTGGATGTCTTTACCATTAGATGGGACTCTTGACCGTCTATGCAGACTTTTTGTAAATGTGCGCATGCGAGTGTTAGCTAAGGTGGACAGACTGTGTGTTCCCCCTAGGACACACTAGAGCATCGGATGCTAGGTGAGCCCATCTGGGTGAGCACCTTGTCCAGCCACTGCAGGGGCCCGTTTAGGTGCAGCTCAATCCAGCAGGGGGTGCTAGTGACCGTCTGACGCCTAAACAGGAGCAAGGACAGAATGAATGAACTTGTTACCGGTATCACAATAGTGTTATTTCTCACAATCAACTGTGGATTGTCTTTGGAACTAACCAGACCATTAGCCCCCAATTTGCAGACTATTTATAATAATCCTTGCACTAGGAGGTCTAATTTCTTCTTTTACTAATCCAAGAATGTTGTCCAAATTAGCCCAAGCTTATATGAACAAACGATGCCCCTTCTTATCAAATTGAATTGGCTAATATTGCATATGTCATGTATCTGGTAAATTGCCTCCTTCCGCATTTTGCAGTGGATTGGAATTCTAATGCTGGACCTGTGGAGTAGAGCTACGATCAACTTCTGAACTCTCTCTACCAGTTCAACCAGTGTGATGTATTCAGTGTCTGAAATGCAACCCGGGCACTCAGCGGGTCCAGTGGGAATCCCCTGCCTTGTCCCAACGTGTTTTCGCCCCCCCTCCTCCATCACCACTGTCTTCCTCCTGCATTCCTCCCCCGTTACTCAACTCTGTCCAGCCGTGTTGCTGATGCACCCCTCCCCCCTCACATCCCCCTCCCTCCTCCCCTCCCTCCCTCCCTCCCTCCCTCCAAGCCGGCTGCCTGTCTGCGCACAATAACCTTTCACTCTTTGTCCTCATTCCTGTCGTTCACCCCCAAATTGAGTTCACTTGCCCTTGCAGCCATGAAACCCCCTCCTGCTCTGTCAACTCACGCTGTGTACCGACCACCTCCATTACGGTGGAACAGACTCCACAAACACTGCCTCCTCCGCTCCGCCAGGCCAAACACACACACACACGCTGGACAAGTTCTCCCCTCCACTACACTGAAGGGCCACCGTAAATCCCGTAGTGCTTTGTTTATGGTTTTATTAGTCCAAATGTCCTCGAAGAATAGAAACACCCCCAAACGTTCACACAAATACAGGGCCTTAAGGCTCTCTTTCGTTGCTTTGGGTCAGGGGGGGTTGTGCCAGACAGACGAGTTCCTTTTTCTTATCAGATGTATTGCTTAATAAGGGGTGGAGTCTTGGAAAAGTCCTGTTAGTCATAAGCTAAGTTTAAAACAGGGTGGGATAGAGATCCACTAGATAACCACTTGTTATGGTTTGTCTATTTTTTCCAGCTCCAAAGCATTAAACAGCACAGAAGACAAAGACAAAGACTTTGTAAGCAGAGTAGACGAAAAGGGAGATTCAATTAAAATAAAATTTAAAAAAAACGTGGGGGGAAAAGCAGACACGCTGCAGCTCATTGCCCAAACTTTCTTTAGTGGGTCCAGGTCTATAATGAGTGACAGAAAGAGAGCAGGGGAGCACAGATGGAATGGCTGCCTACTGTAATGGAGCCCGGCCTGCAAGAGGCTCGGAGTGCTCTGCCGCCTGACGTAACCCTCCAAGAGGAGAGCCCAGGGCAGGCAGCGGCCCCGTCCGCCCCCTCAAACTCCCAGCGGGCTAGTCTGACCGCAGCCTGACGGACGGCTCCCCCTAAACACTCACTTTGTGTTTGTCTAAGATATAGAGGGAGACAGAACGGGCAGCTGGGCCTCCTGACTCCTCTGGTTGTTGAGTTGCTCCAAAAAGCCAAGGACAGGGAAGAAACATCCAGCCAGTCCACGCAGACTCAACGGCAGCTTGAATCTGACAGCTTGTGTAAACAAAAAACTGACATGTCAAAACTCCAATTACACAAAGCCTGGCGGTAGACTCAGATAGTAAAAGAAAAGTAAAAAAAATGAGGGGGCAGTTCGGTCTGACCGAGGGCAAAGACATCGAGATAAAAGAGAGTCGCATGGTGCTTTCACCAAAAGCCAGGCCTGATTCTGCTAGTAGTAAACTAGTAAGCACAGCACTGTGAGCAGTTAGTTAGGTGTACCTGTATTCTGCACCCCAGCCCTTGACAAAGCTCATGCGGATGGTGCACATCCTGGTGAGCTGGTAGACAGCCTCAAAGCCCTGGTTGACGGACTGGGCCAGGAGGGCAGCAAACTCCTGGTTGTTGAAGATCTTCAGGTTACAGCCTGGGACATGCAGACAAAAAAAAACACACTTAACACACATCAGCTCATCTGTTAACTGATTACAGGATAATGTCGACTACGCCACTGACCCGAGTCACGGGAGCCTCACTCGGGGTGTAAGTGGTTTAATGTGTGTGTGTGTGTGTGTGTGTGTGTGTGTGTGTGTGTGTGTCTACATATCCCAACAGCTACCTGGTGGGATTTTGCAGACGGTGGCGGGGTGCCAGCCATAGCGTTGGTTACAGTTGGGACTCTGGACAAAGATGGCACTGTCACTAAGACACTCAGCGAACACCTCCCCTCCAATGTAATACAACCTCACACCTCGCCCTAGGAAGAACGGGAACACACACCAGCACAGTTTCGAATCAGTCGTAATCCAAAATTCACGAAACAAAGTTGGATCATAAATACATTTTCTGACTAAGAACTGATGGCGACTCGACAACAGATCGGTTGACGTTGGTGTTTTATTACAAACGTTGTGCTTTGGGTTTTCCTCCAAAAACGTCAGTAAATAAACGCTGCCTCTGCTGATTTTTTAGCGCTACAAAGTCGCGGAACCAGGAACAGCAACCATTCCCACCTATGTGTCGGCGTGTGAGCTCCACGGCCGAGTTGCGGTTGACGTTGGACAGCAGGCCCAGGCAGAAGCGCTCCGAGTTGGAAGGGTCCGTGAAGCCGTCCACTGTCAGCGAGGGTTGGGAGGCGTGGAAGGTCTCCCCGACCCGCTGGTTCAGCTCGTAGTAGGAGATGGAGCACCAGAAGGCCGACTCACAGTACGTTACCGGCTGCAGGTCTGGGGAACAGAACGCGCCAGGTGACGGAGGGAGGGCTTTGAGACGAGAAAAGACAACGCTCCTTGGTCACTCTTTGGAACCGTCTCTACAACCCCTGGTGTTGATCATTCCAGTTCATTCCCTGTGGCTCTTTTCCCTCCACTTCTCTCATGTGAAACCCTGGTTGTCATTTCTCCAGTGAGACCCCCCCTCCCCCCTCCCAACAGTGGATAGAATAACCTGGCTACAGGATATGATCCTTATTGCATTACCGCGGGCTGTCTGGAGCGGGCCCTTCCACTGGGCTCTGAGAGAGCCCCAGACAAAGGCTCCTTTCATAGCCCACTTCCTCTGCTGCTGACCTGGGGATAAGCCCGGCAGGCCCTGCAGGTCGTTAGATTACCCGTTGCCCAACTCTCTCATTCTCGTTTCACCCTGCACACATAGCCGGGTTTCAATCACATAGACAGGAGAGTTGCTGGCAAAGATGCTCCATTCCTTGCCTGTTCTCTTTCCGGTGCAGCAGCACGGGGGAGAGAGCCCTGGAATCACGGTTGTTGTAACTGCTAGGTGGCACTTTGGGGCATGCAAGCCAACTGGCCACAGAACATGTAGCTATGCAGGGAGAACATGTCAGATATAATCCCTGAGATTATAAATCTCTCTCACTGCAAGGGGGGGGGGAGGGGGGTGACCATGCGAGGGACGGAGGTATTTATAGACAGGAGAGTGACATGACAGGACCAGGGCGAAGAGCAGAGCCTTCCCGTCCTGACGTAGGCCAAACAGGAATCAACCCGCGGTTAGGTCACAAACTCTTTCCCCAGCAATAGGAGTTAGGGGGGGGGGGGGGGTCTTTCTGCTCACCGAGGTTACTGTTGGCTGGCGAGACGGGGTTGGGCGAATTGGGCGACAGGCTCGGTGAACCTTTGGGTGGGGAGGAAAGAGAAGGAGAGGGTTAGCGCACGCCGGCCACATCCGTCGGCGAGCGTTCGCGTCGGAGCGGCACCGCTCTCACCTGTGTCCATGCTGTGGTTGAGCTGGTGGTCGCTGGTCTCTCCATCCTCACTCAGGTAACCTGGAGGCGGGGTCTCTGTAGCCCACAAACACAACCGTAAGGAAACGTGCAGACGCACCCCCCCCCCCCCTGTCCCCTGTCCGATCCCGAACAGGCCCACCAGGTGAAGTCACGAGTTTCACACCGAGGACAAACCCTTATCGCGTCCAACTCCCAGTAAATTCGCCACCCGAGAAGCTTTTAAAATGGCCGCCTCCTGTATCGAAATCTCTGACAGCGGAGGAGGCCACGGTTCTCACCAGGGATGTAGTTGCTCTGGGGCTCAATGCCAGCCGGGAAGTTGGTGTTCTCGGGGATGGAGTGGCTGTAGTCGTCCAGTGGGGGGAACTCTGCCGGGATGTCAGTGTGCCGTGGAACCAGGACCGGAGGCAGCACTATGGAAAGACAAATACACACAGCGTCCGGCTCAATTCGTACTCATATTGAGCAGAACCTTTCATTGAAAATAAAAGCCTCGCAGATTTCAACTTCGGTACAGTATGAGCTGTGTATGTGTGTGTGTGTGTGTGTGTTCCACCTACATTTAAAAGCTAACAAAACCTATCATTTTGTGGACATGAGCAGCGCTGCACTCACCTGGGGTCTCCACCCTCTGGTAGTGGTAAGGGTTGACACACACCTCGTCCTTCTTGGTGTGGAAGGCAAACTCACAGTGGTCCACCGCCCGGAGCTCGTGGTGCGACTGCAGGTCCGGCCAGCGCCACAGGCGGCAGTAGATGACGTGGGGCAGGCCCTTCCTGTGGGACACCTGCAGGCGGCCGTCCAGAGACCTGGGAGAGACACGCCCTCACGGATGAACAAGTTTCAGTCTTCAGAGCCTAGGCTTACGCCCTCAGGTCTTGATATTATAAGAGTATTCCGCTCCGACCTTAGGGTTAAATTAAATTAGCCTGGGGGGTCTAGTTCTTAAAAAGTGTATATGTGTGTGTGTGTGTGTGTGTGTGTGTGTATGTGTGTGTGTGTTGGGGGGGGGCACAAACAGATACATTAAAAAAAACGTTGCCTTGTTTTATCAACACACAAATGGGGACTGAGAAGGGAGCTACATTCCACTAGTTGTCATGATAGGCATGATTAGTAAAAGAGGGGTCAGAAAACACTATTTCTAATTGAGGACAAAGGCAAAAATCATGACAATAAGCCACCATTGCAGAACTATGACGTGGTAGCACTACTAGTGTGGCAGCACCCATCTTCTACCCTACTAGCTGCACCACTGTTGGGATGGTTTTCAGCCTGACCTCCTTCCAAATGCTGTGGTCTCCGCAAACATTAACCTTGTAGTGTGTACTAAAGGCCAAATACAATGCTAGAAAAATACGGACTGATTCTATTCTCTCAGCCTGGTCTGGATCGAATGATCACTGTTCAGGTAAAAACCCGCTCTGCTAAGTACATTCCGGCCTGTATTATTAATTTTGTACAATAATTGTACAACAGCTTACAAGCTTAACAGCTCAAATCTTTTTTTTTTAATGACAATACCAGCTGAAATTCTTTTTTTTATAAAGTAGCTTTTAAGAGCGTATCCATAGTAATAATTCTTTGTATTTGGAATGAAACAGCCCAGGGAATGTGCCCAGTCCACTTCTGAGCAGACGTTTAACACAGTGCTTTCCTGTTGGCTCTGTTGTGGCAGGGGGTGTACACCTTGGCCTTGCCCCTTGCCACCTCTGAACGCCGAGAAACGTCTCCCCTCTCTCTCCCAGCACCACACCTGAAGAGAAGGACAGTGCCGGCACAACGCCAGCTTGTTGTCTGGGCACAGACTCGTTATTATCCTGCGGTGCTGAGACGGGCCTCGCGCAGCAGCCAAAGCGTGGCTCTGTAAAAACCACCCACCCCCCCAAACCACAGCCTTCTGGCCCCGCCGGGGGCTAAACCACACACCAAACAGCAGCCCACGCCTTCCTCAGGGCCAACACATTCCCAAGCCCTGAGCTACTACGTCTCCGAGGATGCTCGCTTAGCTCAGACGGCTGCGTACACACACCACAGCAGAGGCTCTTTCATTAATAAATATGAATCTGAACTGGCTGTCCACTCCAGTCTAAATAAAAATCTGGGCCAACCGAGGACAAAACCTTCCATGAGTTTTCTCACAATCATTAACTAGAGCAGCAATACCTTCAAAGTTTAAACTCTGTGGGTCTGGGGGAGCAACAGGAAAGAACTGGTTTGGCAACAGTCTTATGGTCTAGCTTCCTCTTTAAGCCTCTTCACATCAAAACAAACTGCAGGTGTACACAGTCAAATTGTCTATCTGTTAACTGCTCTGATCTATGTCTCCATTTAACATTATTTTAACAGTTCACAGGGTGATAGTTGATGCTATATAACCAAAGCCAGACAAATATATTAATTTAATTGTTAGTCTAGAGTCAATGAAGAGTGATTTAGGCTGTCTTAAGTGGTCAGGATAGGCAATGTTGAATAGTGTCTTTCATTACGCTCATGGTGAAGAAGTACAATACTTAGTGTCCATCATGTTAAGGGTAAAACTTCACATATGATGCTTTATGTGAAGTTAGAGTTTGTTGTCCTACAGTGTTTACCCTGTCATGCCAGGTATACTGTATACAGAGATGAGTCTTAAGGAAGTTCTAGTCCTAACATTCAGTCTGCTTATGCTGGTATATTCCATGTTATAATGTCAAACTCTGCAGGCTGTAATGGCACCGTTTGCTAGCTAACATCATCATGTAGCTCTACGAAAGTAAACTCAGTCAAGCTAGGGTTGAAGCACTGCAGGTTGGCGGTAGCTAAGTGGAACCAACTACTGAGCTGAGGAAGATGACAACTCGGCCAACATGCTTCCAATGGCCCTGTGGACCAGCACCACGATTCTGGATTGTGGCCAAAATGAACTGAAAATGAAATAGTCCCAAATAATTAAATGGTACTAATATGGGGAGCATAGTGGTACTAACGGTAGTCTCGGATAATCTACAGTCTTCGATAAAAAATAGAACTGAATATCAGGGAATTACCCAAAAATACAACAACAAAAAGCTAAATGTATATATAAAAGAAAACAAAAAAAGAACACAACGTCGTTATAAGCTAACGACTTGACGTTAAAAAGGTCGCAGGCTGTCACTAGCGTCTGTCAGCTGTTTTGCAATTTATTTCCCTATGTGCCTGCAGGGTTGCAGGTGCAAAAATGATGAGAAGGACGGACTTTGACGTCGGTCGTTAGCTACATAATGAATAGCTAGCTAGCCAGCTAATAGCAAAGTTGGTGAGCAACCATCGCTAGCTGGCTACTACTACTGAATTAATCCAAACCACATCCCACTGCTGTGCTAACTCTACTAGCTAAGGAGTTGTAGTCTATGTTAACTCTTAATCAGTAACTAGATGAAAAAATGTGTTTACATGTGTTATCATAAGCTTAAAAATAAGAAAGATGAATGACTTGATATAAGCTTGACGTTACGCGTTCCTTTTACGTTATCTTGTTAGTTAGCTAGCTAGCAAGTTAAATAACACTGCAGTGCTTTGAAGTCAAGCTACGGCTAAGCTAGTTAGCCTCTAGCACCCCAGCTGTTGAAATCCTGGTCGGTAAGTCTGAGCTAATTGCTTTAGCTAGACTGAGTCAACTAGCTAACCACTTTACCTTGGTATGGTAATGCATCTTGTGTTTATATTCTGTGTTGTGATGGCTTTTTCCAACTCATCCAGCTGCCCCGTCTTTTTCAACTTCTTCACCAGGCTTTTGACTGCTTTTTCACACCATTTCTCATCTTGCCCATTAAGTTCTCCCTTTTTCCATCCAAGAAGCCTCTTCACAATTGGGGGAGTGAACGGTAATATAGACATCTCTTACGCTTCTTTGATCAAATTGTGTTAACCCTTCAATAGTCAAAATTAACTATAAAAACAGAAAGATTAGCGTGGCATTAGGCTGAATTCAGATACTTTTAGAAACCGTTTGCTATCCCGGGACTATAGTATAGCCGCTCGCGGGCCGGGGGCTCTGCTGACTGTCTGTCTAACACAAGCTTGCAGGACTGAGTAGTCTGCGCACCGTCTGCCCCTCCTCCTCTGTCAATAGCTTACTGTGGCTGACTGCCCCATCCATTCGGAGTAGTAAGGCTGCTTTAGCTTAACAACAACAAAACGTATCTAAATAACCCATTTTAAATGTTTTACTGTAAACAAGAATTTACATCAAAGTAATTCCATTCTGCATCATGTGGGGCGAAATTACGCTGCCTTATTATCAGAAGGCAAACCAGTTATAGAAATGTTACTCTCTTTCTGTGGACTATTTATTTATTATTATTTATACAGGGTAACCGACTGGGACCAGGTCTCTTTTCCAGCAGTACCCTGTTAAAGGCAGAAAAACATGTAGTACAAACGTTTTGTGTTTTGTTTTGTTATTATACTCTTGTTGTTATTATTATTAATATCATCATTGTTATTACCAAGTCTGTAACAATTACAATATACAAGTTTATGTAATAGTCAAGTACAGCTTGCACTGTATTTTTTCCATGCATGTATAAAACATTATTTTACAGATAGTCTCTTTTAAAGATAGACTAGAACTGGTTTGAAAAGAAACTGTGTCCATTTAGAAACATGTCATCGCTTAAAGGGTGAACAAACTTTTACAACCGGGGTGTCCATAAATAGAGAATCATTTCAGAGTAATCCTTTGATCCCCTCATGAAAGTGATTTAATTTCACCTTGGTTGCATCTTTCCAGAAATGGTTAAGGTGACTGCGCATTCAAGACTATATCTGGTTTGTTTGGATGGTGTTATTGATGAATGCAACCCTGGCAGTCTCCCCAATGGTAAACAGCACTATGCCTGGCCTATAAATACAACCTTGTGCTGCAGCCCTCTTCCCTTCAGTCTATTTTTAAAGTCCATCAATGGCTACCAGTGTCTATTTTTACCTCAACATTTGGCTTGGTTTCTCACTTCCTCTCTTAAACAAATAGGAGCTTTGGCAGCAAATGCCCTCCTTGTTTTTGTCATTACCTATCACATTTTCTCACAACAGATTTGTATACTGCACTCTGATGCATAGTCAATATTTAGGGGGGGGGGGGGGACTATTTGAAGTAATACATTCATGGTTGCCTTGTAGATGTTAATTGACAAGTATGAATTACCAACCATACACATCACCAGATTTAGTTTAGCAAGATCAACTATTGTTATTTCAACAGTACTACTTGCGTGAGGTGCAGGCAGCATCTTATTTAAGTGGTTTTGTCTAGGTAAAATATTGCCTCTCTGAGTAGAGACTCATTAAATTAAATTATATATTCAACTTTCTTTTTCTTGACTGATGTGAACCACAAATGTAGTGGTTGAGTTTAAGATATGCATCCTTGTTTCACACTCAGCAGAGGGAAGTAAGACAGCAGGATGCAATGTTACGGGTGTCAACAAGGAAATGACAGCTAGATGTTCCTCTCACTTCACAGAGCTTTGCGCGGAGCACAGGTTGGTCAGTCGGCGTGTGCTGCTGCCATGTGCTCCCTATGGTAATGACGTCCTGCACAAGCCCGCACACAGCACCTGTTTACACCCAAGGGACATAAACAGGACAGCTGGTGTTGTAGTGTGTGTGTGTGTGTGTGTGTGTGTGTGGAGGGGGGGGGGGGGGTTCGAGAGAGAGAGGGGGTTGCTGCAGCAACGTGTGCAAGGGGGGCAGATGGGCAGCAGCAGACAGAGAGAGGACAGGGCCTGGGGCCGGAGTGAAGGATGATTTTGGACAAAAGGCGTGACGGCTGGCTGAATAGGTAATGACTGCGGACAATCCGATGGACAACAATGGCATTGTAGTAGACCACTCATTGGGTACATGGGAAAGGAGCAGGATGAAGGAGGAGGAGGAGGAAGGGGTGGGGGTGGGGGGGGGGGGCTTGATCAGCTGGACCAGTCTGTCACAACAATAGTAAAATGGGGTGGGGGTAAGGATTAAAGTAAACCTAAGCTTTGGTTGTCCATGTTGAATCTTGAGAAATCGGGGAACCAGGAAGATGTTGTTGACATGAGAGGGTCATATGTAGTTGATTAAAAGAACAACGATTCCCCCAATGTCATTTTGTTTACAATACTGCAATGGGTTGCAGCTTTTTGAAATAAATCTATTTTCCAGTTTCAATCCCAGCTGTGCCATAGACCCTGTACTCCTCAAGAAAGTTGTGAGCTAAATGATAGCATGGTCGCGGGCCATATTTTGCAGGCTGCTGCAGTTTCCTTCTGCAAACCTATAATTGCCTCTTCAACTAATTGCAGTCTGTTGAAGCGAGACCTCTCTGTGAGGGTGGGGTCAGCTCTTCCCTACAATTTCAGCCTGTTTCCATCTGCCTTCACACACCGCTTGCAGCCATCAGTCTCTTCCCAGACGACACCTTTTAAATCCGGGACAGCAGTGACCTCGAGCCCCCTCCCCTTTCCCTCCACCAAAAGCACCCTGAAAATCCTCTGGCAGCTCCACCCCTCTTTTTCCTCCCTGTCTTTTGCTTCCCCACTGTGTGCCCAACGTAACTCTGTCCCAGATTCTCTGTCTCACTACTCTACGGGATCTGAGATCAGATGCTGTACCATGCTTGTCAATGAGGACATTTCGGTAGGCCGTATTGGATAAAAAGTCCACATCTCTTGTAATGCTCTTTAATCTCTTCTATGTTTTTTTAATTATATGTACTATGATCTCATCTACGATCTCACATTAATTATGTTTGATCAGTTTAGGTTGATGGAAATTATTTCTGATAAAAAAGCGGATCATTTAAGGCTATGTGACAGTGAAGGATTCATCGCATTTTGTGGCTTTCCAGATCACATCCACAGTAAAAAGCTTGAAAGGACCAGTTTGTGGAGCAGTTCAGGCATTAAAGATGACGTATCGCCACCTAGTGGTTTGTATTCAATATTACATTTACACTTACTGTCTGTATTGAAGGGTCTGCAACAAGCATTCACAGTCTGTCTAGTCTATGACAAACTAGTACCTAACATATTTAATCAGCTGGTCACACAATATTATCCCGAAATATTACTTGTTTTTTAAAAGATGTATTACTATTCCATTTTGCTTTATTCTATTTCTAGCAACAGGTTAAAATCCAAACACGTGTAAATGATTGAGGTAGTCTAACCCAGTACCCTCAACATTTATTTAGGCTAGTCCATTAACACAATGCATATGTTTGTTGTGATCAATTATCCCTAGCAGCATTTATGTGATTTGGAGGCATTGCTATGTACCTCCTAATTGTCTACATAGACGGAATCCGGCATGACAAGACTCATTGCTTTCTCCTTTGGGCTAAATGGTAATGTTTAAGGCCTTTATTTCATTAGGCCTTTTTTGAGGTTTCTCAACCTTCCATGACTGATTATTACTTGCGACACAAACAATACCGCTAGCGAGGCACAAAGAGTTTGTACTGCCTGCAAATTTGTTCTCCCCTCCTATTTTTTGTGATTTGTATGACAAGATTCATCTCACGACAGACCTCAATTCAAGGACAGAGGGAGACATTTTCGAAGCATCGTGTAAATCTGGAGAAACTGAGACCCAAAGTCTCAAATTCTTTCATTTACACCCGTTTTGTTCTCTTATGTAGTCAATGAAATTTGCTGAATAGCTCACACCAACATCAAAACTAATCATTGTGAAATTAGTTTCAATGGACTAGGAGCTCCCCTGCTAAGAACTATCGTATCCACATGCATGAAATTGCCCTGAGTTAATACACGTTATGAATCGAGGGTAATGCAGTGAATAATTATAACTGCATGTGGGAACGCTCTTTTCCATCAGTTTGGGGACTATTGTTAAATCCAACCCCTGTGGCAATGTGCTTGCTTGTAAATTTCCATATATGGGTAATTAAGCATTACTCATGAACATTAAAAGTTGCCTATTCTGTTGAGCTGCAGGCTCTTTCATGAGGCATGGGAGGGTTAACATAATACCTTTATTTACATTGGCATGTGTCCACTTTCCCATAGAGCAGCATGGAAACATTTTTACAAATGCCTTTTATGATGTCCTTTCATAGCTTTACATTCTACCACCTTTATCTTTTTGGTTAATTGACATAGGAAGTGCTTGTGTATAAGAGAAGTGTTACAGCAAATGTGAAGAGTAGTTCATTTGTATGTGTTTTTGGGCAGTTTGACCCTCACATTTCTAAGTAAGCGAGTTCGTAGGGATCTGGGAACACAAACCAAAGGAGGACACAATCCTGTCCCTCAGTTGTTCTGTGTGCTTAAGTCTCTGGGCCCCAGCAGCCTCAGGCCCGCCACTCACCCAACCCACAGGGGGTTGATGGCACATCCTACCTGCAGCGCTGGGTTTGGGCCGCTGAGCTGGAGAAGTACAGCATTGGAAGATTATTGATAGTCCCCCTCTGTTGCACTGTCCCATAGCCCTAGGGGATGGAGTGCAGGGCTGGTGATGGAAAGGAAGACATCCTTGAAGGTGTGCAGAACTCTGGCATGATAAATATAGAAACTACTTTTAACTTTTACATTTGTAATAATTTGACGAAATGTGATAATGAGATTATGCTAGATCTATAACCAAGATGAAAGCTTGCAAATTGTGGATAGCTTTGTACTGGTTCAATGTCGTGATTTAGACAGACAATCTAAGTTCTCAGTTCAGTGTTGGAACTGTATTTTTCATGGATCACAGAGCTTTTTCAAACTTACTGACAATAATGAAATATCCCCATCCCATAACTACGTTAAAAAACTGTTGATGGGCAAGAAACCTCAAAGTAGAGCTAACAGTAAAGTCTCTCTACACGGATCATCCCAAAGAAGCCTGGGTGGATAGTAGGTTGTTTGTGTAAAGCGTAACGGCAGACTGTGTGGTGTGAAGACACTTCTATTCTTTGATTACTTTATTGCTTTCACTTGATCAAGCTAAGGCCACTCCGAGGCCTGGGATCCATGAAAAATACAGTACAAGCTTGAGTCAACGCTTATGCAGCTCTATATTTTGTTAGCTCTATACATTTCAAAATCGTTTCATTCTATCCTGATTGTGCCGTCAACATGTCTGCATTTTTTTGTGTGCTGCTGGTTGGAACCCTAAGCGCCGGCTAGTAAGGGAATGGAAAAATCCAGGATATTTAGGTAGAGGCATGTCATAAAGGCTACACTAATGAGCTTGGGGTTTTAAGAGAGAGAGAGAGGGGGGGGGGGGGGCAAGGAGGAGGGGGAAATGGTTTGCATGTGGATCTAAAAGAGCAGCCCAAGCAAAGCCACCTGGGGTATGTTGTCTTTGTAATGAGGCAGAAGGATTTCAAATCAGGCCAAAGGCTCCTTCAATGATGCAGCCCCGCCTCCCTCCTTCTCTCTCTCTCTCTCTCTCTCTCTCTCTCTCTCTCTCTCTTTTTCTCCTTCTCTCTCTCCCTCATTCTTTTCTTTATTTTGCTTTCCCTTTCTCTGTCGCTTCCTCAGTCTCTCAGCCTGGACAACAATGTCACTGGCCTTACCTCCGTCTCATGCTGATGTCATCCGTCAATTCATCTACGGGTAAGCCCATCCTACACATGCCAACACGTTAGCTTGGCGTTGGAACGTTCTTACACCTGTTTCTTAAATGCTGTATTTTTTGGCTAACTTGTCAACATCCTCACGGATCCTTTCAAAAGATGCATGCAAGCATCCTTAGATTTAGAAAAAATCTAGGACCACGTAGCATAAATTGTAACCACACAGTGTTCTCATAGGAGACCCATTATTTGTAGGATACACTATTGTCAAAGAGCATCACTAGCATCACTAACTTTGGCTAAGAGAAATTGAAGAGCTTCAATTAAAGCGGAAAAAACAGTACATGGAACAAAAGAGTACATAAAATACAAATGCAAAGCAGATGCAACTGCTACATGCTACATTTAAGACATTTAAGAGCCGAAAGGGAGCCTGAAAGAGTGTGTTTTTAGGTGGTGACAGAAGGTGGACAGAGACTTTGCAGTCCTAATGGTTGGTGGGAAGGTCATTCCACCGCTGGGGGACCAGGAGGGATTCAAGTCGGGACTGGGGTGCCAGGCTGCCCTTTCCAAGAAGTGATGGGGCAACGGAGCAACGCACGGCAGCAGGGTGCAAGGGTCGGACCTTCCACTGTTGGTTGAAGGGTGCAGTTCCGGTCATAGCTCATGGGCCAGGACAAGGGACTTGACATGCATTTCATGCCCACACTCCAGAGTCCACAAGTACCGGTGCCCCGCCCTGCACACATCCTAACTCGGGAGTGCTCGGGAGAGGGACCCCTTTGTCATCGCAGCCGCCCCACTTTCTCTGAGATTGGGTTCATTTGAATTTTCTTTTTAAGATAAAGGTTTTGGGCCCACTCTTGGCAGTATGGGGCACGGGGGCCTTTATGTTTTTATTAGCACATTTAAGGTCGTGGGCAAAATCGGGGACGATCCCACCATAGTGTATTTGACATCCTATTTGTACGACTGGGTCGAGGAGGAACTGTTGGCTAACCGGTTAGCTTTCCAGGGGCAGCCCCTCGCCCCCCAGGCCCGATTCCTGGGCTCGTGAAGAATTACTCTTCGGTGTTTCTCACAGCATATTTGGCCCTCTGCTTTGCCCATGCCCTGGCCTCTACCCCAGGTATGGTCATGGGAGGGGCTGCAGCAGGAGGGAGAAGGACGCCGCTCCATTCTCTCCCGATGCACCCACGGCCCTCCCCAAGAGGCTAGCCTCGCGTCCAGCGCCGCCATGGACCTGGCAGGGGAAGCAACGTACCTCTCAGGGCGGCTGGGTCTCCCTGCCGGGCCGGGTTCAACCTCTCAGACCCCTCTTCCTCCGCGCGCCTTTCCAGGGGGATGAAGAGCGAGTGCCACGGGTTGTCACCCCTTTCTCCTTCCAATAAGGCCTCCAAGAGACTCTCCCACTCGGAGCCAAAGACACACAAAAAGCGGAAAAGCCTCTCGCTGGAAACGTTTTCACGCAGACACCCAAGCTGTGCTCTCGTCGGCTCAAGCATGGCATCCTGAAGAGGAGACGCATGCACGCTGGTAATATGGACCGGCGCGGGAAAGAGCTTCGAGACGCGAAATGTCTCCTTGGCCTTGACATCAAGGCGCCGTGGTTTTAGATTTCAGAGATGAGGGCGCCCTTTGGGCTTTCCCATAGGAAGGTGTTGACCGTAGTGAAAGATAAAGAGCCAGAGGATTCCAACGTGTGGCAACGTTGAAGTCTCCAAGGAGGATCAGCAGACGGCCGTCCATGAGGAAGTGCGACCAAAGGGCATCGAGTTCTTCCAGGAAGATGCCAAGAGAACTGGGTGGGCGGTAGAGAACAACAACGTGAGTTAAAACAGAATAAGTGACAGTGACAGCATGGAATTCAAATGTGGTGTCCGAGAATTGTGGCCATGGAAAGAGTGAGAGGCACCATTTTGGAGACACAGTACGGGGATATTTGACCAACAATTTCATTTAACCAATGAATACCATAAATCAAGGTGTATAAAAACCTTTAGAGAATGTTCCCAAAAAAAAATCGAACTACCTAAAAGGCAAAGGTTCCCTGACAGTTGTAATGAACAAATTCGTAACATTTAAAAGAACGTCTTTAAAAGAAAAGTGAAAACACTGGGAAGACCATATTAGCCATGTTAACACACTATCTGAATACATGTGACATAACAGCAGCCCGGCTGAAGACTGAGCAAACAATCCACTGAGAGTCGGCCTACTCCTCCCCCCTTCCTCCTTCCTTCTTCCAGGCCCTGATGCAGGCCAGAACGCTCCCTGTAACCTGGCCTCTCCGAGAGACATTCTCTCGCTCCAGTCCCCCAGGCTGGGGTGGGTGGGGAGGAAGTAGGAAGGGCTGGGCTGACCTGGTGCTAAGCCGGCTAGCCCTGATGATGGACTTCCTGGGAGCAAATGCAAAGATGCGAAGCCAAGGGTCCCAGTGCCAAACCCCTAGGGAAAGCCAGGCCACCCAGTCCTGCTCTCAGCACACCTCAGCTTCACTGCCTTGTGCAGGGATAGAGCTATATAAACACATGCAAGTGATACACACCAAATACAATAACCATGGGAAATGGACTGATTAGACAAAAGCTTAATTCAAAATATACAAAATCTGGATTAGCGTTAGGAGAGCTCTTTCCTTGCAGTCTATTTGAGCATTGCTCCATGTGTGCCACAAGGTGGCAGTAAGAGATACATGATCAAGTGGAATTAATGTTCTTCAACGTCTCACTTCTTGATGTTTCAAGCTAGCTTTCCATGTTATGCTGGAGAGTTTCATCTGCATTATGCTAGGCACACATATTTATGTAATGTAATGCAGTATTTCGAATCAGCAATGTGGGTCCTGTTGGAATGATATCATGTTTATGAACACGTTTATTGGCATGCCTGGTGTACTGCCCTCTGACATTCCAGAACTCCAAGATGCCATGCCTTTGATGTTATGATACGCAGACAAAAACCTACTGGGGGGGTTGGGGGGGGTCAGACAGAGATAGAACCTGGGGCCAGGAGAAGGACAGGGTAGGTTTCGAGGGGAGAGGAGAGGAGGAGGGTTTAGCACGGTATTTAGAAGTAGAAAAGGGATCTGTGTTTCCAACCGGCTCCTGTATTCCATTGTAAGTGGTTTGGGAGGAGGAGTAGGGGGGGAGGGGGGTGTAGGGGATGAGAAGTTTTTCCTGTTTATCCATTCAGCGGAAAATAATATCCTGTAAAAGCCAAAATGGCTGGATGAAAGTTGCTGGGTTCCACAGGCTTGAGAGCTCTTTGTGAGAAATGAGGGCGAGCCGTTCGACAGAAGACTTCCCAGCAACCGCCTCCAACTCTCCACACATGGTTCTGATAGACCTCCACAAGCCTCGGTAATCCGGGGGCGACTCATTCAGAGAAAAGTGGGGGGTGGGGGGGTGTTGGAGGTTTTGGTAGAGGCTGGAGGGAGGAGGAAAAAGGAAACATTTGAGAGTGTTTCTGCTGTTTGTCTCTCCAGAGAGCCCGTTCTGTAGACAGCTCAATTTAAAATGGCATGCAGGCTTGTTGGTTCGCCCTTCTAAATAGATCCAACCTGGTCTGTCTTCTTATCTGCTTGGGCAAGATAGATCATTGTACAGTTCATGTATTTGAGCGTGTCCGTAGACTACAAAGTCAATGGCCCGAGAGACTTCTCTGAAAAATCTAAATGTACATAGCAGAACACTGATGCTAGCTGCTCTTGGTCCAATAAAAAAATGATGTTGAGTGTGCGTGTGTGTGTGTGCCAGCATGGGTAGAAATAACCTCTCTTTGTGTTTGTGCGGCCGCATGCCAGCCGGACATGTGTAATCTGTGCGCATTGAGAGTAAATTAGTTTGTCCGGGAAAAGAGCTACATGTGCGCTGCAGCAGCTCCTCAGCCCTTTAGGAAGGACCAACCCCACACAATGCAGGCCTTACCAGTGTCTCCAACCCTATGTGCTCCTTCATGCTTAATTTCCTCTCGTCCCTCATATATCACCATTAGACCTGTGTGGACAGACAAGCAAGTGTAAACACCTGTTGTCTCGATTTGTGTGTGTGTGTGTGTGTGTGTGTGTGTGTGGGCGCGCGCGTGCGTGTGCGCGTGTGTGGGAGAAAGAGAGCCGGGTGGGGGTAATGTAGCGAGCGAAGTGTGTCCGTTGTGAGTAGCTGGCGGCGTGGAGAGAAGGGCGGTCCGACTGTGAAATCAGAAACAGCCCCAGCAGGCCACGAAGACGCCTCAACTGGAATAACTCACTCACAAAAGTTACTCTTCTTCTCTACCGCGAGCGCGAACCGATTGGCGCCTCCCCAAACACAGGAGAACAGATCCATTCGCCAGCCTGGGGGACTCGGCTCCACTCCACTCTCTCTCCGCGTCTGTCTCCTCGGGCAACGCAGGAATATTTAGCTGGCTGCTGCACCCCAGATCAGCTATGTGTTATCTCGTTACATCAAAGTTAATGTCATATCGTAGAAATGAATGTACTCGAGTTTAACTCTAAAATGTGATATATTTGCGTCGGGAGTGGGAGGAGGGGGGGAGTGCAGACATATCTGGAGTGCATCTCTCAATATCATAAAGCTAAGACAGATTTGGTTATCATGTTTGTGAGTGACTCAAAATCTACTTAGGGTTGACTTAAGGGACTTTTCTCTTCGCATTTCACATATAACTAGCATAAGAAGAGGCATAACTTTTTTTTAAGTTTGTCTCTCTATGTAGAAAAAAAATGTCATGTTTATTTATTATACAAGTTGTTGGGGCCATCCTGCTCTCTCATTGGATCTGGCCAAATGTAGAGGCTCACTTCCCGCCCCCCCCCCCCCTTCACACTCAGAGACCCAGTAGAGGCAAGGGGGAGAATGATATCGTTGTTGTTTTTTTACTTAGATGACTAACTATACTTTCACGTTACATCAAAAAGTGATTGGAAACACTTTTGCACCCGGTCTTAAAGCTGCAAGACCTCACGTGGTGTTGCATCGTATCACATAGTGTGTAAACAGCAGTTTGTTTGGCAGGGGGGATCGTTTTACAGAGAGGGCCATGGCCATGGGCTCGGATAGTGGACTTTGGGCTGAGTTCAATCCTTTAAGCCTGCTTCTCCTCTGGGTCGGACAAGGAGAGTGAGATAATTCGCTGCAAGCCAGGATGACAATGCAAACAGACAGCACACACAGTCAACACAAGACAAGAAACTCTAGCACAAGGTGCAAAACAAACCTAAGCAATGGGTTTATCAAAACACTCACGTGTGTTCCTATGTTAACTTATGTTTGATAAAAAAAAGTGTGTGTGTGTGTGTGTGTGTTTGTGAGAGAGAAAGAGAGAGAGAGTGTGTGCGTGTGTGTGTGCGTGTGTGTGTGTGTGTGTTTGTTTCGGTCTCCAGGCTTGTTTAGCTGACCTCAGTGAAAGCGAACCTCATGACAGAAGGTCTGGCATTGTCTGTGTGCCCGGGCTGCTCTGGAGCCAGACCGTCTGCCGGCCGCCAGCTTTGCTTGCTTATAACTGCTGAGAACATCCGATCCCCTTGGGGAGGCCAGGGGAGGGGAGGGAAAGTCTGCACCACTCTCCTCTCTCTCTTTATCTCTTCACTTTAGAGGAAGAACTAGCATTAGCCAGGTCATCAGCCAGCATGTTTATTATGTATGTGAGTGTTTGGGTGTGGGTGTGTGTGTGTGTGTGTGTGTGTTTGTGTGTGTGTGTGTGTGGCAGTGGTTGGGTACACAAGGAAAGAAGGAGTTGAAATACACTGTAAACCACACACACACACACACACACACATAACAACAACAACAACCACGCCTAGACGAAAACCCAACTGCGCCCATGTTCTACCTTAGTACCCACATTCCTGTTCAGGTAATAGCGGCCCTGATGCACTCTTAGTATGCCATTGAGTGTGTGCCTCTTTTATCCGTTCTGGTCAACTGCCACCAACTCATCCATCATCCACGGCGTATTGAAGCTGTGACACTTTGACAAAAGCAAATGGGTCTTAATCACCTCCAGGCGGCCATGGTCAACCCTGACAACCATCCATTCCTCCCAGCCAGAGCTCAAACCGCTTCTAAACATGCTCCACTTACAAATATGGAACATTTCTTATGTTTACATATTGCATAACTCTGGGTGGAGAATTTTCCCCTTCCCAAAGTCTCAAAAATAGTAAGTGTTTCATTCTTTGTGCATGGTGCAAGGAGGTTAGACTGGTCAATGGTACTAATGAAAGGAAAGCCATGGGGAAGGTGCAGGAGCATTAATTAAGCTGGACGGACTTGTGTGGGAACTGACAGACATGTCTCTGACCGCATGGAAAAAGGCCTAGCCAAGCGGAATACACAATCTCACACCGCTGGTCTAAATGAAGAACCAAAATATGGAGAAGCAGCCGGAAAAAAGGCAGAGTGCGGCGCTGAACATACTAAATCATCACGGGCAAGCTAAAAAGGTAACGGTTCTGTTTCCGTACGGGTTTTACCAAGCAATAAGTCATTTCAAAACAAAACGATGTTAAGGTAATGAAAAGTTGGGATGTTCCTGCTTAAGAGCCCAGTAAAGGTGTCCAAGCCTGCTCCTTTGCTGTGGCACTCCTGGGAGCCAGAGCTGTCAGCCAGCGGACGATCACACTGCACTGATATAAGGACATTATAATGTCCACAGCCATTCACTCTGGCTAGACTGCACATAACCTTTCAAACAGGAAGATATTCAGTTCCAGCATTTGATGATTTCTTCCTGTGAGTTAAGTGAGTTGAACGAATGCGCACAACCTGCACACTTGTACACACTTGTTCACACACACACACACACACACACACACACACACACACCCACAGAAAAACACATTCACACACACACACACACATAGAAAGACACATTCACACTGGGGCAATAACCTTTATTACAAGTTGTATCATTAACTCATTGCTCACTGATGTTTAACATGCTGGCTGGGAGACAGAGAGCAGTCATCTGCTGCCCAGATCCCTGGCCTCTGTCCGGTAGCCGACTCCTTGCTCCCGACCGACTCCCCAACACAAGACAAGACAAGGCCCAAACAAAGCTGCACATCTGGGCCCACAGCTGGCTGCCAGCCACGAGCCTTCCCCCTCTCACACTCCCCTGGCGCACATATCAGCCACGCGGTAAATTTAACTTTTATTCTCACACGTAGGGGCCTGAACTCCCGGACACATGGGAACCGAAACCTCGCCTCAGCACAATTACAGGATGGTCTGAAGATCCACTGTGTCATCAGAGAGAATGCCACAAATTCTTCATCTAACGCTCATTCTCACGTACGCCATAAACAAGGACATTAGCTCGTGGCCATTGAGGTCCTTCCTCCGAGAATTCTGGTTTGGCAGCATGGCATGATTAATGCTGTTAGGATTACAGTGTGCTTGGAAGTGCCCTAACATAAGAGTATAAGCCATAAATCCTTCTTTTGGCGGATCAAATGATCTGAACTTTTTCCCCATCCGTGCCTCGGAAGATCTGAGGGGAATGATCAAATGTCAGGTCTCAAATCAGCGTGAAGATCTTTGTTGACCAGCACTTCAAAGCCTGGCGTTTATTCGTATACATAAAAGAAGTCTGTCTGGTCTGTCACGAGTGGGAGAGATATTTCAGCTGCTACAACAGTGAGGGGGTGGGGGTGGGGGTGGGGGGCAAAGTTTATGCCTGTGCTCAGGACATTGTTTTGGTTGGATCTCCGTCAAATGGAGCGGTTTTCATCGATACTTTCAGAGCCGAGAGAGTGTTGAGTGCTCGCCGAGAGATTTGTTCTCATCACATTAAGAAGACTGAAAGACATGCTCTTAAATATGAGATCCCAATGGTGAAGGGCAGATTGCAATTTTTTTATATTTGAACATTCGAAGGGGATCGATCGATGTTTAGAAATGTCGATTATTTCACTTTACTTTGGGGGAAAAAAATATATAAAACATATATAAATATACTGTACTTTAGTTATCCTATGTGACTGAAGTTATGCTTGAGGGGTTCAAATAACATGCCCAAAATCAATTCTTTGGTATGTCAGCCTCTGCCCCGGCGTTTTTGCATGTTGGAATGGGTGTGCGTGTGTGTGTGCATGCGTGTGTGTATTTTAAAGACATTGATACAAAGTATGGGGTGAGATGGTCTAGAACAAATGTGGCTCTCTCATATCTACAGTATGTCTGGCCCTAGATATGCTGAAATTAAGTTATTCAATTTCATAGCCATTGCCAGACAACTAAATAATCTCTTTTGTGCACTGTAGACAAGTCAATTCCACCCTGACCTTTTTTCCTCTTGGTCTTCCTTTCTCACAGAACAAGGGTTGACAAGTCCATGTCGTTGCTGGCCGGCTGGAGGGCGAGAGGCAACAAAAGACCCCTTGTTTGAGACTTACCCTTGTCTGACAGCGCACTTTGATATTAAAAACTCTGCTGATGGGGGGGGGGGCGGAGGGGGAGAGACCAAGGATGGGCCGGGGGGTTGAAAAGGATGAAAACAACCCCCTACTGTCTCCCAAAGTCCCTGTCCGTACAGTGGGTGTGACCTCCTAACGGACGGGCAAATATTTATCCGGTCCAAACAAAACAAAACACCTCTTTGACTCCTTCAGCGGTCGGTTTGATCAGCCTCGACCGATGGGTTTCTGGCTGGTTGCTTCCACAGCCGCCGCCTCTGCCTGTTCTTTGGCGCTCTCCCAGGGAATCGAAATCACACGGAGACTCGCAGACGCCGTTCTTTGGACGAGGGGCTGAGCAGATTTTCTGACTCCGCGCTGGAGCTGTTGGATGCCAGGGGATTAGAATTCCCCCTGATACGGGAGCTCTTTGACTGAGGCCCGGCCAAAAGACCTGAAATGCAAGCAGACGCCTAAGTTGAGGCCAAAAATGCCGGTACAAACGTGCCAGGAAGTTAACAACATTGAGGACAACATTGAGGACTCTGCTGTCACTTCATGCGTGCAGGACGGTGGAGCAAGAGCTACAAGCACATACGGAAAACTCGAAATCACCCCGTCCAGAGAACCTCAATGAACGTTATTGATGTTGAACTTAACGTTGGTAAATGTTATGAAAAGGTTATACCCCATCTCTTTCCAAAGAATCACTTCAGGTGACATCATCAGGGCCAAATGTTGTTTTTCTTTGAGTGGCCAGCTTGTTCCTGGGCAACGAGGAACCGTAGTAACAGCCAGCTCCGTCTGCTAAATCTCCAAGCCCAGGGAACAAGCCACTGCGTGTCAGCCATTCACAAAGAATGTGACAGCAAGTGTAATGAGGATTTTCATTCTCTGTCTTGACTTTCAAGGCGCCTGCTATTATCTTGATTTGAAGGCGCCCCAGGGCAGTTATTACCGCATTTATATTAATTCTCCTGGATTGCTTAATTTTGTCCATACAGGCCGGAGAAAAACTCCAGCGATTAGAGGAATGTCAGGAGAAGACGTAGAGGAGTTTAAACGTTAAAACGTACGTTTCAAATGTTGCACAGTAATGAGTTATTCAGCTCTGTTATATTGTGTGTGTGCGTTGTGTGCGCGCGCACGTGTGCGCGATCGTGTCTTGTGTACCTGTATCCACCTGTGAGTGCGCCGCGCATGTGTGTGTGTGTGTGTGTGTGTGTGTGTGAGAGAAAAGCAGCTCGGAGCCGCCAGCTCGTTGCTGTGGCTGCCAAGGCGGACGTCGAGCTGACCCACCTCTGGTAGCTGGAGGCTCATTCCTATTAGGGATTCTTTGCCATGTTAATGGCTGTAAGAACATGGTCGGGGCTGTCAGTTCTGACAGGGGGGGGGGGGGGGGGAGGGGCCCATAAATCTGCCCCAGGAATCAGGGGAGAACAGCACAGCACCCAGCAAGCTAATAAACTGACGTGATCTGCGGAGACAACAGAGCAAGCCTCCGAGTCTGGCCTTTTTTCCTGTTCGACTCTTCATCTCCTCACCTGCCTGTGCCGGATTGACAGCGAGGACAACCCCAGCAATATGAATGTAACCGCATACTGTTGTTCAAGACAAGGCGTACATCTATTCAGTGGCACCTGCTATCAGACACCTGTAGCACAGGTAGAGGAAGAGGAACCCCCCCCCACACACACACACTTACCCCGCCCCTCCCCTCCCACCCCTCGGAATCAACACCTTTCTCGCCAAAGCCTGGCCAGGATTTCTTTTAAAGTCAACCTCGTTTTTATCTTCATTACTTGAACTCAGTATCTCTGTTTTTTTTTCTCTTTTCAAACACGACTCTTCCCCCTGCCTTCCATCAGCTTGTCTGAACCCCCCCCCATACTCTCTGCCTCCGATCTCTTCCTAGCTCCCCCCCCCCCCCCCCCCATACTCTCTGCCTCTCCGATCTCTTCCTAGCCTCTCTGCCCCCCCCCACCCCCCTCTTCGTGTGCCGGGCGCTGACAGAACTTAGCATTCACACTCTTTTTTCTGCTGGGGCCTTAACAGGAGCCAGATGAGAGACAGCGGCAGATTAAGATGTCCGGCCGCCCGTATGGGGACGGCACTGGACAGCCAACCCAGCCCTGAAGGGCTGTGTGGGGGGAAACGGAGACCAACAAAGCCCTCCAGGAATGTCCGAGGGAGATTGTGTTGCCGGGCACTGGAGGCAAAGGACTTGTTATTAACCCCGGAGGTTCCGATTGGTCAGGGAAGCCCCCCCCCCCCCCCCCCCAGGGAAGGACGGGTGTGTTCCCCTGGGAGGTGCTGGGCTTAAGGCTGGACAGTTGGAGATGACCCCCACTGCAACCTAACACGGGTCTGGTGGGTACAAAGTATGAGCGTTGCCGCCGCGCTGCTAGGTGTTTGGTCGTGGTTTGTTCTGACCAACTCAAACAGACGGATCCAACGGCCAACTGAGCCGTCGCACAACAGAACAGAATGTCAGGAAGACGGCAAACCAGTAGCGTGGCCATTTTGTCTGCCTTCACTGGACACAGAAAGCACTTAGTGGTAGAAAGTATCGTAACTAATCCGCAGTATTGAACCCAGGGGCAACAGGCCCTGTCTGGCCGGCGGCCATCTTCTCCACTGCACCATTATTGACTGAGAGGTGAGTATCGAACACCGGGTTGCCAAGGCTGACAAGCGCTGGCACTGGTAGGTACCATGTTGTTCCGCTGACTTTGGAAAGGAGTGGGTAAGGCATCTCCAACACACAAGCTTCGGCATCCAGCAGCGTGTCATAACCCATAACAATCCACAATGACTTCTTCCAAACGGGTGGCAGTGGAACATCTTGGTGCAATTTTAAAACCGAAGCAGTTGGATAGCTCATAAAAGTGTCCATGGAACAAAAATGTGAAGGGGAAAAGCAATGCTGGAGACGTGGGCAAGGCTTCACATGAAATGTTTGTTTGAGGTTTGAAACAACACAACACAAGCATGTACAACGGATTCAATTTTTCCTTGAGCGCTGCGCTCTAACATCGGGAAATAAACACCATTGTTCGAATAATCAAAACCATCTTGTGGCTGTCTGAAATTGTATCCTATCACTCCTCCACCATCACAACAAAAGAACGCTAAACACTCGCACAGAGAAGCCACTGTTGTTTTGGCGCACTTTTACTTTGAAATCAAATGTTCCAGCACGACGACCAGGCAGCCCCCCCCCCCCCCCCCCCCCCTGCAGTGATGAATAGGAAATGTTTAGCTGCAGTTCACTCGCGTCGCCCGTTCATTGCGATTGATTTTTGTATGACACGCTCGAGATGTAATGGAATATCGTGTGCTCACTTTGACGTGTTGTTTTGAGTCGCTTGGTTGACTCGGAGTAACACGCTCGCACAGATAACATGCCAAATGCACCCAATGGCACCGAAACGCACACACGTACACGCACACACGTGCACGCTCACACACACATTCCTGGGCCCCAGTGGCCCTCAGACACTCAGCAGGTATGTCAATGTGGAGACAGGCTGTGGTGCGTGGCCCTGGAATGCGTAACCCGACCTCTGGGCTGGAATCTAAGCCTCATCCCCACTGTCCTGGAATCTAAGCCTCTTCACTCATCCCCACTGTCCTCCAAGACACTCGAGCCAGGCGGCCCTAAAGTTCCTCCCTGCTCTAAAAACGGCAAAATAAAGGCCTCCACCACAACCGATGAGCCCGTGCATCCTCAGCTCCGGGCCAAAAGGAAAGCAATACATCTGACCATACGCCGAGGCGTGTCATTCTCCTACTCCGAGATGCTGCAACATCCAGAGTTTGTTGACTCTTCCTGCCAGCCCCATGCCAGTGAGGGAGTTCCCGGGCCCCAGCCCATGCAGCAGAGAGAGTGAACCAGACCCGGGCGCATGAAGGCCCCTGTAGGGGGCAGGAGGGGCCCACACAGAGGGGTCCTAACTGCCCCGGCAACAGCCGGCCCCACCGGGTCCCGTCCGCAGCACCGGCAGCACTCCAGGCCAAACCTCAGCCTGGAAGTTTGGAAGGCGAAGCAGAGTGACTGCATTTCCCCACTTCAGCTCACAATATGGAACGTATTAAAAAACCCCAGCAAAAGAAGAGAAAAAAAAAGAAGGAGAGAGGGGAGGGGTGGAAGGGGGGGGGGGGGCGCCTTCCTAGATCTCCTCTTTTACAGCCCCTTTGGAAAAGAGAAGGAAAAAAACAAAAACGATGAGACTTCTAAGAGGACAAACCGGGCTGGTGAAAAAAGCTCTTGGCGGGATCAAAGAGCATGACGTCGTCTCACATATAGGATTACTTTTCAAAACAGGCAGGGGATGCAGTGTTCAGTACATGTACAAAGTACCGCCCTGGCACTGTGGATGACCGGGTTAGGCCAGTCCTCTGTGAGCTCAACCCCCAGGGGCCTGGTCCCATCCCAGTAGGCGACACTAACATGTAGATGCATTGGCTACTCTGACAGGAATGTCGTCATACCTCATAAAGCAGTCGATTACAGGCCGGTATAAATCAGAGAGGATATTTTGACACGATATCATTTCACACGCCACTTTTCTTCAGTATCAATAAGGTTTTCTACTCACACTCCCAGAATAAAAAAATGATAGTAAACTTTTTCTATCTTCAAAAAAATTGAGCGTCTAAGAAAGTTACTCCAGTTGTAGCCTTGGTGAATTGAGTCTGGTCCCATGGTAGAGGTTAATTGAGTGAGGAATGCTGCTCTGACAGGGAGAAGAAAGCAAGCCTTGGCCGGGTCTCAGCCAGAGGAACACAGGCCAGTGGCGCTGAGACCCACATAAACCCCGCCTCCACTCAACAACGTCCTGCCACGATGGAGGCTTAGGCTCAGCAGCAGGCAAGCACACACACACGCACAGAGACACACACACACACACACAGAGAGAGACATACTGACACAAAAGTCAACAATTTGCTGATCTTAAGTAAGTTTTATATGTACTTCTGTGGCTAAATTAAATAAACATTTTGCATTTCTTTTACCATGGTAAACATTTGAATATGTTTATTCTTACATTTATTTCCAATTGGACTTCTTAAGTATTGGATAATTACACCGACAATTTACTTGAAAACCATAATAAGGCCCATTGTACTCCAGCCATCCACGGAGACATGGGAGTTGAACAAGGGGAGGGGAAGAGTGGCTGTTGATTAATGCTGTCAGAGTCCTGCCTGCGGCTGTGTGTGTGTGTGAGTGTGTACGTGAGTGTGAGAGTGTGTATGTTTTGTAGGGGCGTGCATGAGTGTGTGTCGCTGTGGCATTCTTTTAACCTCTGTGGAAACACACTCAAATAAATCCTTGTGGTACGTCAGAGAGGCCCCAGTGCACCCTGTAATTACCGAGCGAGTAGGGCGGGGGGATCTGTGGAGCAGCATCGGCGCTGGGACGCTTTTGGGCCACGGAAAACCACCGAAAAAAAGCTCTACTGTACTCAATGGTCTCTCACAGCTCCACTCACTGTAGCAGACTAGCACACGGTCATCAAAAAACACGGCTTCAAAACTCTTGTGTGACTGCCTGCACCACGTTACAAAAATAAAGCGTGCGGAAAGGTTGAATTAAGACGATTCTTTTGCCAATTAAACGTGCCTGAAACGAAGCCTTGTCAGACCTCCCAATCTTACCCTCCTGTGAAGACAACACAGCCCACCCTGCTGAACCTTTTTAGGCAACGCTTTCAAGAAAGAATATCAATCCGCCTGTCGCACAGTCATTATCCCAACACCTCGAGGGAACACACTCTCATAGGCAACCACACAAACCACACCGAAGCACATCCTAAACAAGTGACCTCTGTTTCGGATTCACCACTTTCGTTTGACCTAATAGCTGGAGAGAGAGAGAGAGAGAGAGAGAGAGAGAGAGAGAGAGAGAGAGAGAGAGAGAGAGAGAGAGAGAGAGAGAGAGAGAGAGAGAGAGAGAGAGAGAGAGAGAGAGAGAGAGAGAGAGAGAGAGAGAGAGAGAGAGAGAGAGAGAGAGAGAGAGAGAGAGAGAGAGAGAGAGAGAGAGAGCGCGAACCCTCCAGTAAAAAGCGTCCTTCCCTGGCTCCCTCTGCGTGCCTCTGGTAACCCTCCCTCTGTAGCAATGTGTGGATCCCCCGTGTCTGCCCGCGTGCTGGAGCAGGCCCAGTAAGTGTTGAGCGCGTCGCAGCGTCCCGGGGAGTCGTAATTAACGCCCGCGGCCAAGGTGAGACGGCTTCCGCTCCGCCCTGCGCCCGGGAGAGGCGGACGGCAGGAAGTGTTGCGGGCCGCTCCGTGTGATCTCGCGCCGTTCCCAACGTGCCGTTAGCTCGCGGTGTTTTTGCGCCAAGGCCAGACGGAATGGATGCTGCGTGGCCGCCACCACAGAGATAGGCAGGCAGACAGAGATAAAGAGAGAAAGAGAAAGAGAGAGAGAGAGAGAGAGAGAGAGAGAGAGAGAGAGAGAGAGAGAGAGAGAGAGAGAGAGAGAGAGAGAGAGAGAGAGAGAGAGAGAGAGAGAGAGAGAGAGAGGGAGAGAGAGAGAGAGAGAGAGAGAGAGAGAGAGAGAGAGAGAGAGAGAGAGGGGTGCCACAGTGGCTCACAGGCTACATTTCGGCAGCCCCCCCCCCCGCTTCAACATCTCTCCACACAGACCAGCGTGACGAAGGCTCTCTCCTCTTCCAGGACTCGGTCCTGTGGTGTGAGCCCGACACAGCAGAGAGAGAGACGTCTATCGGCGCTCCAGTCCGTCCTCGCGTTCAGGTATTGTGCATTTCCCTGAGCCGACGCATCGCCGGAGCAATGTGTCGGTCCAAAGGGAGCAAAGCACAGGCGTGCCGGTGACACTGAGTGCACGGAGAGGAGAGGGGGGGAAGCAGGTGAGTTAAGGTCGAGGAGCCCTAGGCCCACCGGGATGGCCTGGTTTTGCTGCCGGGCACACGGAAAGCCTGGCCTAAGAGAGCCTTACAGGCTGGAATCCATAGTCTGCGGAATGCACTGAGGCTTTGGCAGGACAGAAGCCATAATAACAAGGTTTCAAAAGGGCGAGCTTTAAAAAGCAGCCGTGCACGCCTTGCTTGCGCACTGAACGAAGAGGGTCACACGCACGGTCCTTCGAAAACACATACGTGCCTTTTGGACTCTTTCTCTCTTTGTTTCAATCGCACGCAAACACACACGACCGCGCACGCAGACAGTACCAGGTTATTAAGTGAGGGGGCGAGCGGGTGTGCATTTGAGCCAAGAAATCCCTAAACACATAACCGTTGGATTGGGAAAGCTGCTAGTGCGATGTTTTCTGTCCCTCACCTCCTCCCAGTTGTTTCAACTGCATCCCAGTATGGCATTAGGGAGTTCAGATCAAAACGGCCACCTAGTTCTTGAGCGAGGGATGGTGCAAACATCTCCCCCTGAATGAGCCCAGGCCTGCTAGCGGCCTGCTAATCTGTCCCATCCGTGGGCCAGTGCGGCCGCACATAGCTGCTTGCGCAGCTTTTCCCTTCCTCCCCTCCAGCCCCGGACGCCACAACTATTCCCACTCTCCGAGATCAGGGAGTAGAAGCCGGGCCTTTCGCCGAGAGGCGGCCGGGTGATGTGGCCAAGACTCTGGCTGCCACCCGGGCCTGGTCTAATTAGGCCCCCTCCTCCACCGCCCAGTGCGGTGGCTGGTGTCATCGGGCCGCCGCTCGCCACGGCTTCCTGCAAAGCCCGTGCAATCGCCTTGCCAGTCGCTCCCCAGCGCCGTGGCGTGGCGGGTCCCGTTCCGATAGGCGGGAGACACAAAGGCGAGAGGGATAATGGCCCCCCAGTTGTAAAAGGAGGGAGAGGCAGAGTGGAGCCACTCCTCTGGACTGCACACAGGCCTGGCTCCAGGCAAGCGGCAGGGCGGGCACGGAGGCTGTCTGAGGGCCGGGGCTGGGCTCGGGCTGGCTGGCTCGCTGGGAAGATGCCCTCTGGATGGGCGGGCGTCGATTTTCTCAACGGAACACGCCGGCAGCGGTGGACAAGAGGCCGATTGGATCGCGGTGGGTCGTGAGTCCGGGCATGTTGACACAACAACAGGCGTGGATATCTGGAAAACGGCCGGCGCCGGGTTAGAATAAAAAGCCCCGTCCCTCGGTCAGGAACTTTGTTTAGAGCAGCACAGCATTCCTGTCAGTGGGCTGCTTGGTGCACACAGGGGAGGGATAGGAGCCGAGCGCCTCCAGCTGAATGGCTCCATTGGCTGAGTGTTGGCAGATACCTCCATAACCCCCCCCCCCCCCAGCCTACCCACCCCCCACTCCCACCCCGGCCCAAACACACCCCAGCACTCCTCCTCACTACCACTCCGGCAACCAACACCCGTAATTACAAAGGAAGCGAGCGCAAAACCACATCCATCTTGGCTGCAGTTTTTAAGATTCCTATAGGCTTGTAAAAGCTCTTGGTTTCGTGTGCGCACATTCCGCCATCAATGCGCGCACGGACGAAGGTCACCACATCCCTGGCTGGTCAGTTGGAACAGGGTCGTGTGTGAAAGGCTGCCGGACGGAGCTTGGCCCAAGACAACTGGGTGTGGAGTGTGTGTGTGTGTGTGGGGGGGGCCTCCGTTTTGGAAGGAGTTTTTTGACCGCGGAGCTGGAAACTAGCGCGATCAATTCCTTCAGCCATGCCGGTTGCTTCCTGCTCCTCCTCTCTGTCCCGCTATCACTGAACACTGGGGCTCCTTGGGACCTCAAGGACGTGCGGGTGAACTGTTTCCAGTTTCACTACCTATCTAATCGGCACTTTCACACACCACGTTGACATTGAACCGACATTTGAAATGAATGAAAACATTCAAATCAAGGCTCCATCACAGCTCCGAGGAGATCAGGGCTCATTTAGTAAGCTGAGGCGAGGAGAGAGTTGTGCGCTTGACGCGAGTCCCTTGTTCAAATACAGAAATGAATTAAGGGTTCAAGTAAGCAAGTGTTATCACTGAGGCCGACCACCCAATGACCACTTCCTTAGTAGGACAAGCAGTTAACATCCACAGCAATAGAACTAAACTATAGCACCTTTTGGTGTAATTTGCTAAGGGAGGAAGTGAGTGAGACATGACCCCCTCTGATCTATACATCATCGGTGTCCCACATTGATGACACAACGGGAAGGACGTTCTTTCGTTGGCCAATAGACAGCCTCTGACTTAATCTGTGATACAATCCAGCATGCCATAATAAAACACATTTGGGTAATGATGCAGACAAAACAAAACAGAATTATAATGCGAATACTTTATTATCAATGTGTGGATGGTGTTAGCTTTTTGTCTGGATATTAATAGGATATGAAAACTATACACCAAAACCAGGCTCATCCTATTTTTGCTGTATAATTCCTCAAATTGGTATTGAATGATTCTTTATCTTTATATATATTTATATATAATATATATATATAAGTCAAAGTGCATTTTCCATTTTTTTTCCTCTTGTCCATATACACATTGCACCATACATAAATAATTACATTGTAAAAATGACTCCGTATTTACAGGTATAATATATATTTCATATAATATATCAAACTTTATATTAAATCTAGGTAGATGATATTTGGGATGGTTTGGTAGGGCTCGGTCCGTGTGTTATCTGTGGTTGTTGAGCAGCACCTCCAGCCAGCAGGGGCAGGAGGTGATGAACTGTCTGGAGTAGCAGGGGCCCCAGCCCTTGGCGAAGCTGATGCGCACGCTGTTGGGGTCGTAGGGGCCGTCCAGGAGGTCGGGCTCCGCCGCGTGCCGGAGGAGGTGGGAGCGCTCGTAGTCGAACACCTTGATGGAGTAGCCGGGCATCACCTTGCGCACCACCAGCGCCCGGCCGCTGGGCACGTCCAGCGTGGGTGAGTTGACGAAGACGGGGTGCTCGCTGCGGTTGTAGGCCCACACGCCGTCCGCCTCGCGGCTCAGCAGGAGGCCGTAGCCGATCTTGCCGCGCGTGCGCAGGACGGTGCTGCTGCGCGCCTCCAGGCTGAGCTGGCCCAGGCAGAAGCCCGTGCCCTGAGGTAGGTCGTAGAAGATGCTGACCGAGTGCTCGTACACCGTGTAGAGGCGGCCCACGCGCGTGCGGTGCTCCCAGTACGCCACGTTGCACCAGTGGCTCTGCTTGGGGGCGTCCGCTGACATACTGGCATCTAAGGGAGACCGGCAGAGAGAGAGAGAGAGAGAGAGAGAGAGAGAGAGAGAGAGAGAGAGAGAGAGAGAGAGAGAGAGAGAGAGAGACGTCAACGTTGACAAAAGACAACGGGGCTAGTGAAACAGGAAGAATTCAGTTTAAGGGATTAGTTATCTGTTTTTATTGTCTGCAGCAGATGTCCACTCTATAAATACAGGAGACATTGTATTGAAATCCAAGCCTTGTATAAATACCAGTGCATACATGCACGCACACACACACACACACACACACACACACACACTCACACACACACACACATACTCACACACACACACACACACGGTACAAGCTGATATTTTGGAGAGCGACAGAGGGTGTTGTAAGGTCAGCCAGCACAAAGCCAAGACTACCCTGCACTGCTTTGATCTGCCTCTGGGGGGCGCTACACTGGAACTAGGACACTGACTAAGCAGCCTTTATCCCTCACTTGCTGCTCCCTACTGCCCAGAGCGTCTGTTTGTAAGGCAGCAAAACCATTCACAAAGAGAACGCTGTCTGCAGCCGGCGACTCGCTGAAACCCCCTTCTTTGTCCAGGAGCTTCTGTTACCTGAAGTCTCAGGTCTAATCACAGCTAACGAGCGGGGTCGAGACGCAGTTTTCCTGGGCTGTGATCTTGCGCCCAACCACATCCTCTCCCAGTAAATCAGTCCGTTAATTCAGCCTTCATGGCTACAGTCTGCGGGCTCTTTCCCCCTGACAGCCCTGCGGCTCCCGGTGACTTACAGCTCCCTGGGTGGACCTCCATCTTCACCGCGCTGCACACAAAGGCAGCCAGACGCAGGCACACGGCCCCGTGCCTGGAAGCTACCCTGTGGGCTGCCCCGGGGGGGGGCTGGTTCTTCCAGGGGTGTCAGCTGAGGATCGGCGGGAGCGCCGAGGGGGCGACGGGCCCCCGATGAACTCCGTGAGCTCACATCCGTCTTGTCACCCCTTCGCGCTCTTAGAGAGGGGGGGGAGCGTTCGCTTCCCTGATCTCAACGCCCCCCCCCCCCCCCCCCCCGACATTCCTGGAGGGTGGGGGAGGCAGGGGATCAGGGAGGGGGCCAGGCAGGGGGTCCTGGCCCCCGCCCCCCCCCCCATCACAGCGGGCCGAGGGGCGGCATTCAGCTCCCTGACAACTTAGCACAAGCCCGCGACCCGCTGACCCCCAGCCTTCATGCTATCAGCTCCCATTAACTCGCACACAGAGTGATGCCATTATTTTGCTTCAGAGGGTCTATTGGCACAGAGGGTTTAAAGGCCCCATTCCTGGGCCTCCCCTCTGCTCGGCGGGGCTTAATGACCGCCCTGCCCATTAACAGACGCCTTTAAGGTGGGGCCACAAAAAGCCGCACACAGCAGCAAGCCTCGGCGATGAGTGACCCACGCTCGCCAAGTTTACCCAAAGATGAACAAAAAAGCCGACCCGCGCCGCGAAAAAAAAAAAGAGTCTGCCGGTTCCAGACTTTACTGCGGAGAACGGGAGAGGGAAAGGGGGGGCTACAGGGGGAAGGGAGTGAGTGAGCGAACGCGTGAAAGAGAAAGAGAAGGAGAAAGAGAGAGAAAGATAAAGAGAGAGAGAGAGAGACAGAGGGAGAGAGGGGGAAGGGAGAGAAGGAGCTGCAGACAGGCTCTCTGTGTGTTTGCTGAAAATGACCCCCCTCTTGTCAGGGGCCCCAACATGCATGTGCCATTAGTGAATTCCACAATCCAGCTCCTCCGCCCTGAGCTGAGCTTTTACTGCCTGCCTGCCTGCCTGCCTGCCTGCCTGCCTGCCTGCCTGCCTGCCTGCCTGCCTGCCTGCCTGCCTGCCTGCCTGCCTGCCTGCCTGCCTGCCTGCCTGCCTCCCTGCCTGCCTGCCTGCCTGCCTGCCTGCCTATCTTGCCGGCCACACAAAGAACTCGGCCCCAACTTGTTTATGGTCCTCCATTGTGCCAAATCAAACGGAGCCCACACATCAAGGTAAACTCACTTTGAAACCGTGCACGCAAACACAAAAGGCCAAATGGCTGCCCTCCTCTGCCGACAGCAAGAGAGAAAAAGGAAAAGAAAGAACAAGGAGACCCCATTTGGTCAATTGTATCTAGTTTTCACACTTGGAGGAAGGGCGGCGGTCAGATAGAGAGAGAGAGAGTGAGAGGATCAGGATGAGAACGGAATGGGACAAAGGTTAGCAATGTATCTGATGTCCAAGCCTGAGGGGAGACAATGTGCTCGACCTGAGCCAGCCATTTTCCTGTGGCTCTGTTGTTGTGCAAAATGGCTACGTGTGCCTGTGCACACCCATGTGTCTGTTTGGAAGGAGAAGAATATCAGGGCCTGTGTTTGTGTTTTTGGAGCTGGGCTGTGTGTTTTGGCTAGGGTCAGCCTGGCGTGTGTGTGTGTGCGTGTGTGTGTGTGTCTGCGTGTGTGTGTGTGTGTGTATGTGTGTGTGTGAGGGAGAAGGGAAAGAGGGCTCTGAGAGGAGGACTCATTATGTTTACCCTGACTAAACTAAGTGGCATCTCTCTCCTTCTGGGTCTCTGTTTGGACAAACTTAACACGGAGTTCAAACTAGCACTACGACCCTTTACAACCGGACACTGTGCCCAGCTCTCTTTCAATGCTGTGTCTGTTTTCACTGTCTCGCTCATATTCATAGCCACTGCGAGAATACCGAGACTAATTGTCATATTTCAATAATCAATAATTAGTGATATTAGAAGATTTACCATCTACAACCAAGGCCCAGACCAAGAGAGAACTTGTGAGTAAACCAAAGCTTTGACTGCGCAGGTCCAACTAAGACCACAACAGGGAAGCAAACTAGATCTTGGGCCACTGGGAGGCTGGCTGCCTCCCTACCCCAACCCAGAGGCCTGTTTCCTGCCTGCAGCCTGGTAGCGCTCCGCGGTTTGGGGGCGGCTCTCCTCAGGGTGGAGCTGGGAGAGGCTAGGAGAGGCTGGGAGCAATTATTCTGCTCTGCCTCCATTTAACCCTGACACCTCTTAACAGCTCAGTTTATCCATTAGAAAAG
>CM030181.1:16499725-16614725 GCA_017639675.1 Aplochiton taeniatus | reverse complement strand
ACTCGGCCACTAAACTCGGCCACTAAACTCGGCCACTAAACTCAGCCACTAAACGTAGTCACTAAACTCGGTCACTAAACTCGGCCACTAAACTCGGCCACTAAACTCAGCCACTAAGCTCAGCCACTAAACGTAGTCACTAAACTCGGTCACTAAACTCAGCCACTAAACTCAGCCACTAAACGTAGTCACTAAACTCGGTCACTAAACTCAGTCACTAAACTCAGCCACTAAACGTAGTCACTAAACTCAGTCACTAAACTCAGTCACTACACTCAGCCACTAAACGTAGTCACTAAACTCAGTCACTAAACTCGGTCACTAAACTCGGTCACTAAACTCGGTCACTAAGCTCGGTCACTAAGCTCGGTCACTAAACTCGGTCACTAAACGTAGTCACTAAACTCGGTCACTAAATTCAGCCACTAAACATAGTCACTAAACTCGGCCACTAAACTCGGTCGCTAAACTCAGTCACTAAACATAGTCACTAAACTCGGTCACTAAACTCGATCACTAAACTCGGTCACTAAGCTCGGTCACTAAACTCGGTCACTAAACGTAGTCACTAAACTCGGTCACTAAACTCAGCCACTAAACATAGTCACTAAACTCGGCCACTAAACTCGGCCACTAAACTCAGTCACTAAACTCAGTCACTAAACGTAGTCACTAAACTCAGTCACTAAACTCAGCCACTAAACGTAGTCACTAAACTCGGTCGCTAAACTCGGTCACTAAACTCGGTCACTAAACTCAGTCACTAAACGTAGTCACTAAACGTAGTCACTAAACTCGGTCACTAAACTCAGTCACTCAGTCACTAAACTCAGTCACTAAACTAAGTCACTCAGTCACTAAACTCAGTCACTAAACTCAGTCACTAAATTCGGTCACTCAGTCACTAAACTCAGTCACTAAACTCAGTCACTCAGTCACTAAACTCGGTCACTAAACTCGGTCACTAAACTCAGTCACTAAACTCAGTCACTAAACGTAGTCACTAAACTCAGTCACTAAACTCGGTCACTCAGTCACTGAACTCAGTCACTAAACTCAGTCACTAAACTAAGTCACTCAGTCACTAAACTCAGTCACTAAACTCAGCCACTAAACTAAGTCACTAAACTCAGTCACTAAACTCAGTCACTAAGTCACATACACCACAATCACAACAACAATGGGCTCCGCATAAAAACGATGACTTAAAAAAGAATAATAATAAAATAGTGTCATTTAAAGTATGTTTCCTGCCGGTTGGCACTGAGTCTTGTCTTTTGATATATTTAATTCGTTTGGAAGTTCAAGACTCACGGCGGCTTGCGGGCCCAAGGTCAAAGAGTGAGCAAACGCCTTATGATTGACTTCACAATAAGAAGACTTCACACAAGAAAGGAGGGGGGGGGCGATGCGACGCTGAGGCCCTGGCCGTTCCCCTTCCACCCTGAGGGAGAGGCCTGTCCCTGGCCTGTGGCCGGGGCTGTGTGAGGGGATTGTGTGGAGATGTCGGATGACATGGGCCCCTCCGGCTAATCCACTCACAGCATTCTGCAGGCTCAAAGAATGTGCCGGCTATTCCACGTTTTAAAAATACTGGCGGCCGTAGGTTCCCGCACAACTGTCAATGCTCCTCTGGGGAGTAAGGTAAAAAAAAAAAAAAAAAACACTCTGGACTCTATTTTAGCAACAGCAATCAGACCACGGGTCCTCAAGCACAGGCGCCGCGGGCCGGCCTCTCTCTCGCTCCCTTGCGCTGGGTTTATCATTGTGGCCGACCGGGTCAGAAAATAAAAAACGGCAACCGCAACTGGCACCGCTTCCGCTAACACCCCCCCCCCCCCCCACCCCCCCCCCCCCCCCGCCCGCCCCGATCCCCAGGCGATGCGCGGCGGGGGGCACATTGCCAGTGGCCCGGGCCTCAAACGGAGTATTGTTCCCCCCCGCGCAGCCTTGAGAGGAGGCGCGCTAAAACACTAAACCAACAGTTGGGACATTCCACACATTTTTAATGGCGTTGCGCGCTCTTTATTTGCTGTCGTAACCTCGTGGCCCGGCCCGAATGAATGGTGCTATTGGAAGGGCCGGGCACCGCGCGGTGGCAGAGAGGGGAGGGAGGAGACGGCAGCAGTCAGGCTGCAGGATTAGTTCACTCGCGCTGTTTGCTGAGGATGAATGTGGGGGGGGTTGAAAATGATAGCCTGGGCAAAGCTCCCTGTTTTCATAGCTAACTTTGTAACGCTATTACTGTGCGTGTTGCTGATCTCACAAAAGAACACTGGCCACCTTGTCCTAGGTGAGCGTGGAACAACATCTGAGTTGACTTTACGCCACGTTACTAATGACGGCAGAGAGTGAGGAAGTATCCATGTTTGTTTGGGTCGGGCTGTGTTCTAAATCCTCCCAGGATCTGGCAGCGTCGCCTACATAAGCTATTCAGATGCAAGTCTATAACACTCAAGTCTGGCACCACAACGGGTTGCCAAGTTGGGATAAATAAAGACTCGCTACCAGTGGCCCAGTTTCTATCAATGACTTTTACCGGGCTTCAGGCTACTCATCAAGCTGTAGATTAATATTGCTCTCAATCTCCAAGCAGAGGTTAAATGACATCACCAGCATACACTGCTGGACTGTCAAACTGGAGAAAGGACACAGGCTAAAGAATGATTGGAATAAGTTCATTATTTCCAGGAAAACTAGAAAAACTATTTTGTAGGAAAAGTCACAGAAGATACTTCTATGGCACGATGATCAAACCAAGACTCTCTCTGAATGTTTCACATCTTGAAAGCCTTACAACACTCAAACAACCTGGAGAAAAAAACGAAAGATCCTAAACTAATATCCAAACGATCTCAGGGTAGTTCCTTCAAGAACAGCCTAGTATGCTTGCTATGTACACACATGCATGCAAACACGCACGCACGCACGCACGCACGCACGCACGCACACACACACACACACACACACACACACACACACACACACCCACAGATAGCCCCAAACAAAAGTACACTATATCAGCGAATGCACACGTGAGATAAAAAGGGCAACACTAGAAATCTATCTGCAGCCATTAAACCTTGACACACAACACTCTTCACTTAGGCTGCCCCGCATTTGAGAAATGAAAAGAAAGAAGAAGAAAAAATGGCGCCGCGATCGTTCTCTCAATGGCGCCTTTTTTTTTTCTTTTTTTTCCCCTGCCGCGGGTGTCACGTACAAGGAAACGGAAGGCAGCGGCCTCGCAGGGCAGGGACAGACACCCTGAGAAGAGGACTCGAATCGTCCTGTAGAGCCTGAACAGACCTCCACTCCCTCCACCCCGCCCCCCCAACCTTCTGAAATGGACACCCCCAAATGTCTGTGGAGAGTCCCCCCCCCCCCTGACGCCCCCCCCCCCCCCCCCCCCCCCCATCTTCCATTCATCCAGCCTCCTTCCCCCGAAGGCACAGGCCCTGGCGGGGTTAATGCGGCCCCGCTGCAGCTCCCGCAAAAAACCTGGGCCGCGTTTTTTAAAACAGGATGTTTGTCTGAGGCCTCCTTCCCCTCAAATAAACAATCCGCAAAACCTGATTTCTGGAGGCAGGGTGGAAGTACTCGAGTCACATTATTTCCACATCCCGTATCCTGGAGCATGGGGAGCTCCTGGGGGAGAGTGGGCGGGGAGACACCAGGCAGGCCGGGGGGGCCAACAGACCGGCCAGCCAACAGGCCGGGCAGCCAACAGGCCGGTAGCTAGCAGGCCAGCAAGCATAGCAGGCCAGGCAGCCAACAGGCCAGCCAGCATAGCAGACCAGCTAGCCAACAGGCCAGGCAGCTAGGCTAGCTGGGAGGCAGAAGACCCTGGTGAAGGGGGACGGGGGCGGTCCCTTACACACACTGTGTCTGTTTAGGGTCAGCATGTAGCCTGGGCGGCTACGCCCCGCTGCGGATCCCGTGAGCCTCACCGCCGCCCCAACGGGAACGCCGTGGCTGACACGCCAGCGTCACGGCGTCACACGACAAAGACGCAGGACACAGAGGCGGCCCCCGCGCCGGGAGGGACACTGGCCGCCTTACATTAACCAGCTGGCCGTAGCTGGGCGTGTGGGAAACGATGTCACACCCGGATGAGGTCACCCCAGCCGCCCCGCTTTGCCTCCCGATTCGAAACAGAAGCCTCCGTCACCCTCCGCTTCCATCCCGGGCCCGGAGCGCCGCGGCCCGGCGGAGACGTCCGCGCGCGCGCCACGGTAACGGATCCAGAGAGCGTTTCGAGGAAAGCGGAAGGGCAATCAGCGCGTTTTCAGTGGTCTACGCAACGTGCTCGCCCGACCAAGTCGCTGCCGGAGAGACAAAATCGCATTCCAACCCGGCTCCACATCCATGGCCGGAACCGGATCCGCCGCCATCGAGATCAGAGGCCTCCCTTTCCTTTGATTGCACAGTCGTGATTCGTTCCTTGACACACACCCACAGACGGACTGGGGGGCCAGGGGGGGGCATCCAGAGCTGGGTTGGCCTTGCCTGACGTCTACCAGCAGGAATGCCGGGTTAAATCCCTCTCGTCCGGCAGCCCTTCTGTTCCCTCCGACTTCCGTGTGTGTTTGCGTGTGAGACGCACTGTATTTCACACACACAAAAAAAAAGAAACCAAAGCTGCACCACACGGTTGCCCGTTTGGGGCTGAGCACCAGAGAGGTGGAGGGGATTTTCTGATCCATTATGTTGTGACAACATAAAAAGGCCCACCTATCCATCTATTCAGCAGCTTTGCTCTGCCTGGAAGAGCCAGTCGATATCACCGCGGGCCCCACAGGCTCGGCAGAGACAGACAGATAGATCCAGGGCTCGATGAAAGCCTCCCCGCCCCCGGCCCCCTGACGCCGGCCCCTCTCTCCCCCGCCGGGGGGGCAGCCCCGCGATAACGGCACTCTGTGTCCGTCATGTCTAGCTACCGGCAGTCTTTCTACCACTTGCGTCCAATTTTTTCCGACTTTCCGGAACGGGGAGGAAGAAAGGGGGTAAAGGAGAGGACCCTAACTGTAAGTGAGGCTACGCTGATGAAGGAGTGCATCTAATGGCGTGCTGGGTCACCGGCGAGCCTGCCTCCCCTCGGGTGTATGGGTCATGAGGACACGAAGAGAGGAGGAGGAGTGAGGCTGCACGCTCAACTGGCTTGTTTGTGCACGAACGTGCGCAATTAGGGCTTATTGGGTTGCATATTGATCGGCCGATGTCCTTGGTTCCTGTGGTTCATCGTCAGTTTGTTCGTTAGATGGTGTGTGTGTGGTTCCTGCATGCACAGAAACGGAGGTATCGCCACACAGTGCAGCGTTCATAAATATGTCCCATCCCTTAGTTATTAGTTATTCGTTATTATTAGTTAGTTAGTTATGTCCATCGTTTCTGGAATACGCGCGGGCCCTTTATGGGGCCGAACGCAATCGCGTGACAGGGCGGCTCGACATCACGGCACATCCACGTTACGGCGTGTGTCAACCACGTGTGCGTTACGGCGTGTGTCAACCACGCGGGGAGCGACGGAATGGCAACATGTGCCCCTCTGATGTTCTCACGAAGTGTACCCCCCCCTCCCCCCTCCCCCGCAGAATACCATGCATCGCTAAAGCGGGCCAACTGACGATCTGTGAATCGACGGACCGCTCGGCGCTGTCGGCTGCTGGGCTAGATGACTGTGCTGCCTGGGCCTTTAAAACAATACCGCTGCCACGTCTCACTGTGGTGACTCGGGCACTGCTGGGTTACTGGGTTCACCGCCACCGAGTCGAACCCCCGCAACCCCCCCCCCCCCCCGTCTCCTCACACTTGCAATTACCTCGGACAAGAGCCTCCTCCTCCTCTCCGTTCACACCAGTGATCTCACCTCGCGCCAATGCGAGCGTGTGCACACAGCGCGATGTTGACAAATTCCACTGGGTTGGTTAAGGACACATCCTCTGATGAGGGAGGAGGCGGGGGCCGGTCCTGGGGGCACGGATCTAAACTGGGCACGCACTGACCGGACACAGAGACGGGCCGGCGGCGGCCATCGCCGCTCGGCCCACATGGGACATCCCGGAGAAACGGACGGAGCAAACCTTTCCCCAACTGCCCGCGGACGTGAACGGCGTGGGGGGAGCAGGCTCCGTGATCGTCATCAAGCGGGGGGGCCTAGAACGCTTCCTGATGTCCGAGAATGAGCGTGGCGATGGACACGTGAGGACCACCGGGGAAACACCTCCATCCGACACGCATACAGGAAGAAACGGGGGGGGGCCCTGCCTCGAAGGTCTTTTCCCTGGGTCGCCCACACGGCCAGGCCTGGCTACTGAGGAAGCAGGTGGGCAGGCCCGAGTGACTGGAAGGGCAGCGGGCACCAGACACATTCCCTCACACACGCAGCGCCATGGGGATGGCACCGCGCACGCAGAGGCACACTCGGACCAGCCCCAGGCGGAGGCAGGGGGATTAGCACAATGGGACATGAAAGAGGGTCTCCTCCCAACACAAATCCTAGGGCGTTGAGGAAAGCACTGGTGTAAAGTGCCAAACACATACAGTCAGTCAGTCACATACAGTCAGTCAGTCACACACAGTCAGTCAGTCACGTACAGTCAGTCAGTCACATACAGTCAGTCAGTCACACACAGTCAGTCAGTCACATACAGTCAGTCAGTCACACACAGTCAGTCAGTCACATACAGTCAGTCAGTCACGTACAGTCAGTCAGTCACACACAGTCAGTCAGTCACGTACAGTCAGTCAGTCACACACAGTCAGTCAGTCACGTACAGTCAGTCAGTCACATACAGTCAGTCAGTCACACACAGTCAGTCAGTCACATACAGTCAGTCAGTCACACACAGTCAGTCAGTCACATACAGTCAGTCAGTCACATACAGTCAGTCAGTCACGTACAGTCAGTCAGTCACACACAGTCAGTCAGTCACGTACAGTCAGTCAGTCACGTACAGTCAGTCAGTCACATACAGTCAGTCAGTCACGTACAGTCAGTCAGTCACATACAGTCAGTCAGTCACACACAGTCAGTCAGTCACATACAGTCAGTCAGTCACATACAGTCAGTCAGTCACGTACAGTCAGTCAGTCACATGCAGTCAGTCAGTCACACACAGTCAGTCAGTCACATACAGTCAGTCAGTCACACACAGTCAGTCAGTCACACACAGTCAGTCAGTCACGCACAGTCAGTCAGTCACATACAGTCAGTCAGTCACACACAGTCAGTCAGTCACGTACAGTCAGTCAGTCACATACAGTCAGTCAGTCACACTGGGGGATCGGTGAGAACCGTTGCGTGAATGGCTTCATTCACTCTCGACAAACTAAGTCACTCGTTCTTTGATCCAACGATTTGGTTTTGTAGCTACGTAGGCTCCAGTATGTAGAGCTAAATACTGACTGCCTGACATGGGAAGTCTTTGGATTCTTTTTTTTTTTTTTTTTTACAACACTATAAAGAAGTCAAGTACTTGCAAATTATATTTACATTGTCTATTATTAGGACACACTAAAAGAAAAAGAAGATTTGATTGCAGTGGAGATAGATTGTTGAACCAAATGTTTGAACCAATGAGTTCCTGTTAACTGACTGTTGGACAAAGAAGAATGTCATCATCATCATCATCATCATCATCAGAGAAGAAGGTTTGGAGCAAATATTTGGCTAGCCCTGGTCTGTACGCTACGGCTACTATTCCCTCCCCAACCAGTACCACCTCCCAGCACCCCCCCACGCTTGACCTTAGGTAGGTTCTTCTGCTCACTCTGTGAGGGTGGCAGACGGCCCTGTGCACGGGGGAAGCTGGTATCGACAGTGTGATCGCTAGGTCGGCAATATGTTCCAAATAGGATGATACGACCTATTTGATGATATCCATTACTCGTGAACAGAGCCGGCACTATGGGGAGGCCGTATTCTGTCTCTGGGACCTCGAGCAGCACTCTGCTCTCTGGGTAAAGACCGCCCTGCGTGGACTTGTCAACTCGAACACGTCCCTGTCACTAAGGACACCTGCCCTTCAACTCCTCCGAACTTTGTCACTATGAAGCTCTTCATCAAAGGCCCCCCCCCCCCCCGAGCCTCAAAGCACCGCCATAGGTGTCGGTCGAGAGCTTCTTCCCGGCGCTTTCCAAAGGGCCGAGCCGCCGAGGCCACAGCGGGCCGGTCCGTCTGTGGAGCCGGGCCAGCTCTGGGTCTCTCCGTGTGACTGGGAGCGGCAGCAGCAGCAGCAGCAGCGGTCCGGGGGGAGGAAACCCTAGCACGCAGCCTGCCCCCCCCCCCCCCCCTCCCCCCCCCCCCCCCCCCCCCCCCCCTCCCCGACCACAGTCTCCCAGGAATTGTGGCGCGCTCTGACAAGCCCCTCGTTTGTTGACACAGGGAGTGTCACCGGGCTGCGCTGAAATAGTGACAACCCCAGAGCCCAGAGCCCAGAGCCCAGAGCGGGGGCTCCACTCCCCCTCCCCTCGCTGCCGAAACACGGCCAGGTAGGCCATGTCGGCTCTGCAGTGCGCGGGGCCTCGGAGGGCCCCCCCCCCCCTACACAGGAAATGCGGCTCCCTCTGGCCCCAAAAGGAGGGCTCTTCTTCCCCGCGAACCCGATACCGTGCGTGCATGCTGCCCTCCGCGGCCTGATGAGAGGGGAGGCGTGTTGACTCTCTGCCACCAGAAGGGTGTGTTTTGTTTCAAACCAGAGGACAGGCACTGTTTCTCCTCTGTCTCCTCCTCCTCCTCTTCGCTTCCTTTAATGTGGCCCCATTCACGTGAGGAACACTGCCTTTCCCAAAGCCCACCCCTGGCCCACTCAGTGTGTGTGTGCATGTGTGCGTGTGTGTGTAAATGAGTGAGTGCGTGAGCAACGCAGAGCGGGGGAGCGAGTGTTTCATGTGCGTGCGAGCACACCGGCTAGTGTGTGTGCCTCTGCGTGTGTTTCTGAGTGAGCTTGGCTCTCATTACAGTTTGATCCCACTCAAACATTTCTCAAGGAAAAAACCTAGGAGGGGAGGCGGGGTCCAGCGGCCAATGCGCACGCCCTGCTGAACCTCTGTGCCACTCACAATGAGACCTTTATCTCCGGCGCTCCTCGCACCACGCCTAATCGCCTTTCATGAGGAGGGCTTAACCACAGCACCGGAACCAAATTACCTGCAGTGGGTTTGCGCCTTCATCCAAGCCCACTCCAGGGCCGTAGAGGCAGCAGGACCAGCCAGAAAACGACATTCCTGCCCTCGGCCCTGGTTTAGCCATTTCTAAGCCCGTCAGACCGTTGCTATGGTGAGCGGAGTCAGATCTGTTACTCATTAGCCCCCTCAATCTAAATATGGGTGTGATATGTGCCGTCTGGGTGAGCCAGGGGAGAAAGCCGATAAGAGCATGATTCATTGTAGCTATTACTCAGGATTAAAGTCGCACCGACGGAAAACCCAAATACGCACGCAGACGCACACACACACACACACACACACACACAAAGCCTTTTTCACACGGGCCGTCCATTTGATTTTGTAACTCGTAAAATAAAGCAGGCTGGTAAATAGCAATGGCTACATCATGCCCAAACAATTCCATATCCCATCTATCCAAACCACGAGCAGCCTTTCACCCCTGTTCCCAAAGCACAAATGACGTCCTCCCTGAGGAATCCCCCCGGGTTGGGGACCGGGTTGGGGGACCGGGTTGGCGGAAGAAGCTCACCTGAAAAATCCCCCGGCATGGCATTGGGTGAGCTGGCCGCCTCCGTTTCAGTGTAAGATAACGTGGAGTCAGACAGATCTGCAGGGACAACAACACAGCAGAGACATCATCAGTATCTTCTCGACCGGTTTCCTGTGAGTCACACGGCGGAGGCAACGTGCAAATTCCAAGGTAACCCTGGAAACAAAGATCTTTCTTGGAAACCGCACTCCTTGTACAATGGTTTACTTACCTTTGGCCTCCAAGCTCAATGTCATCAAGTATTGGCGTGCTACAAGATTTGATCAACTCGAAAATACGACAAGCACATTTTCAATCCCCACCCCCTACCCCACCCACCCCAAAAAACTCAGGGCTGCAGCCAGCTAGCTAGCAGCAAGGACCAGGCAGGCCTCATGCAGCCCAGCAGCCCACCTCCAAACGTCCCACCCTCTGCCCTGCCGGCCTCCTCTGACACTGTGCTGCTCACTTGCCTCAGTCTCAGCCTCAAAGCTCCAGCACACATTCAAAGTCACTGTGCCTAATTACCGCCATTAAAATTCTTCACATTGTTTTATGCCTGCCCCCCCCCCCCCCCCTTGTCCTCCCTGGTTAAACAGAAACTGGAACAGAGAGTGGCTTAACTCAGTAGGCTTTATCAGATTGTCCAGGTTCAAAAAGACTGAATGGAACCACACAAAATGTGACTCAGTAGCTTTGCTCTAGTATAGCAACAACCCTGGTTAGTGATAGTGTGGACAGCAAGGACATGCACCCTGTACGTTTGTCACTTACCCAGTGGCTTGTGTTCTTCGTTAGGGGAAAGCCTTGAATATGGGGGTGGCGGTGACTCTGCAAAACAAACCATTGATGCCATTGGAAACACAATAAGCAACAACTCTTTTGAAAACACTCATTCTTTGTCATATTAATCTAATTCCATAACTTAGGCATTCTTTCTCTATATGATAGGCCGATAACAACTGTTGTGGAGTATTGAAGTTGGAGTATTGAAGCTTGCTCAAAGTAGAAATATATTAAGAAAGATATTTGTGTTACATGGTACCTGCCACCAGTATTAGTGGATTACAAAAGTTTCAAGCAATACTTTAAATAAAAGACTGCATTTGTTATAGGTCAGTATTTCAAAAACAGGTTTCACAGAAAATAAAAAGCTAGTTTGAGTGCCTTTGTGTAAAATAATGGAATCGCTTTATTCAGTCAAATATACCTTCGTACTCAACTACCTAAATTTGAACCTGACTATTACAAAAGCATAGTCAAACAAAAGCAAAGCATGTGGTGTGCAAGTGTATTTGTAAACTTTCTACCATTGCATCATCGAAAAAAGTGGACATAGAAATGGCACGAATGAAAAGAAACCAAGTAGGAGGAACAAACTTTGCACTGCAAGCGAGGGAAAAGGGGAAAAGGAGAGGAGCAAAATAGCGGCGGGTCCTTTAAGAGTGGTGGCAGTAATTGCCAGGATCCGACCTCAGTCACTCAGATACACAGCTAGTCAGTCTGGCGCCAGTAGTATGCAAACTGTATATTATCCCCACTCCTTCACCTAAATAGCATGAGGGGACCTCCTTAGGACAAAGGGGCTTTAAAAGCGCAACTTGAAACTGATCTCATTTCAAAGGCATAATGCCTGGCCAAATAAAAGGAAAAGGCTTTTTGTCCATTTAAGTCCAACTTCTTTAGCCCAACATTGTAAGCCCACCAACTGTGAAAATACAACATTGACCAACAATAATCATTTGTGACAGGCATTTTAAATCAAATAAAGGAAAGATTACTTTGCCATGGGGCCCATGTTACTTACCAAAATACCCTGTCTTTCGAGATGTTATGGATTCGTTTTAATCAATAGCTACATGCAATTTTAATTATGGGATTCAAAGTAGTATAACGTTTAAAACGCTTTGTCTTCATTTCCTATTTAAAATGATCAGTGATTAGGTTGCTGAGTTTGTAGGACCCCTTCTTCAATAGCATGAAAGAAATACCAGTTCTATGGTGGCACGCATGAGTGCCTGTGAGCTATGTCTACTATGAGCTGTGGTCCCAATCAGGACTGTGTTCCCCGCTCCCCACTTTTAGAATACATGTGGCTAGTTGTAGGTGAAAGCAGCATATACAAAGTAGTCTCATACACCACAAGGATGGCACCATTTCCCTCTTTCTATCACCCTCTATTTACAAACCTCAAACAGGGCGAAAGTGTAACAGTATCTAGACCGACAACACGGAAGTGAGTCCCATAGAAATATACATTTACCACACCTCTGTGTTCTGAACTCAGAGAGTGTGGGACTTGAAGTCCTTTGAAGTGCATGTCACATTGTGCTGGCCCCGAGTCAACGTGGATGTTATGGAAAATCCTAGCCCTGTGCCAGCGAGGAGACAGAATTACTGTGGCTTGCATCTTTACACACGATACCACAGGTGGCCCCTGGGTCAATGGGGTCGAAGGCTCACAATCTGCCAAATCACAGGTCTACCTCTGCCAAAACACTGGTCATTCAATACACGTCCATGGGGAGAATGTCTAGATAGCTTGTGATAGTTGTTGGTGTCGAAGATGAAATACAAATGCTTGCCCTATGCGAGCCAAACCTAACTAAACTCATTGGCCTCAATGTCCACATTTTGGTACAAAAAAAGGCGTTCACTAAAAAGAGTCCTGTAAGACCATCTTCTTTGAGACAAACATGTTTCCTTTCTCAAATGCCTTTGATGGTAATACACTGTATAGAATAAACATGAATAAAGGGTGAACATTAAGTCCTTGTTAGTGGAGTAGGGCTCCAAACCCCTCTTCCCCTGAGGACCAGAACTCTTGACACAGGCTAGTGGGGGAGATGTGTCTTTGCAGCTCTGTAACAAGTTAGGCTTACTTGGTCAAGAGGCCAAACGTGAGTCGCCAGGTAATTGTTATTCTCCAATCTAAACTGAGATAGAATTATGGCGGGCCTGCAATTGCTCAGAGCACTGGCCAAACTCAAGATGCAGCATAGTCTTAAAAAGAGCCCCCACTATTATTAAACTCACCAAAGTAGCTGTAACCAGCCAGACTTAATCAGATTGGGCACAGCAAAAAGAGAGAGTATTATGGAATTCAATAAGCTAAATGTCCATGTAAAAAACACAATGGCTGTAGGTGTTTTTGTTTTAAGTATCAAGCATTCCACCCAAGTCCATTTGTAAAATTTACCCTAAATATTTTATAATATGGCATCATATTTAGGCATATAGGGTTAAAAGTATAGGTTTTTGTGGTATTTACATTTTTTGTAATTGTGTTTTGTAAATGTAATTGGAAAAGCAATCTTTAGTTATTAAAAGAGAAACTCACGTTGCTTTGATGATTGAGTTATGCCTGGGCCTACATAGGAGCTCTATGTGCTAAGGCCCTTTAGGCTGAGGTTACTGGCCCTAACATAAAGAGGTTGGGGTTTGGCGCAAATGTGCTTACCTGGCCCACAGAGTCGGCTGTAGTGATAGGGATTGCAGCAAACCGCGGGACCGTCCAGTGCCCCAAAGCTTTTACACTCACAGAGCGCTTTGAGTTGGGCCAAGTGCTGGAGGTCGGACCAACGGTAAAGTTTACACACAAGCAGCTGAGGAGACGCCATATGGCCACCCAATCTCAGCTCTGCCCGGGACACCATGACGCAGTCGCTCGGCATCCCTCCTCTGGACTCCACGGCCTCCAATAAGGTATCCAGCGTTTTTTCTTTTAACCTTTTCAGCAGAGAGTATGCGGCTGCTTTAAGTTCTTGCTCTAACACCGTGCGTGGCATTGCCTCCTGCGCATCTGAGGAACCGGTATCCAGTTGGCTATGGTTTCTCAGCACAAAGTTACATGACCCTTGTGCCCTACCCTGATCCAACTCTGGACTTTTAGGTTCCGAGTGGTCCCGATCTTTAAATAAACAGCACGTCACTGTCCTGGATTCGATGTCCTTCACGGAGCGGGGGCTTCCCTGCTCCGGGACGCACACCGCACCCCCATCTTGTTCCAAAGTGACCCCGGAGCCGCTGATCTCGGCGGGGTTCCGTGTACACACAACCCCAAAGTCCCCTACAAGCGACCCGCTAGGGGTCATCGGTCTGAGCTCCGTTTTGGGAATTTTCTCTGGGTTGTAGCCGAACAGATCGTCCCTACACGCTTCGCTAGATTTGCCATTTCCATCTTCCCCTTCTTTATCTGGAATCAAACGGCTTCTCCAGAGTCGCCGCACAAGACCTGAGCGTTTCGTCCTGAACATACGACAATTTGAAAATCTATATGGGTTTTATTCCTGGTCGGATCTCCGAGTATTACAGATACTTCTATGGTTGTCGCACAACATTAATGTCTGTTGAATGCCGTGCAATGCATGCACAGCCGACCGATGAACATGGGAAGCAAAACCGCAACATTAGATTCTAGGCTCTTTTGTTGCATCTAAAACAACAAAACGCCAATAAATGCACTGCAGCATGAAAATCAAAATGCATTCATGAACGAATGTCGTCAAAATGCGCGAAATTAATCAACTTTTAATTGTTCTCTTCTGTTAGTTTTGGGATTTATTTTCAAAGGGCTACAACAGTTCCAAAAATATAAAAATGCAGTATAATACGTTAAATTACATTATTAACTAAATGCAAATGTATCCAAGTACAAAAGCCTACTCGTAAAATATATATAAATCCTTGCGCACTCGTATCCTATAGTTTCGGACTTTTTAAAAACCCTTACATTTAATTTTAAACCGGTGTGGAGGGCATAGATGAAGCACTTCGAAGCAATTAATCCCAAGAAAATTATATAAAAATCTGTATCCCTGTCGTATTTCAAATCTCTAAGTGCAGTCCGTTTAGAATCCAAAAATATCCATGTGAGCAGAGTTTAGAAAAGGATCAATCCTTGGGGCTGAATAGCGCTCCTCGTTCCGTACACAGATCTAGTCAAACTGCAGCCCAGATCTCTTTCTTTCGCCGTTTCTCTTCCTTTTTTCTTTTTTCTCCCTCTCCCTCTCACTCACACACACAAGTGCGCGCGCCCACACGTACACACACACACACACACACACACACACACACACACACACAGAGACACACACACAAACACACGTAGCACACACACGGGGCCCCCGAGGAGAGCGATGGAGCCATTGGCTGACTACCATCATGTGCTAGTCTAGACACTTTGGCGGCTGTGAGCTGCACTGATTGTTGCGCAAACAAGGTTTCAAGTTTCTTAACTCTTAAAGGCGTAACATCGACTTCTTGTTTGAAGTTAAGTAATTAAAACTTGTTTCCATCCATATTGCATTTACCTTTTTGCTTTTATGAATATTATAACAACTATAATTAAACCTTTACCTCGATTATTATTTTCCTCCAAAGAGGGCACTATAGGTCTTGAAGTTTTATTTTGTTTCTTTGTGACCAATGTCTCTACATTTTGTGCCCCAGTCAGTGTAGTTCAAGCCTTACCTGCACACAATCCATTTTCACCGGAGTGGGAAGCCCGCAAATTCCTTCAAATGACCTCATGACGTGCAAGGCCCCTCATTTGGGTGCGAATTCCAGCCACGTCAAACCAAGAGCCTAACAGGAGGGGTAGTAAGGTCTAACCCCATGCCTTCCAGTCATAATGCCTACAGCTGGCAATTAAAGTGGTGAACCACCAGGAAACATGTCGACTACACTTTACAAGACAAAGTTTATAGTTAGCATAATCCTTGGCCTTTAAACAATCAATCAGTTGAATCAGGTTTATCTAGTGTAGAGCAGCCGAAACCATTCAATGTAAAAAAAAAAAAAAAAAACACTTTCCTCTATGACATGAACTAGGAAGTCAAAATACCGAGAGTTTTTTTTGAAGGTTTATATTAAAAGTATGGTACAGTGAAGGGAAAAGGTGATTTCCCCATGCCCACTAGCTACCACAGGGTCACAGCCGCAGGTTCCCCTATATTCAGCGTCTATCTGAGTGGGAGTCACACCAGGTCTTCTCAGCCTCAACCTCAACCAGGGCTCTCTTCATCTGCTGAGCTGTATCTGCCCACCCTGTCATCTGTGTCTACCACTGGCATATCCTGGGAGCAGAAAAGAAAGCAATTTCGTTTGTCAGAAGCATGAATGTTCTATATGACTAACTCATTTTAATTATAAAAAAAAAATAATATATAGACTATTTCAATTACCATTCCCCTATTTGTTGTTTATATATCCTTTCATGTTTTATTCAGTAATAATTGGTATGATAGTTTAGTTTCGGTAGTGACATTGTGATACTGTTTAGTCTCCCGTTAAAGAGTTAATGTGCTTGCAGTGGACAGAGAAAACCACACCCCCGAACTCTAAGAAGCAAAAGTTCAGGAATATATACAGCTCCTGATTGGTACAGGAACCATCATGGCTCGCCCACTAATATAGTGATTGGTCAAAAGAAGGGAATGCAAAGACGCTTTGCACATGGTGAGTTTGTAATTGACAGTGAATGAAATACAATTCTTAAATTCTTGGCTTCAGTTAACATGCCTACCACACTTGAACATAAAGGCACACTACATATTCTTGAGGGGGAATTTAATGTGAAAAAGTTGGTTGGCTTTATTATAGGTTCTTAAATAAAATGTTTCCATTGTTTGGCTTTGAACCAAAATCTTGCTTATTACAAGGTTTACCCATTGAATGGCAAAGAACATGCATTATACAATTATTACTTTAAAAAATGCATGAAAGAATGCGGAACAAAGTCCTGCAGCAGGACTATTCATGGATCTCCCCCTCGATGCAAGATCTAGCTTTCTGCAATGCAATACTATAGTCCCTACACATCTATACAATAGCCTCACAATAAGGAATCCATACACTAGTCTAACTTCATTATCAATCACTGCTTCACTTTTCAGTGTAATCAAAAGGAAACAGAATTAGCGGATCACTCGTCGTTGCCGGATTCACTTGATTGGTGGGGAGGGGTTTCCTGGCTGCTAGGTGACGTGGAGCCGTATCTACTGATGAACTGACTTCAGAGTTCAGACAGCATGAATGGATCCCCGTGGGCCAACTTCAATGCTGTGGACGTAAACATAATTTCAATTACACATCTTTTTAGAATCAGAGAGAGGTCTTGATTAGGTCACACCAACATGAATCTGAGATCAAATTAACCAATATATGAACGTGTGTAATTGGGCTATTACACAGCCATGCTGATTAGGTGACCTGAATAACAGCGCAGAATAACTAACCACCCCACCAAATGGCCTTTGAGACGCGATGGTTTAACAGAGAAACCAAAGGGAGGGTTCGCCAGCCCACTCCTCCGTGGTCATATCCCGGTCCCACTGCTCTAGTGTGGGCTTCATGTGTGAAAGTGTGTAAGACAAGACTTCTTCAAAACCGCGGAGGTACTGTAATAGAGTCGGTGGGGTCTGAAACAGGGCACAGCTGTTCACACTGGGCCTGCTCCCCTTGCTGGGCCGGCGGCCCCTCTCCCTGGCAAAGTCCAGGCTTCGGCCTAGTCTCCCCTCTGCAACCATGGAGACCGCTGGCTAATATCGCTAACCCCCGCCTAGCAAGCGACGCTACGATGCAGTGCCGCGACTGACTCAAATCCAAATACAAACAGCGTTTCCAAAACGCGTTTTAGTCAGAGAAGAAAACACTCTTGTTATGGTCATGCGTTTGTCTAGGTAGCAGCTTCCAAAAATGTGTTCCGCCAGTTGCTAACGCCGAAATGGGCCGGGATTTTTCAAATTGGATTCACTTTCGGAGCGAATGATGTACTGACTGGCCTCTAGGCCTGAAAGGAATGAGGCAGGGCCTGCCCAGGAGCCACAGGAGGGACACACTGCAGAGTTACAGCCAAACAGTCAACACTCTCCGTAAAGGCATCAGCATGTGACAGCAGCCATATATCTCAAGGATATAAGGCACACTTTCAGCTGGACGATAAGGTTGGAAATAGACACAGCCCGAAAGAGAAAGAGGTAGAAACTGGGGAGCATGCAGGCGCAGCAGGGGGCTTCTTGCACCGGAGAAGCACCACTATCTTACACCTCGTTGGTTTTTAATGAAGTGACGTTTCGAGCCACAAGGCTCTTCCTCGGATTTGTAATACAGAACAGAAACAGAACATCCCCATGTTAAAAAAAACAAACAAAGTGTAGCGCACCTGTGGTCAACCTATCAACTGTTCATTACAGAGTACATTCATACTATCGTATTGAGCCCACTCCCGCATGTAGGCTACACATTCCTGGAATGCCCAAATAGAAATTAGATATCCTCTTCCTAAAACAGCGCTCTGTGTCATTACAAGCCACTTCTTTGGACAAAAACAAAGAATAAAACAATGCCCGTGTATACCAATGTGTATGCCAATGGCAATTGTTTAAACCTAGCAGAACTCGCCTATTGTCTGTTTCTGCCACAGTGACGCACCGCACGTCTCCGCGTGTCATGGGACCCGAGCATGGCAACAGAGAGTGATTAGGAGGAAGGCGAGGGCAGCGGAGTGAGGGTTATGGGTGGAGAAAAGAAAAGACGGCTCAATTGGATTCCTTGGGTTGAGTTGGAGACGGCCAGTCCGGGGAGACGGGGCCCGGGGAGACGGGGCCCGGGGGGCTGCTTGTGTGTGTGTCATCTTCTCTCCGGATCAGGGGGAGTAATGCATGGCCCCAGGGGCCGGCTGTCAGTGGCTAACTCAGAGGCAAACTCCGGCCAATGTGAAGAATAATATTTTCCCCACTTTTATCAGCATTTTTGCCGTGGGTCATGGAGACAGACAGATAACGCTGGTACAAATGTAATTGCACTGCCTCTGTCAGTGTGATTGTGGCTTAATCAGCACGGCATTCCTCTGGGTTGTGAATCAGAGGCGTAGCCAATGCAAAGGTGCACCGAGACACCACGCCCTGTCCCCTTCCCGCCCCATCTCCCAAACAGGCACTCACACACACACACACACACACACACACACACACACACACTCACAAGCACACACACACACACACACTCACACACACACACACACACACACACACACACACACACACACACCACACCCTGTCTCAGGCCAGACACCCCCTTCCCACCCCATCTTCCAAACAGGCACACACACACATACACACACACGCACACACGCGCACACGCACGCACACGCACACACGCACACACGCACACACACACGCACCTCCTATTGTTGTTTGCTGTGTCTCTGCTTGGTTTTGAAAGGACGCCTTTATGTCAATATGCAAGAGAATTGACTGGCATTTCCCACTGGTGCCACAGGTATTGTTGTGTGGATGCCATCGTGCCCTAGGGGTCCTCTTTTCCACACACTCCAGTGAGTGTCCTCTGCCCCACCCAAAGCAATACGCTCAACCATACCAAACAAGCCAGGACCTTTTAAAAGTTAGTAATTTTTTATGCAAAGAAAGAGTGTTTATTTAGCATACAATTTATTGGAGCTATTGAGTTACTGTTGTATAAATAACATGTATTAGTGTTCTGTCTATTTGAACTTTCTAAATGTGACAAATACATTCATTTATAGTTGCTTTGGAATGCCCTCAGCTACTCGTGTTAGAAATGCAGAATTGAAAACCGTGTTCCAGAGGCTTCCAGAGCCAAAACAAACTGGCACAAAACAGATTTTCACACTTTGGGAAGATATCGTCCCCCCACTTTGGCATAACATTCAAGTGTAAATCCTCCACAAAGTCCACATACTCTCCATCAAAAACAGATTACTCACTTGGCCCTATTTTTATGTTAAAGTTCAACATGAGTGACTAAATACTGTTTTGCAAATTGAAGTTGTCAATGGTACATTGTCCAGTGGGGTTTTAAAAGGCTTTTCACTTGTGCCTAGTCTTAATTCACAGACTAACATTGTCGCATATTAGTTCTAGATATCTGACGTTTTCATTTCAGTTTTCTAAGTTTAGTCCAGCCACAGTTGCTGTGTGTGGAAGGAAAGGGGGGTAAGGGAGAGACTACAGAGCGTACAGACACTCAGGGTGAACCGCTGTACGTTTTTATGCTTCCCCAATGCTAGTAAATCTAACCCTCCTAAAACCCACAGTGAAACTAAATGCCAAGCATGACCTCATCCCTGCGCAGACACTTTTTTTTATGATTTTAACTTCATTTACAAAGAACTGGGCTGGGCTGGCCACAGAGCCAGGCTTGGAAACCAGTCGCCACAGAGCCAGTAAGCCAGGAACGCGATTGGATAGTTGAGTCATCCTCCTCTGATCCGGTTGGCAAATCACAACAGCTTTCATGACTCTGAGACTCCGGAGCCGAGAGACAGAGATCAGTAGCTGTTCGCTCGTTAGAGTTTGTTGTGCAAATGCAAAACATCTGCTGGCCTTTTTGCTTAATTGCAGGGCTGCGTGGTGACGTGGCAGCCTCGTAATGTGGGCCTAGAGAGGAGAAACTATTGTTCATGTTGACTCGGTATACACTGGAGTTTGGGGGTTTCTAACGTAATCACTGTTTGTATTTACCTATTTACATGTATCTGTTGACCTCATCGGTTAACTGGCACACCCAGTTCCACATGCTTGCATTGTTTCTAGCTCTACCGTGGAAGCAGTTGACTGTGTGCGGCAGCTTCCGGTTGAAGACAAGGTCTGAATCAGAGACGTGGTTTCTTGATTCACCGGCGACACGCACGTTCTGTTCGTCCCATTAACACGCGCCGGCTCGCCGTGTCCTCTGTCGGAACCGTTGGACATCGCCGAGAACGGCACGGGAGCCTCAGCGTAAACGTTCCAAACGCGACGCCTGCGTTCCCGTGCCCCCCCCCCCCCCCTCAGCCCGAGACCGACACGGCGGCTTGGAGAGGTGCTGCGTATTCAGACTATTTCCTGTGCTGACAGAGCTATGGGTAATAGTGTTATTGTTGCTCGCTGAGAGTTTCCCCCCACTTACGCCGTTCTAGGATGCTCATTAGAAGCTGGAGCAGCTAATCTGGTGTCGGGGTCCTGATAACTGGCTTGCCTGGCGTCACTCGACTAAATTGCCACGGCTCCCCGCTAAAAGCCGGCGGTTGATAGCAGTATCAGGAGACAGGGCGTCCGGCTCCAAATGACCTCCCAAAAATAGACAAGGGCTCCAGGACCCAGGACCCAGGCCCCCCCCCCAGCTTCTGGAAGAGCGAGCAAAACGAGCGAGAGAGAAAGACAAAGAATGTGAGAGGGAGGAGAGAGAGAGAGAGAGATAAAGAGAGGGAGAGAGAGAGAGACTGAAATGGGGGGGATTTAAGGAAGAACATGTCAGCGGGCCCATTGCTGGTAATGGCAGGGAGATATCTCGGGGAGTAGGCAGACAGAGGAACCCCCCCCCACCACCACCACCACCACCACCACCACCACTCCACCCCTACAGCTCTTTCCCACCCAGCAGAGGTCTGGCCACGCCACAGCTCAGGCAGACAGTCAGCCGCCTGGGCAGAGTGGGAGCCACTCACTGCACTGCGCTGAACTGATAATGATTATGGCCCTACTCACAATCGCTAAGAGTTTGAGGTTTGGCCCGGCTGCGCTGGCTCCCTGGCCTGTGGTCGGTCAACCCGGACCACACGGTGACCCCTGGAACTATGAGTCAGACAGAGCTAGACTGCTACTGCTGGATGAAGAACTGTACATTTCCAACGGCCACGGCTACTACCGGCTTTTCTTTTCAATCCAGGCCCCGGGCAGGCGTGTTGCCCGGCGCGTCCCAGCGTCGACTGACCCCTGTGCTAAGTCGGGGCTGAGGCCAAGGCCAGTGGAACACGCTGCTTTCATTACCTAGCTCGCGCTGTCTCTCTCCACCCGGGGGAACACGGCGTGATTTAAGCCCCGCCGGTGCTGCAGGGGTCAGCCCCGTGACCCAACCCCCCCCCCCACCCCCAATCCCCCCTTCCTGGATGATTTAGGGGCGGACAGAGGGCACACTTTCTATTCTGACCAGGCCCTGGACGGGCCCCAGTCCTCCCTGAAGAGTCTCTGGCTGGAGTCACTTGTTTGGGCCTGCACAGGAGAGCTTCTAATGACTATTCCTGATGCTACACTTCCGCCAGCGGACAGTAGAGTAAGTCGCGAGGAGAGAGGGGTGAAATGGAGGAGGGTTTGAACCGTGAAACAAAAACGGGTGCAGCTCCAGCGTTTCCTTCGGGCCTGTGCAGCCAAGCCAGAGAGGAGAGGAAACTGGGGAACTGAGCAGGGAAACTGAAGCATTGAAGGATGCAAGGTGTGCCATGAGGAAAGCCTGTGCCATCAATGCTATGTCTACAAGATAGGGCATATGCAGTAAACACACCAGTGGGAAGAAGTTATGTGCATTGTTAGTGTTGATTGAAACCTTACATTATTGTTAATATTGTAAACCATGTTTTGGTCATTACGTTTGTTTTTGTGAGAGAGGGACGGAGGGAGCTCTGACCGTCCATCAAATTGGAGCATTTCAAATCAGCTATGGCTTTTTGTCTAGCAAAAGTGCAAGGAAGAATATATATGTATATATATTGTTAGACACCCAGGAAGCAAAAGCATTAACAAGCATTAACTCACCTAAAATACTTAAACATTTATTGTAACAAATTAGACAGCTTTATTGCTACATCCTGTGGGGGGATAGCTTGCGGCAGCAGCAGCAGCAGCAGCCCCCCCCCCCCACCCCCCCCCCCCCACACTCCGATCAAGGCCATGAAGGCTGCCAATACCGACTCTTGGGGGAATGAATCTCCATGTGTCTATCCCAGCCGCCTCCCCTGACACCGCCGACGGCTTCAAATCAATTGGTTTGTCTGCCTGCTTTATAGCCCTGGGCCGGCTGTGGAAAAATGGATCCTCTTAAGAGGTAACACAGTATACATGTGGGGCAGGAGTCCAGGCCAAGACTAATGGCACTCTGGTCTGCATGCTAATGCTACACAAACGCTAATACCGGCGGCCACATTAAGTTAGCCATGGTACCAGGATGAGATCATGTTTGTTGAAAGGAGAGCCACTCGATGAAAAACGAATGATGGCGGAGAATACCAGGCTCGTAATGCCCTGCTACACAGACACAGCTGTTTGCTCGGAGAGACGGTGGGAGAGAGAGAGAGAGAGAGAGAGACAGAAAGACAGAGTCTAGAGAGAGAGAGAGCGAGAAAGAGAGAGAAGGAGAGACAGAAAGACAGAGAGCGAGAGAGAGCGACAAAGACTAGAGAGAGAGAGAGAGAGAGGGAGACAGAAAGACAGAGAGAGCGAGAGAGAGCGACAGAGACTAGATAGAGAGAGCGAGAAAGACAGACCCGAGAGAGAGAGAGAGAGAGAGAGAGAGGGAGAGACAGAGAGAGAGAGAGAGAGAGACAGAAAGACAGAGAGAGCGACAGAGACTAGAAAGAGAGAGAGCGAGAAAGACAGACAGAGAGACAGAAACAGAGACAGAGACTGAGAGAGACAGAGAGAGAGAGACAGAGAGAGAGAGACGGAGAGAGAGAGAGAGAGAGAGAGAGACAGAGACAGACGGAGAGAGAGAGAGAGAGAGAGAGAGAGAGACAGAGGCAGAGAGAGACAGAGACAGAGACAGAGAGAGAGATGCTCTGGTGGTCATTAGGGCTCCTAAAGGGTAACGAGTTGTAATTCTGATGGACTCGGTCTCCTATCGGAGAGGAAGCTGTGGAGAGCCTACCAGTCTGGCGCTGCCTCGCAGGCTGGGTGACCTCAGCCGGTAGGGCCGCTCAGGGATCACAATGGGCCTGCCGGCAGGCCGCCACTGCTGCCCCTGCCACCGCATGGGCAGAGTGGCTTTGGGCCTGGAGTGAAGGGGGCGGTGTGTGTGTGTGTGGGGGGGGGGAGGTCTGCTGGGTAGGAAATCCTGGCTGAGGTAGCCCAGCCGGAAGAGCCGTGGCCATTTCAGTTTGCAGGTCTATCCTTAGAGGTCAAACCGAGCTCTGCTTCCTCTCTTTGGGGCCCCTTCTGCCCCCCTCCTTCTCCTCCCTCTCTCTCTCTCTCATTCTCTCTCTCTAACACTTTCTCTTCTTTCTCTCTCTCTCTCTCTAACACTTTCTCTTCTCTCTCTCTCTCCCTCTCTCCGTCCTCCTCAGAACATTCCATTTCATTCTCTACACCTTGACCTCAAAACAGCGACAATCAATCAACATCAATATTTTGCCCATTTATAGTCTTCTTTCACTCAGCACTTTCAGTTTGCATAGAACTGGAGACGAGTGTCCAAACCCTGTGTTGTTGCCAAGAATTCAACACGCGGGGAAGGAAAAGCTGTTATTATGTGGCCCCGCAAGACACATTTTCCCCGCGAGTGCCCGTCCCTGATAAAACCGTGAAAAATAAATTTGAGACGGTGCAAATGGATGATCCCGGCCATACTCAGTCATGAGCCGCTTCGGGAACACTTCATGCCTTGTCTCGGAGATCGGGAGATTTATTTCTTTTATTTGTTCGAGTCTGTGCACCCTCTGAGCACTTCCCCACGTTAGAACAAAGCAGACAGTATTAGACTCCGTGATGGCACGGTGTGTGCATGTGTGTGTGTGTGTGTGTTTGTGTGTGTGTGTGTGTGTGTGTGTTAATGCCTGGTGCAGCAGAATGTCTGCCTGGCTGTGGTTGATGTAATCAGAGCAGGGCCTCCTGGGATCGCCAGCCGAGCACCAGGGTTACGCTTGGGCACAGGAAAAGAGATTGATCACCAGGATACACGAGAGGGACACCCAGTCTGGTGCCTCCAACCTTTCCCCTTCTGGAGCTCGACTACAAAGTAGAAAGCGAAGTCCTCCTTACACAGGAAGCAATGGAGCCACAATGGCAGCCCCCCCCTATTCCCCCCACCCCCCTCCCGTGTCTCATTCATAAGAGCACGACCAGCGTTGTTGGAGGGTTCTTCAGTCTGTCCTATTTATAAGCGGTCCCCGGTGCGGGCGAATCCGTCGCGACCACTGGCTGAGTTCCTGCGGCAGAGTCAGGCCCGGGTGGGGGGGGGGGGGGGGGGGGGGGTGGGCGGGGGGAGCCGGTGCGGGGCCACGCCATTTGTCAATGCTGCGTACTTACCGGCGGGGTCGGCGTGGGGCCCAGCGAGACGTCTTGGCCGCGCGTCCGACGCCGCCGGCCCAGGTCCCGCCCCGCGGCCCTCTGTTTCCTTTCTAAACAGGCCGCTGTTTGGACTTACATCAGTGGGGAGAGAAATATCTAAGAAAACGAGGAAGGAAGCGTGCAGGAAAACAAAGGAAGGGGAAAGAAACCCTCTGTGATAGAGGCTGCCCCCTCGCTGTTCCTGATTACGGCAGAGCGGCCCGGCGCTTGGCGCCATCCAGATCAGCCGGCCAGGCCCGCCGGGCAGCCCAGACGGGGGAGAGGAAGGCTACCGCTGGTGACGCTCGCACAACACCGATTGGAAGGGCTGGCAGGCAGCTCTTTAGCTGTTTATGTAGTCTAGATGGCTGTTTTTGATTTCATAAAGAAGGGGAAGAAAGAAAAAAAAAAAGAAGAAAAGACAAAAAAAAGATGGATTCCCTCCCACGTACTCCCGGGGCTTGTTTTGTAGTGCGCTTGCAGGGCCTGTTTTGATGTGCTCTGTACACGCCAGTCTGGAGACCGAGGCTTGATTAATGCAACGGCCACTGAAGTGCATTGTTCTCGCAAACATGCGAGCGCACGACTACAAACAAACACCTTATAGATTCGGCTTTCCTGTTTTGACCCAGGCTATAATGGGGTAACGTTCTTGTCTGTGTAATTTGGACCTATAGGTCTGCATGTCGGTGTACAGAGAGACAGGGCTCCCAGTACAGCCCACTGGATCCCACAGTAAAGACTCGAGGGAAGTCGAACTGGATAGACCCCCGTTCTCTTCTCAAAGAAGAGGAATGATGTAAATAAACACAGTACTCCTATATTTCCTAGTTCTCCCTTACACGTAACGCAAACAGACAGGAAACTCCCTATCCAGGTCCTCCAAAGGGTCACATTTATACTGGGCATAGCTATCCAATTTACAGTACCAATAACCCTCTGGGGCCAACTCAACTTGAGCAGACTGCATGTTTCCGAAAACTGCGTTTGCAAAGGTTACTGTTTACAGACCGGTCCATATGGATTGCTGTGTTGGTCTTTTGTATTTGTTTATCTAAAATCAATATAAGTAGAGACAATGCCCCTGGTTCCCTCCAGCTTAAATCAATTGCAGGTTCCTGAACCACGACAGATGGTCCCCTACAAGGGAACAGCCATACTGGACTGAGCACCGTGAAGGGGAAAGCATGTGTCACAACCTAAAAGGAAAATGGAACTCGTACAACACCACATTTTGTTTTACGAAGAAAGTTCTATAATATCCAAATACTGTGAGATTTTCCCAGTGTTCAGTATTTTCTATGAAACAATCATGTCTGTCTGTCTGTCTGTCTGTCTGTCTGTCTGTCTGTCTGTCTGTCTGTCTGTCTGTCTGTCTGTCTGTCTGTCTGTGTGTGTGTGTGTGTGTGTCTGTGTGTCTGTGTGTGTCTGTGTTTGTGTGTTTAGTCAGGGATATTTCTAGTCTCCTAGACAGCATGTCCTGTCTGCCCCGAGACTCTAGGGACCTCAGAACAGCCGATCATGCAAATGGTCTCTCCATACCTCTTCCACAAGTTGCTAATTCATGTGACATACACTGCAAAAAAAATGCCTCACAAGAAAAGAGAAATAACGCATGGAATATAAGAGAAAAACACAAACATTCAAGCAAATGATCTGCCAATAGAACAAGAAAAAGATCTCCAAATAAGTAAAATAATCCAACATCCACGATTCTTAGCAAGATCATTTATCTTACATTAAGACGTATTAGATATATTGGCTTGATACAAGATATTTGGTCTGGCTTCGGTTTTATTTTGTTGCGGCGTGCTCAGCACAGAGCACTTAGCTATGGAAAACCGTACCTTCACCAAACACATGTGCGTGTGTTCAGGCCGGGGACACTCCAGTCCCTCACGTCAGTCGCCATGGCGACTCTATCTAATCTCCCCCTGAAAAGAGGAGAGAACACGGCAAAAAAACAACAACAACAGAGGAATGAGTCCGGTAGGAGCCGGGGAGCCGTGGGGGCTGGCGGTAGCCCAGGCAGGAGTGAAGAGAAAAATCAGCAGTAAAGATTTGAAACAGGAAGAGTGTGGCGTCAGGCGGGGAGATAAGAGGGCCGCTCCATACACAAACACACAGGGCTCTGGGGCTGAGCGCCTCCCAGATCTCCGGGCGCCCTCACAGAAGCCGTGCCCATCCCCACCCCCACCCCCACCCCCGCCTGCCTGGCTAGCTAGCGAGCGGAGGACGGCGCTCCGTCACCCAGCCAGCCCCACAACACACACACACACACACAGCAGATTTGGGCGGCTGATACACCCGCTCTGACTCCAGAGGTTTAAGGGGATTTGGGAGAGCCCAGGGAAGGGAGGGGGCCCAGTGCCGGCCCTCTAACCCCCCACCCCCCCCACCCCCGACACACAAAAACTCTCCGCCTTGGGAAAAAGTGTGGAGGTGGAGATGGCCCCCTGTCCCAGGCCGCTAACCCTTCTCACCCCCCGGCGCCGTCCACTGAACTCGGAGGGAACGATTTCATAACACAACTCCAACAATGACTTCACTAACTTCTCTGTCTGCGTCTGGGTTATAGCACTTTTCGAAACGAGTGCAAAGGCCAAGCCGCCGCTGTTTCTCAAGGACGTGAGCCACGCTGGTCCCTGCGTTGCTCAGCCATGACCAGTCTCGAAGCAATGCTCCACCATCGAGTGAGGCTGGACCGAGAGCCCAGAACCATGGCAACGGGGTAAAAGACCTGTCCCGCAACGAACCACATGGTTGTCATGGCGAAAACACCACTAACTATTGGATTAAACAGGCATGTCTTTCCTGCTGCTTCCAGTGCTCTGTGTACCATTGTTTGAGGACGGAGAGTTCATATGCAGCCTCCCTCTCACAACATAATGGCTGTCCGATGCATGCACATTTCACATCCTATTATCGGAAAACTCCCCAGTCCAACAGATTCCGCAGTGTATCCGATCCGGGAGCGTTATCCATCAGCAAGCCAGTGTGTCTGTGTTATGACGGGCCTGTAACAGAAACATCAATCCCCCCTGACAGGCCATGCTCCCAGCAGCCAAGAGAGAGAAAGAGGAGAGGAGAGAGAGAGAGAGAGAGAGAGAGAGAGAGAGAGAGAGAGAGAGAGAGAGAGAGAGAGAGAGAGAGAGAGAGAGAGAGAGAGAGAGAGAGAGAGAGAGAGAGAGAGAGAGAGAGAGAGAGAGAGAGAGAGAGAGAGAGAGAGAGAGAGAGAGAGAGAGAGAGAGAGGTACAGACTGACAGTCAACACACCGGCAGAAACTGTCAACAAAGTCACAGCACAAAACCAGTTTGGTCGTCCACTAAGTAAGTTGTCGGAAGCAAAGTGGCTTAGTTTCCCCTAAAGGTCAGCTCCATTTCTACTCCGTTTTCCAGCCTCCTGTTGCCTTTAAAGACCATTTGTCAACATGGTCACTTGGGCTCTTGGGTGTTTAAAAAAAAAAAAAACATGCCTCTGTTTTCCGTGTGCTCTGTGTTATTTGGTTCGTGACTCTGGCTAGTCCTCCTTAGCCCGGGAGTGGAAATGAGGTAAATGCCAACTGGCTCCAAGGCCGGCCCTAGACGGGGAGAGCCAGGGACGACGCCACTGGAGAATGGAGGTCCCGGCTGCAGCATAAAGACGGGCTCTGCCGACAGACAGCATGGAGCTGTGGACGACAGGCGAAGGGAGGAGGGTGTTTTTTTGGCGCGCGGCTGAGTGCTGGGATTCCTAGGCGGGTTAATAAAAGTAGCCCATGGGGCACTGTTTTTCCAGGCGCTCTCTGTGATGTCTGCCTGGGAAGTCAAACAGGCTTTCATTATGCGGCCACCGCAGCCCTGGAGCCTGAGCTGCTGGGACAGACTGGGGGGGGGGGGGGGGGGGAGACGCCCTGCCACCGCCGGCACCACGCTGACTCCCCCCCACCCCTCTGCTGTCTCTTTCTCTCTCTCTGTATTTCTCTCTCTCTCTCTCTCTTTCTCCCTCTCTCTCTCTCTCTCTCTCCCCCTCTCTCTCTCTCCCTCTCTCTCCCTCTCTCTCTCTCTCTCTCTCTCTCTCTCTCTCTCTCTCTCTCTCTCTCTCTCTCTCTCTCTCTCTCTCTCTCTCTCTCTTCCCTGATCCTGTTCCCCACAGTCCTTTCAGCCTCTACCATTGCCGCCGTCTTCCTCTCCATTTCCGTCTCTCTCTCTTTTCAGCTCTTTCTCCCTGGCTTTCTCTCAGTCCTGTGATCCCCCCCTCCTCCATGGAGTCTCCCTCCTCCCCGTCCATTCCTGTTCTCTCCCGCTCTACCTGGAGTGTCCTTTATCAGGTAAGTTCATCTCTCCTCCGTAGCCTCGGGCCCTTCATGAGCTCACACACACTGTACATGAGAGGAATATCACCCAGGGGTCCTACCTACCTCTGGAGGTTCTGATCCATGTTACGTGCCAACTAGGTGGTCCCCTTCCACACGCCGCTGACCTCGCATAGAATAACAGCGTATGATTTTTCATAACACGCGGCCATTCGTCACAGCCAAAGATGACGGTAGTAAATCATCATCCCAAATGGACAGTTGTGAAAACAGGCCATAATATCTCTGAAGCACAACATTATCATTGGCCTGGTGCGCTAGAGCTGCAGATGGTTTTCCCCGATTAGCCCGGATCCTGTGACGGCTCGTACGCCCCTCTCCCTCCGGATCGGCGCGGCACATGGACAACTAGACACCCTCTCAGACTGAGATCCCACGCGTGAACAGCCCTAATGACTGACACGTACAGGGGGGGACGGACGCTGTGTTAACAAAAGCGCTCTCCTGCGTTGTTACGAAAGAGTGAGAGAACTGACAGTCAGCGAGGGGGGAGAGATCCGTAATTAGAACCATCCGTCTCTCAGTGATTCCAGGCCAGGGTTAGTCAAAGCGCTGGTAAAAAAAAAAAATGACCTCCCCCCTCCTCCTCCTCCACTTCCTCCCCCTGGCAGCCCGGTCCCTGGACGCCCGCTGTGTGGCTCAGGCCACATCCAGACTGCAGTGATTAAGAGGGCCGGGGATATTGGACTTCTGGGAAGCCAAAATGTCACAGATGAGAGCGGCCGAGCTTTGGAAAATTCGGCCCAGCACGACATGAGCATGAGGAAAATCCCGTTGATTGGCAACCTGTGAAATTCACCTTGGGTTTACCCGACGACAGCGTGTAGCGTGCGTTAGTGGAATGAATATCTGTGGAAGAAAAACGTTGGAAATGCCACCGTGGGTTAAAACATGGAACTGAGGGCCATTCATTAGGCAGACTGATTGAGTAATCATATTTGATAAATGACGCTTCTTTAGGGCTCCAATAATTATTCTATTGAAGAACTATTTTGTCACGCTTTTTATGGGAATCTACCCTCTGGGGCCTCTCACAGTTCGAGCTCCAGTCAGTCTCCAAGAGCACAAGACAGCACACATACAGCAGCAGATAGACTCTAGTGTTCTGGAAAAGACAGATATGCCAGCAAGTCGCCAGCCTGCCCGTCCCGGCCCACGCTCTCCTCACCCCCGCACTGGAGCCTGCCAGTGTCTGTCCGTGTGTGTGTGTGTGTGTGTGTGTGTGTGTGTGTGTGTGTGTGTGTGTGTGTGTGTGTGTGTGTGTGTGTGTGTGTGTGTAAGAATGAGAGAAGGAGCGAGAGGGAGAAAGAGAGAGACAGAGCTACTGTAGCTTCTGTCTGGCCTGAGGCAGGGAACAGGCCCGAGCTTAATACCTCGTCTGGCTCCCCGAATAGAAAAATGATTCATTACCATGGAAACCTCTAATGCGAATCATCATTTGAATAATCATCAATTATGTATGTAGCTTGCCAGAGGCAGCCTCTTAGACAGTTCTGTCTGTGTGGTAAATAAAAACGGACTAACTTCCTCCTCAGGGAACTGCAACAGCAACTAGTGGCAGCTCCCCATCCTGTGTTTTGTTTACTGGCACTGCCTCTGGTTTAAAAGTTTGTTTAAGTGCTCCGTGACCGAGGATCCGTGGTGAGAAACCAGTTTACTGAAAGACCCCTAGCCGGCGTACAGTGGACATGGATTCCGATAAACACCATCGTTTGTTTTGTTACGGGTCGTGATGAGTTATGAAAAGCACGCGACGGAAAATCGCGACCGACGAACAACGTAAAGGCCCAGCTCTGTCCTGGCCGTAGTAAGGAGCCGGAGCAGGGGGATGAGAGGTGTCGTCCTGCTGGTGCCAGCCTCACTGACATGGCAACCCCAGCCACTCGCCAGACATCCCAAACATGTGTCTCATCAAGCGGCGTTGAGAAGTCAGCATATTCTAGCCGCCTGAAGATCCCCTCGAAGTATCAGTATCGGACAACCTCTGCCCCCCCTCTGCTCTGAGTGGGGTCGTAGAGTCGGCCACCCCGCGGAGCACAGTTGGAACACACAGTCTAAAATGGAAGGGTGAGAACCACAGTGGACCGTGCGCAATTCAAAGCAGAGGCGTCACTAGGAGTTTTGGGGGGGGTGGACCGCGACCGGGGACACTATCAGAGGGGGGTGACACCGAAATGGCTGGTCACAGCACTTTTGTGCAGGGTTTCAGCAGCCATTTTTTTTTTGTTTTTTTGAAAAGTATCCCTGTAGTGAATTATAACAATGAAAAACCTTTTTCGTAAGCCCAGCTCACATGTACTGCATGAACATAGGCTAAAACTCTATGCTAATTTACTTTTTGACACCGTGAGTTACCGCACTGAGTGACGCCAACCTTGGTGACGCCGCTGATGCAAAGTCAACAGCGCCGAGCCTCCTGTCCAAAGGGGTCAGCCCTCCTCCCTCTTCCTGCTGACCCTTGACCTATGACTCCCTTTATGGCCCTGTGCTGTCTGCACTCACTGCCCCATCTATCTGTCTCGGCCTCAAGAGATGTGTCTTTCACCACCGAACTCAAAATGAGAGACCAGTTATGCCAACTAAAACATGACTCCACTGTCTAATGGGCTAGCCACGCTCCAAGAATGAAAGACACAACTGTTTCAACCACAAGCAACAAACAGAGCCTTGGCCTTTACCCATACGTTAACATTACCAATAAAGATATACTTCCGGAAGAAAGAAAGAAAGAAAGAAAGAAAGAAAGAAAGAAAGAAAGAAAGAAAGAAAGAAAGAAAGAAAGAAAGAAAGAAAGAAAGAAAGAAAGAAAGAAAGAAAGAAAGAAAGAAAGAAAGAAAGAAAGAAAGAAAGAAAGAAAGAAAGAAAGAAAGAAAGAAAGAAAGAAAGAAAGAAAGAAAGAAAGAAAGAAAGAAAGAAAGAGGTGAAATGTAAACTGCAAGTTTACAAAGATAACAAAACCCATTTCCATGACCGTGCAAAAACACTGGCGGCCGGAGGGAACAGGAAAAGGAGAATGGCTGGAAGGGCCTTGGCCTTCTTAACACTGGAACGTCTGAACCAAACGGGACTGTTTGTGTCATGCCTCTTAGATAAATGGCCTAGGAGCGAGGTTAAGGCAGCATAAGGCACAACAAAGCCATTGACGAACAGGAATACGAGGGATTTGCTCTGAGAAATAAAGCCAGTGTGTACCTTTGAATGTTTTTTTTTGAAGGCCAGCGTGTGCATATGACTGAATGATCCCGACTGAATGTGTTTGTACTGTGACCAAGGGGCCACAGGATGTCTGAAGGCTGATAGTCATATCTTCGTCATGAGGAGAGAGAGAGAGAGGGAGGGAGAGAGAGGGAGAGAGAGAGAGGGAGGAAGAGAGAGAGTGAGAGAGAGAGGGTGAATTCCCAGCCCTGCGTGCTGTGGCTGGAGACACGACCCCTTTAGATAGCAACGGCTGTCTCTCCGTCTGTCTGCTCTGGAGTCAGAGCGAGATAAGCCTGGGACAGGGAGGACAGGGAGGACAGGGAGAACAGGGAGAACAGGGAAGTGGAGCAAGAGCAAGGGGAGGGAGGCGAAAGGGAGGGTTGATAGGCCTAACAGATGGACGCAGTTATAGCACTGGGGATGCCAACAGATAGATCTACATCTATCATATCAATGTATGCACGCCGTACATAAAGATGTCTACGCAGTAAACTATAGGATATTTAACACTACAGATTCGATGTTGGCCCCTAAAATAGACGAGGTATTGAGCTGGCTCGGACAGTTGCGCTCGCTGGGATGCTCCAGCCGTGAATCAGGCCCCGTTTCCTTTGGCTTAAGCCGGGAACATTTTACGGCCGTCGCTGTCCAAACACCAAAAGAAAACAGCCCTAAATGTCCCCATTGACTGAGACAATAAGGCGGCGGACTGTGCGGCGAGGGGATAAGCCTAAGCTCCAAAGGGCTGGTGGACGCCCGGGGGCTTGTTGGGTCTGCAGCGCCGGTCGGGGACAGCGCGGCCCCGGTCTGGGCCACTGTCTGCCTGTCTGCTTGTCTGCCTGTCTGCCTGTCTGTCTGTCTGTCCGACGCCCATTGATCGGCACCAGCGGGCCGGGCACCGCGACTGTTGCTGAGAGCCCGTCTGCCGCCTCCCTTTCTCTGCTGATACGAACGGTGCCGGCGACTGCGGCCGCGAACACAGGGCCGTGCTGTGAACACAGGGCCGTGCTGTGAACACAGGGCCGTGCTGTGAACACAGGGCGGTGCTGTGAACACAGGGCCGTGCTGTGAACACAGGGCCTGTGCTGTGAAGACAGGGCCGTGCTGTGAACACAGGGCCGTGCTGTGAACACAGGGCCGTGCTGTGAACACAGGGCCTGTGCTGTGAACACAGGGCCGTGCTGTGCTGTGAACACAGGGCCGTGCTGTGAACACAGGGCCGTGCTGTGAACACAGGGCCGTGCTGTGCTGTGAACACAGGGCTGTGATGTGCTGTGAACACAGGGCCGTGCTGTGAACACAGGGCCGTGCTGTGCTGTGAACACAGGGCCTGTGCTGTGAACACAGGGCCTGTGATGTGAACACAGGGCTGTGATGTGCTGTGAACACAGGGCTGTGCTGTGAACACAGGGCTGTGATGTTAACACAGGGCCGTGCTGTGAACACAGGGCCGTGCTGTGCTGTGAACACAGGGCCGTGCTGTGAACACAGGGCCGTGCTGTGAACACAGGGCCGACCAGATAAACAGCGGCCTGTTTAGCGATGTCTCCTCCGCTGCTGAGCTGGCTAATACCAGGGAGTGTGGGGGTCTGCACAGCCAGACGAGGCCCACAGAGGCAGACAGTGCGGCAGCAGACTCCCCCTCCATGACCATGACATGATGATTGGTTCTAGTTCTAGGAAATCCATTAGATTTGATTGGTGGCTGCTAAATTTATTTGGCTACTTTCAGATTACAGTTATTATTATTTACTTTCAATCATTGGCAATCACCTTCTAGATGTAGGTAGCTAGCTGTGGGTGTGTTAGCTAACACCACATGGTGGCCCTTTTCTCTCTTAAATAATCAAGATATCTTACTGCCCTACCCCTACCCCCCATCAAAGCAGTCTAGGACTCTGTACTCTAACTATAGGAATAGTACACCACAGGACTCTGTACTGTAACTATAAAACGAGTACACCACAGTACTCCGTACGGTAACTATAGGACTAGTACACCACAGAACTCTGCGCTGTAACTATATTAGTACTACACTGCGTAAACCTTCCTGTAGTATAGTTACAAGTACAAGACTTTGACGTTGGCGGGCCAGTCTGCAGTGCATTTTGCAGCCGTAAGCAGAGGAGAGAGAATAGGAGGTGCTCGACCCCCCCCTCCTCCCCATCCCTCCCCTCCACATAGGCTGTCGTCTCACTGTCTTGGCCCGCCACCAGGGGCTGGAGTAATTGCAGCAGTGTGGCATTGTGGGGAATGCTTTGCATTCCGACTTTTACAAGGAAGTTGTCTTTTCTTTTTTTTTTCTTTTTTTGCTCCCCCCTCTTCTCCTCCGTCCCCCAGTGGGAGCCCTGCCACAGATAAAACATGGCTGACGCAGGGCTGTTTCCATGGCCCCACCAGGACCAATGAGGGAGCAGCATAGTGAGAGACAGCCATATATTATTCAAGGCTAAAGGAGGTGAAGGCGCGAGAGTGCGTGTGTGTGCGCGCACGTGTTTGTGTGTGTGGGATTTAAGGTATGTAACGCCAACAGCGACATCAACAGCCGTAGTAAAAGTTACCGTGTGAAATAAAAATGGCAGCTAGCTGCACGCTCTCTCCCCGTCTCTCCTGTCTCATGCTATGAACCCCGTGGCATTTTCCTCTGCCCCAGCCCGTCCTCAACCCCCCCCCCCCCCCCCCCCCAACACACACACACACACACACACACACCACCACCATACCATCTCAATTTATCAACGGAGCTCTGGAGCCCCGCTGATAGCCCAAACATGCCAGAGGATCAGCAATCAATAATGGAGGCAATGTTTTTACTCAAGCCCCCTACCCCTCCTCATCTTCCCCTCCCATCTTAAGAGGCCACATCTGCTTTTAATATCCTCGCCTACGCGCCGCACAGTTACACAATCACGCTCAAGTGTGCACGTCGGCGAGCAGCTTATACGCCCGGCGCGGACCGCCGCCGACAAAAACGCAAACATACAAGCTGTCGTGGCACAGCAAAGGAATGAAGATCACGCTGTTGCTGTGAAGGCCGGGCCTTGGTGGATACAATTAATAACGTGTAGCCGGGCTGCACTCCTACGCCCTGGGGACGCGCTGCAATCAATAGCTCAGATGAATGGGAGTACTGTATCGCAGGAATTCAGAGACACTTCGAAGATAACATGGAGCGGTCGGCTCACATGAACTTAGCGTATGGTTTACGGCACACCTCCGGGTCTTACATTTGTCACACACACGCACACACGCACGCACACACACGCGCACACGCACACACACACACACACAGTGCTCACACACAGTTCAGACAGAGAGCAGGCTGCTTGGTAAGAAGGACAAGAAATAGCAACAAATCCGTTACCAACGGGCATGAACAATGAAAGTTGCCGCCTGGCTGGAGGAGCCTTTCTGCTCCCTCACAGCGTAGACTCTGTGTGAAGTGTAAACAACAAGAGGGCACTGGCAGGGGGGTGTTCTCTGCAACAAGAGGGCACGGGGGGGGGGGGTTCTCTGACGGGATTCTGGTTGGGAGGAAACCATGTCTCCGTTGAAATATGGCCCGAACATTTTGCGAGGCCGAGATGGAATAACAGCATCAGGCATCTCAGGTGTCAGGCCGCTTGGTTGAGAGGCACAGTGGGAGGCAGGGCGGTGCAGATCAAAGGGTTGAAGGGATGGCCTCGCGCCACACACACACACACGCGCACACACACACACACACACACACACACACACACACACACACTAGGCTGAGTTCATCTTGCAACCTCGGAAACGTTTCAACCTGGCTGGGGGAGGGGATGGGGGCAGGGTGGTTGAGCCGGAAAGCCCTTTCTATGGACTTTGCAGCGGTCTTGCACAAGGGTCGCGTTGGAATGGAGTCTCCCACAGAGGGCATCTCTGGTGGGTTCCGAAGCTGGGGGTGGGCCTACCGGGACCAGTCCTCTCCCACAGTCCAGGACGAGCGCCTGTGGATCCCCTTACATGCCTGTGGCGCATCCCAGGTGGTCCCAGGCCCACGCTGCCTGGCTCAGGGGCTGGAGGGCCCGGCCTAGTAGGGTGACGGATGGCTCTTGACTGGAGGGCCCGGCCTGGCAGGGAGACGGATGGCTCTATCCTGGAGCTTCTGCAGCTCACCAGGGGGTCGTAGGGATGTGCTTTGAGGATCCACACCGTTAAATTGAGGGTTAAATTGATTGAATTCTTTTTCAGGGAAGAAGCTGTTTGAAGATGTTTTTACTGAGTGTAACCCGGGGGGACTCCAGCTACCTATATGATAGAACGGCCCTTGTAAAGTACAAACAGGCTTTTTCATGTTATTTTTTTTTTTCTTCACAAAAACAAACCGGGGGTTTTCTATTCATTTTGCAAGCCCAATGAAAGTCAAAAGGTTTTGTCTGCTGTACGTCACCACCACAGGTAATGCATTAAAACAGAGGGCACAAAAAAAAAAAGAAAAGCCTCATGGCATGAAAAACACCCATTACTGTTACAACCGCTGCCTCTGCTGAAAGAGTCTGGTGGTGCCCACGATTTTGTGAGTTTTCCTTTCTCCCATTAGGATCCTATGCGGGCATTCCTTTGGCTGTTTTTACGAGCGTGCCAGCTCAGACTGGCACAGCTTAGCCGAGCGCCAACACACCGCGGCCAGTTTATTGCCCTGCTCCCAGCCTGTACAGAAACCTTCCATTATAATTATGAGCACAATGATGTGATTCACAGCGTCTTAACACAGCGCACCGTACACACACGTTCTCACACAAAACGTCTCATCCCCCAATTGCCCAGCGGATAAGGCCCAAGGTTCAGTCTCTCCCTCTCTCTCTCTCTCTCTCTCTCTCTCTCTCTCTCTCTCTCTCTCTCTCTCTCTCTCTCTCTCTCTCTCTCTCTCTCTCTCTTGTGTAAAGTACCCTTTCCCTCGTTCTTCCTCTCTGTCTGTCCTCCATCCCCTTGGCTGATGTCGTGGTATGAACTCTCCTGTCTGCCAAGCCAATTGCAGCCGTTCATAGCCAAACACTATTTGAGGAGATAAAAGTAAATGTTCCTGAGTAATACAACGTTTCACACCTTTCCTGTGTTTGGGTGTGGCCTTCACGCCGTGACGGAAAAAATCTGCCGAAAACAAAACAAAAGGGAGAGGTCCTGTCTCTAAATCACCTGCTTGTTGCCTTATAGACGGCCTCCTGCCAAGGCCCGGCACCCACACACACACACAGTCACACACACCTGAGTCAGGCCGGTGGACTGCCACAGCCACAGTGGCGCGGGGACGATGGAGGAGATAGGAGGCCAAAACGGAGACAGGCCAGCGCTTCCCCGGGCAGGTGTGGCCGCCCTGTGTTTGCTGTGTCTACAGGCCGGGCCCTCATGCTGGCTGGATGGCTGAACGGATGATAGTCCGTCTGGTTCTCACGGCAGAGTCGCCCCATTAGGCGCCCCCCCCCCCGCTTCCGCCCCCCAGGGGCGTCCGCCCCACGCCGCCACGCTCCGCTGCACGCTGTGAGTCAGAGGGAGCGCCAGGCGAGCGGGGCAGGGGCCCAGACGCCTGTCTCCGCACTATCGCCGGCCTCTGATGGCGCAGATAGCGGCGGGCGAGGGCGGGGTGGCACCGCCGATGCACACATGCCGCCATTGTTCAGAGATAGCGGCGTGCACGGGCCGGGGGAGTCACCACAGCGGCCGGCCAAACGCTCCCTGCCTCCTGCCAGGCTGCCTGGCGTCCACGCGGGTGTGTGTGCGCGTGCGCATCCGCGCCTGCGTGAGTGTGAATGTACACACACACACACGCACACACACACACACACACACACGCACACGCACACGCACACGCATAACTTAATCAAGGCCGGCTCCGGTTGTTGTGAGAGAAAACACAGAGGACTCAGCAAAGGCTGTCAAGCACGGACTCCCTCCAGCAGGAAGGATGTCCCAGCTATAGAATAGTACGTGGGCTGTGTGTGTGCACAGCAGAGGTGAACGTGCCATTGTTCACGTCCTAGCCCCCCCCCCCCCCCCCCACCTCCCCTTCACTATGAAAGGTGAGGTTCAGTCCAGGTTCTGTAGCGGGCTGCCCACGCCCCCCCCCCCCCCCCCCCCCCACACTCCCACCCCCCCTCCCAGTTTCCTGTCGGCTATACGTCTGGTCCTGCAGGAGCAGCGTCGCCATTGTGCTGCTGGAGCGCCCCCCCCCCCCCTCCCCGGTCTCCTTCCCCACACGGCCTTCTGAAGCCCGCCGGGTCAAAGGTCATGTCCGCACCAGGGCGGTGGGGTATATGTCCACGTACGCTATTCAAAGGCCGGCCCTTGGAGGACGGCGCGTAGTCTTTCTGCGATGCCTTTTCATCACTTCATAAAAATGAGGTGAGGTCGTCCCGACCGTGCTCTTCCAGCTGATTGGCTGCTCCGGGGCTGAGGGCCTGCTGAGCGGGGTCAGAGGGCGCGGGCTAAACGGCCGTGTCGCCAGTGCTCCTTGCTGCCCGGTCTGTCGGTCCGATAATAAACCGCCCGGGCTCCTTTGATGTCCGCCGGAGACAGGCAGAGAGAGAGTGGCGAGCTCGCGCCACACAGACAGTAACCCAGTCCACAGCCCGGGCCCTAACCCAATCTGCTGTGCCCCGCTCCCTCTCGCTGTCTCTGGGCCGCAAGACGCCGTCTGGCCAGGGCTTTCTCTGTCCGCAATGATTCATCCTAAATTAAAAAGCTGGGGGCGTAGCTGGTCAAAACATATCTCTATAGGCGACCTGTCTGCCTGCCTGTCTGTCTGTCTGTCTGTCTGTCTGTCTGTCTGTCTGTCTGTCTGTCTGTCTGTCTGTCTGTCTGTCTGTCTGTCTGCCTGTCTGTCTGTCTGTCTGCCTGTCTGCCTGTCTGTCTGTCTGTCTGTCTGCTTGTCTGCCTGACTGACTTGCTGGCTGGCACAATAATCCCCATTATCTGATTCTGTCCATTTTGTTGCTAGCTTTGCAGCATCATTCATATGGAAATACCGCATGCCAAAGGAAAGATTCATTTAGAAAACGCTCTCCATGTCCTGATCATGGAGATTAGTTAAAAATAGACACCAGGCATACGTAACTATATTCCATTCAGCTCAATTGTCTGTACAGGAGGAATTTTGAATATGGATTTAGATATGGAACATAGGCAGCGACAAAATAAGGGAGCAATGATATCCTGGAAGACGTGAGGTGAAGTTAGCAGAGTCAGAAGGGAGGTGAAGTTAGTGGAGTCAGGAGGAGTGAGGTGAAGTTAGTGGAGAGTCAGGAGGAGTGAGGTGAAGTTAGTGGAGAGTCAGAAAGAGTGAGGTGAAGTTAGTGGAGAGTCAGGAGGAGTGAGGTGAAGTTAGTGGGGAGTCAGGAGGAGTGAGGTGAAGTTAGTGGGGAGTCAGGAGGAGTGAGGTGAAGTTAGTGGAGAGTCAGGAGGAGTGAGGTGAAGTTAGTGGGGAGTCAGGAGGAGTGAGGTGAAGTTAGTGGGGAGTCAGGAGGAGTGAGGTGAAGTTAGTGGGGAGTCAGGGGGAGTGAGGTGAAGTTAGTGGGGAGTCAGGAGGAGTGAGGTGAAGTTAGTGGGGAGTCAGGAGGAGTGAGGTGAAGTTAGTGGGGAGTCAGGAGGAGTGAGGTGAAGTTAGTGGAGAGTCAGGAGGAGTGAGGTGAAGTTAGTGGAGAGTTGGGAGAAGGGAGATCTCCTGGGGGCTTTTAAGGAAAAGGGGAGGCTTGGCTGGCAGGCAGGCAGCCAGTGGTGATAGGTCTTGGCAGGCCCAGATAGGGGCAGTGCAGTCCTAGGCCCAGGCCGCGCATTCCAGCCCTATCTGTGCAGTAAACTGGATCTCCTTCTGCCTTCTTATCAGTAGTCAGGAATTCTCTGTCGGAGGCCCCCTTTCTCTCTCCCTCTTTATCTCTCTCTCTTACTCTGTCTTCCGCACTCTCCCCCCCCCCCTCCTCCCCCCCCCCCCCCCCCCCCTCTTCCCTTCCTCCCCCCCTTTCCATGGTGGTAGCGGGGGCTGACACGCAGCAGAAACGGTTAATGGTCATTAAGATAAGGAAGGCAGGAGACATCAGGCGGCTCCTGGGACAGGCTGAAACCCAAACACTACTGGTGCCTGCTGTATAACGTGCTGGGGGGGGTGGGTTGGGCACTACCCTCCTTGGCCAGACGGAAAGTCACGCTAACCTTGCACCACACGTGACAATGCAATCAGCATCTACTGCTGGCTGAGACTCATCGGGGCTGAAGGTTCCAAAAAAATCACTTTACTGAAAGATGAAACTTTGAATGTTGACAGAGGGTTTACTGTACGGCTGTGTTCTGGTAGCTTGCTAAGAATACCAGCGGAAGTCCTCTGTCCACTCTGTCCATACCAGCTTAAAGCCCTGGCTTAAGACCTGCTGAGATAAGGGCATGACAGGAGACATGGCTAGTGTAGCAAATCTATGATATTGCCTAAATCAATAAATACAATATTACCGTGCATCGAATAAGACTTCGTTTGGTCAAAAGATTTATGGTTGCTGGGATGTGTATTGAAATAATTTCCTGTCTCTATAATATTATTTGTAGAGCACAACATGTTGACTGTACAATTGATTCCCTTTTTTCTAATTTTAATGTTTGAAACCAAATTAAGGCCTCATAGAACTCCCAAAGATGCAGACTCCCTGACTGGGGCGAAGCTTGGAGAGAGAACTGCTGGGCATTGCCTGATTAAAGCGAATATTGTTATCTGGCTGTGTTGGGCACCCACAATGTATGATCTTCTACCACTAGTAGCCACATCAAAAGATAATCGTATGTGAAGTAACCTTTATGCATTTAACTTAACCTATTGTTTCAGGAATCTGGCGCCCCGACTATGTTCTTTCACATCAAATTACATGGGCATTCAATTTTGGTTGTCTGAGAAAGGAACAGCCTTTTCCCCTTGTTTTTGGTATTGGTTAAGGTCTTGTGTGCATGTTCTGTTCTGTTCAGTTTTGTGATAGCCTTAACAAAGTCATTACAGTGTGTTAAGTGCTCTGAATTGCTGGCGCCACCATATCAGATAAACTATTATTCCTTCCCAGCCAACAGTGAAGGGCTTAAGCCATAATGGCTAATTATAAGAGAAGGGCCTGTTAAACATGTATTTGAACGATTGCTTTGTGAGCTTCTGTCTTAAGGGACATTGTCCCCCATCAGAGAGGCAGTAGGGAGAAACACCAAGAAGTGAGGGGGAGCAAAATCGTCCATGGAAATACAGTTTTAGCCCGGTCAAAACGTCCCTTCAAATGATTGTAAGACACAGTTTAATGGGTGACTTGATGGGATGAGTAAAATGGCCGGCTTTTTATAGGGCTTATTCAGTGCATCTGCTATAATCGGTAACCATTGACGATGAGTTGATAAATTCAATGTGGTTGAATGTCACAAGGGCGCAATCTTTTAATGGTAGCGACGGTAGCACAGGGCAGAGACTGTTGTTGACTGAAGTGTTTTGCTGTAACACTTCACACACCTCTCCCATTCGCAGATGTGGTATCACGCACCCAAACCACACGGCCTGTCACACAGAAGATAAGCCCTGCTGCACCTGCTGGCACACTAAAAATACAAACAGCAGCCCTGATCGGTGATCCTATACATTACACGATGACTCACGAGGAAAACCCCCGCCCCCGCCCCCACCACCACCACAAGTGTTGAAACCCGACGCGCTCCGCTGGCCCAAATCAACTTACAATTTGGCCATCGTCGCGGCAACGCTCTCTCGTAAGTAATAGCCAGTCAAAACCCGGCGATCCTTCGATCATACGGTCCTCAGCGCATCTTGCCACTCCGAGAAAGCCTGGGCTTGCTGAAGTACGGTCGCCGTGGATGGTGGTTGCTTAAGGGGAGGGGGTTGGCCCTCGGGAGGGCCCCCGGCAACAGTGTGGAGCCGAAAACACAGAAGTACCGGGCATCTCAATGTAACACCGACAAAGCCTAGGCTTTAAATACAGCATGGACAAAACACGTAGACTCATCTAATACTCATCCAAGCCTTAAGACCAGTCCCCCCCACGTTTGTCTCCGTTGCTCCAGCAAGCCAACTGGACCGTTGAAGAGAGAAAAGAGATCTGGTTCCATTTTTCCCCTCTGGGGGCTCTGGGGATTTACTGGAGGGAACTGTAAAGCCAAATGTCTGCGGTTAGATATTTCCCACTGGGAAGCAGAGGGCAGGCCCTGGGGTCGGCGCTGCGATAAGGCGGTGGGGGGGGGGGGGGGGGGAAGGACGGGGGAAGGGGGGGTCCGCCTCGGCCCCTCACATCTGGTGCCCACACTGCAGGCGGCGGCGGCGGCCATAACTCAGGAAACGGCGCCGGTGACCCGGGCCGTTACACCGCCAGTATCACCACGCAGGGGAGAGGGGGTCGCTCTCTGGCTCTCTCTCTCCTCCCTCGCTCCTCTGGCCCTCCAGCCCTACCTTCCCACGTACCCCCATGCGATGACAGAGAACCAAAGAAGAGCCCTTTGTTGGTAATTAAGCTTACCTCATTTTCTAAATATCAGGAGCCCCATTGGATAATAAAGCATACCTATATTGAGGTGCATATTTCTGGCAAAAGCCAAACAGCTGAGCTCATAGCAAACAGAGCTGGACTTGTTAAATTAGACCCGAGCTCTGAAAAAGAGGTGGTTTTTTTTTTGCCTTTTTTTTCTCTCATTGACTTTTTCTGTGCAGAATCTCTTTTTTCCCCTCTGCTGCCTCTAACTACAGGGGGAAGGTGGCCGAGTGTGGGCTCTGGGACACAGGGACCGAGACCGTGATTACCCATGCTGCAGCACTGCTCTGGAGCCTTGCCTCCCACATCCGCCATCCTGTAAACGTGTCAGTGGCAGGATGTCACACACACGCACGCACGCACGCACACACACACACACACACACACACACAGAACACACACACAGAACACACACACACACACACGCACACAGACTCCAGAGGCTCGGGACGCTTAATGCACATTTCACAGTGCGACAGACAGTTAGCAAGGCAAACAGAAAGGTCAGTGTTTTAGATGGACTGTCTCTTTTATGGCACGTCCCCAGAGCAATCACATGGCCATCCCTAGGTGTGTGCGCCACTGAGCTAGCCCGCTTCCCATTACACCCGGAGAAGACGTGCAGCAGGAATGTTTGAGATGAGCCTCGGGTAAGGGTCCGGCGTGCGCACGGGCCTCCTGACCGCCGGTGCTCGCAAAGCGTCAGGGAGTCGCACGCGATCACACACAGGAATGCTTTCTCCGCGTCCCTCACGCTCACCACCCGGCGGGAGTGCCGTTGGCTCTCCGAGCCGCCGTCTAGAGGCTGGCAGACATGACACGACCCTTTGAAACACGATCCCAGGCACAGCCAAAGGGCTGCCTCCCCTTCGCTCTCCCCTACTTGGCGGATTCTATCCAGAATAACGTTATTTTCACTCAGAGGGGGGTAAGAACGTCCTTTATCGCTCGGTAAACTCCTCCCGATGGGCCATTCGTACCCGTGGCACAGAGTTCGTGTCGCCAGGCTGTTAAACCAGGGCCAGGCTGTGTGACTGTGTTCGGTAACGGTGACCGAGGGGTCTGAGGTCGTCCGGGTTCAGCGACGAGCGCGGCTCTCGCTCCGCGGCTAGAGGGCCCGGTGACGTCACTCTCCGCACAGCCAAACACCCGTGGATTTGGGCGACGGAGACGCGAGGGTCCCCTCCCGAAGCCAGCGTTGTTCCCACAGGTCACTTGGCATGCTGGAAGAACGTTGAAAAACACCCACGCTGGTCTGAGAGTTCGGGCGCAGGTCAGTGCCAGGACACACAAAGGTCATGGGTCGTCTGTGTATGCACCAGCCGCCATGGAAGACAACCAAGATGGCATTTTAAAGCGAGTACAAAACTTTGAAGGCTGATTAAAATAGGCATCCTGTCCGAGTTTCCTCAAAAGCGCTGAGAAGATCTGCGTTTTTCTGAATGGAACTCAAATGAATGCGTCAGACATCCATTTATTTCAAAACCAGAAATGCAGAAGCAGGGCAAGCATGCCATGCTAAGTGGGAACCGCTGAAACTTTCCGACCCGAGTTTTTGGAGGTCTGCGGAGGCGTCAGATTGCAGGTCCTCTCGACTGCTCCCAACTCCATTTGGTAGACGAGGGGCACTGGGAACAAAGCGGGGCTGCGCCTTTAGCTGGAAGACTTCGACACTCATCAATATATCAAACTATTCTAAAAACAGATGAAGCTGCTCAAATATTTGTTTAAACTCTCAATGCCCCATAATCATGCTGGGTAATGACAGTGTGTTTGCTTAGTCAAAACACCGGGAGCCTGTTCTAAACACACACGCGCACACACACTCACACTCACTCACATACACACCGAGCGGCGGAACAATGTTGAAACCTGAGAAAATTACAAGCTGAGGTATTAGGCCTCCGACTCATCTAATTACACAGAGGGTTCACACACACAAACACACACACACACACACACACACACACACACCATACAAACCATCTAAAAACTATATTCTATTACGTGGCAGTAAAGGGAGGGTTCAAAAACTGTGTTTTAGCCATGTGGAGACCATGTTGCTGATCCGACCAGGCCTCGCGAGCCAACCATCTCCTCCAAACCAACGTGGACAAATCCCTCAGGCCCCAGGGCAAAAGAACAACAGGATCCTGCTTTCATCCTTGTTGGTATTGGACATTGCTTCATCATTTGCTGCAAGTCATACAAATGGCTGAATGCGAGACCTAAAGTATTCTGGGTAATGAGAAACAACCAGTGATGTATGAACCAGAGAGAGAGAGAGAGAGAGACTGGGGGAAAGGCAGTTGATTCAGTGACCATGGATTTGGATTTGATGTTTTTGGGAGACAATCAAAGCTCGGGTGGAAAAAGTTAAGAACAGCATGAACTCCTCTGAGGAGAAACTTGGAGCTGGCCTTTGAGAATGGACCAGTTTATGCCCCAGTGCCGCCAGTGTGCCAGGCCCTCTGCCAGTAGAGAAGCAGGTCATGGAAAATGGAGGCTACACATGCAGGACACTAATCGAGTCAACCCAGTCGCCTCAGAAATATGTTTCTGCAGTAGGGTCACCGCATTTTTAAGCATAAGTAATTATATTCTCATAGTACATGAGTGTGTGTGTGTGTGTGTGTGTGTGTGTGTGTGTGTGTGTGTGTGTGTGTGTGTGTGTGTGTGTGTGTGTGTGTGTGTGTGTGTGTGTGTGTGCGTGCGCGTGTGTGTTACCATTCCCTTCCTTTCATTTTACAGTGAAGTCAGAATACATTTAAACAACACAAACACTCAGCCCAGTCTGCATCAAGTCCGGATATAGAATGTTTCACCCTTATCCTCTCCTGTACAGTCAACATTTATATGCTAAAGGAATCATGGTAACTAATAGAAAATATTATGCCTAGATCATTTAAGTAGAGAACAGCCGGCTTTGTCAGTCCATTAGAAAACGTCTCTCATGCGCAATGTGTGTTCTAGCCGTGTCCCTGGGGTCAGAGGTCAGTCCCGTTATGTCCCGGGTGACATGACCGCCTCCGTGGCGTCTTGTCTCGGCCCTGATTGGTCTGCAGGTCCTTAGCAGGTGAACAAACACTGCGCTCTGTGCAGACGGACCAACGCTGCTTCTGGGAAGTCAATGCTGTCATCGCCGCAAGCACAGATCTGGTGCTCTCTCTCTCTCTCTCTCTCTCTCTCTCTCTCTCTCTCTCTCTCTCTCTCTCTCTCTCTCTCTCTCTCTCTCTCTCTCTCTCGCTGTCTCTCTCTCTCTCTCTCTCTCTCGCGCTGTCTCTCTCTCTCTCTCTCTCTCTCTCTCTCTCTCTCTCTCTCTCGCTCTCTCTCTCTCTCTCTCTCTCTCTCTCTCTCTCTCTCTCTCTCTCTCTCTCTCTCTCTCTCTCTCTCTCTCTCTCTCTCTCTCTCTCTCTCTCTCTCTCTCTCTCTCTCTTCCTTGTGGAAAAACACCAAGTGTCAAACTGTTCTTTCCTATCCCCTCGTCAACTCTAGACTGTCCTACAAATCTAAAGCAATAACAGCCTTTCCCCTTCAAATATTATATTTCCTGTATATATTTGCAGGTGCCTGTTTATGCCTAGTCCATACTTTAAGAGTGTGACGTTATGCCCCTCTGAAGCGACGGGATACATTTGACTCTTCCGGTTTTCAATACTCCGTGGAGCCTCCTTTGAAATGTCCCTGACACATGAACATTTCTAATCCGCCATGTTTCAGAAGAGGCCCGTCGCTAAGCGAAGTCCAGCCCACCTTCATGCCAATGAGATGAATAACACATAGGATCAAACGGCAGCGGGAGTAAACACCACAGCAAGCGGCTGTTGGCCGGGCCCTTGTTTAGTTGCGCTCTTGCCTGAGCCGCCTGGCTTGGTTAGCCTGTGGCCCTCGGCAGCGCTCGTGGCCCCAGCACCGACGGGGGGGGTGGGGGGGGGTGGGGGGGTGGGGGGGGGGGGTTGAATCGAAGGGGCGACCGTGGACTCTGGAGCCTCGAGGCGCTGACAGACCAGGAGGATAAGGGCGTGTCTTCTCTACCCCCCCCCCCCCCCCAACTGAACACGACATCACACTAGCCTGCGCTGAAACGCATACACGTCCTACGTAGGGGGTTCACCACATCAAATGTATCAAAAGGGCGTTTTCGTAAACGGACGCATGGCCACGCCGAAGAATGCCGAAAGGTGTGGGGGTTCAGGCATCGACTGTGAAGCCAACTGCTGCCGTGTCTCTCCACCTGCCCCTCTTTCTGGCCCTCATCCCACAGCGCGCCAGGGCCAGCGCTGCTGCTGGTTCCACCTCCATATTAAGTAGCGTGTCGTAGAGGGCTGGCAGGGTCCGGCGGGCCGGCCCCTTTTTCCAGCCTTGCGCTCCGGCCTAGTTACGACAAGACGTTTCGAGGATGGAAAACGAGACTCCCGGTTGAGTTGGAGTCCTAAACGAAACCGTCTCCGATCCGAGCAAAACCTTAGCGTGAGACTGGGGAAGGGGCCACGTTTTTCCCACCAGTCAAATAAACTCCAGGTGGCGGTGTTCCTAATCTACCTGTGTGGCTCCACACGACATACAGGAACGAGACTTTGAGGACACGGTCATGTGGGACCATGTGTTTTCCTGAATGTTAAGGACATGCTTTCTGAGCTGGGAATACAGCAGGATGGGTCTACTCTGGGAGATCTCAGGCTGGGAGAGGAGGGGCTAGCAATAACAGCAATGCAATACACGAGCAGGCTGGGGAGTGCTTTGGATTGCCAAAGAAATAACATTGCCAAAGCCATTGGTTTTATTTCCGCGGGGGCGAGGCACAAATATCAAGGAGGTGTGAGTCTATCAAGAATCAACGAGATTTTTGGTGTTTTTTCTTTCTGCCTATTTTTTTGACACAAACGCCCTGGACGTTGTGGCTCCATCCCTATCTCCAGATCGTGAGAGGCTGGGAACAAGATTTAGGACTCCAAGTGTTTGGATGACTTTGAGGGCTTTTCCCCCTCTGTGGCCTCGTTAAGTTGTCCAAACACGACCACACTGGCATTCATTTTGCACTTCATCCCCTGACAGTCTGTCCTGACCACACAGTGACTGTGTTGTTTCTGGGAGATAGTGGGGAGAGGCCGGGCCTGCTTCAAGCTTTGATATCGAACGCAGCGGCTTACGCAAACCAGCAGGGGGGGCTGCGTGTGTCTACATTAAAAGTGAGCGAGAAGATGGACGCTGGGTTTAGACTCGGCTCGACCCTCTGGGGAAAGAGCGAGAAAGAGAGCAATAGAAAGGGGAGGGGGGGAGGGGGGGTCCGAGGCTGCTACCTGGGGGAGAATGGGTTGAGGGAAAAAGGTTGAAGAGGGGAGGGGGGGGGTCCGAGGCTGCTACCTGGGGGAGAATGGGTTGAGGGAAAAAGGTTGAAGAGGGGGGGGGGGGGGGGGGGGGGGTAGAACTAGACCTTTCTCCACTTTGGCATTGCTTTCTTTGCTTGTATTTGTGTAGCCACTTCGAGACGCTGGTAATTGAGCTGTAATTGAGTGTCCCGTCCCGTCCCTGTCCGCCCTGTCCCCCCCCCCCCCCCCCCCCCCTGTCCCCCCCGTCCCCCCCCCTGGCACCAGCCGGGGCTGAGTGTGTGGCTGGGGCCAGCGCGGAGCCCCATCCTGTCGCAGCATTGTCCTCCTGCGAGCCCGGCCACTGACGGAGAGCACTTAGCCATGTTTACAGCCGGCCAGGTTCAAAGAGGGGCCAGCGGCACAATGGAGGCAGCACGGAGCTTGGCCCGCTTACCACGGCGTGGGAAACATACTCACTCAGCGGCGAATCAAAACAAAGACAGAGAGGGAGAGAGAGAGAGAGAGAGAGAGAGAGAGAGAGAGAGAGAGAGAGAGAGAGAGAGAGAGAGAGAGAGAGAGAGAGAAAGAGAGAGAGAGAGAGAGAAACTATAAGGATGAAGGAAACCGGCTCTTTTTTTTTTTTTTTTTTTTTGCAACGTTGAATTCTGTGAAAACATTTCCCCAGCAGTCAGCAAAGGGCTCCTAGCGAAAACGACCCATGACACAATAATGGATCTTTTAGGAAGCAGAATTCGCCAGTTATTTTTGACTGGCGCAACACTGAGCTCAATGTCTCCTGTCGGTCAAACGTGTTTTCCCAAGCAGGCCCCTTTGGTTTCCTTGAGGCCTGGCGTCTGATTGGTGCGCGGGCACTTTCTCAAGAGGCCATTGGCTGAGCGCATGAGTCGGGGGCCAGGCGGGCCGCCTATAAGGCCGCATTATCGACGCGCTGACATCATTTGGGCAGGACGCTAGTGACTGGCTGCACTGTGCGTGGACTTCCTGTCAAAACAACAGCTATCTATGCATGCTTGGCGTCAGCGCGGGCCAGAGCGTAGACGCCTGGGCCACATAAAAGGAGCCCGACTCCTGCGTTTAGGGTTCGAGTAAATGTTTGCTTTGCTGAGCTTTGGCCCACATCTGGCGCTGGACCAGACGGTGTGCTGACACCGAGTGTGGCCCACATCATAAAGGGCCGTGTTGTCTCTGTGGCCCGCTCACCCCCGGCCAGCCCCACTGACCTGTCCTTCAGGCCTCCTCTGTGCTGCTTTAATAGCGCTCGCCTCGTCAGAAGGACCAGGGCCTCCCACACAACAAGCGGATGACTCCAGGCACGCCACCACCGGCCTCTAAAAATAGCCGTTTCATTGAGCAGCGGTGGGGTTGAATGGGCAGCTAAGTTGGTCGAGGGACACTGCAGCTACAGCGAGAGGAACTGGGCACAACAACAAACTCCACATGACACTAGAATGTCCCCCCCTCCCCGCCTCCTCCCCGCCCCTCAACATCACAGCGCTGAAGACTAAGCTCCAGCACGGACTTCCCGCAGTTTTCCAAAAGTGTACGACAAGGACATTCCTATGGTTTGGTAAGAAAACAATGTGGTTTAAGTTTGCTTTTCGATGTGTAAACTTAGCTAAGTGTAAACGTATCGCCTTACGGTGACCCAGCATTCACCGTGGAAAACAATAGAATTGAGGGATTTGAGGGGAGACAAGGAAGCGGCGCTAACTGCTACTTTCAATCAACATCCATGACCACCGTACCGAACTGTAGCTTCTCCATGGGGGAATGTGAGGCGTTTGAATAGAGAGCTGGGCTTAGCATACTGCGAGCAAAACCCAGGATAAGAATCAGTACATTCAATCTCAATCACAATAGACACATACTCATGTTTCAACGTAAAGGAAAAACATTTTTTGGTTTGTTTGTTTTTTGTTTTTTAAGTTAGGGCTGTACACACACATCGCTACCAAATCCACCCTGGTGTTTGGCACACACCAAGCCTGCCAGTGTTATGTTTGATTCATGACTATTCATTCAGTTGACTCACATGGATTTACAGGCAGGCAGTGTCCTGGGCCAAGCCCTGGCAGTAGCTCAAAGGTCTGGCCAAGGACCCCTCTCTTCCTGAGACGGGAGACGGTGGGGGGGGCGCAGACATGGAGTCTACATCATCAGCGTTATTTAGTGGGTGAAACTCTGTCATTCAGAGCCCTTGAAGACTGGCTGGGATCTCCCTGGTAGGGTGGCTGTGTTCATTATGTGAGCCCGACAGTTTGATCAGAGGGGCGAAGGGAAACCAGTCTGGCCTGAGCCTGTGGCCGTTTCAGTGCAGAGGCTGGGTGGGGGTCTGGGTTTGAAGAACAGAGGGACTTCCTTCCACCTCCGCTGGCCCTTTTGGATGCTGATTGTTTGAGCACATGGAAAGACAGTAAGAAACCTCTCACACTCCAAATCAACCTTGCCAACACACACAAACACACACAAGCACACTCTCACACTCACACACACACACACACACACGGCGCGCACACACTCGCACGCACACACACGCGCACATACACAAACGCATGCGCGCTCACACACATGCTCACACACACATGCTCTCACACACACACACACACACACACACACACACACACACGCACGCACGCACACACACAGGCATATGCTGGCTGAGCCTATTCAAGACTCCCATCTGGAATCATACACAGATCCCAGCCAGCGGGCAGAGATTAGCTCGGTAGCGAGGCTTTACTCCAAATGTCATCCTCTTTACAACGGCTTGCTTCGAGAAAAAGACGTGCTCCGAGGAGTTGACTCTGACAGACCTCATGCTACTAAGCCCTTTCCCCCTCCGTTCTAAAAAGAGCACAGGGGTTACCAGGTACAGACGGGCTCTTTCAGCGTGCAGCAGCCACACAACGGGTCGCTTCAGCGCTGAGGGCCAGCGATACCCGATCATCAAACCACCACCAATTAAAGCATTAGGAAAAGTCATTTATTTAGCCTATGTTGAAGAAGGTGCTAAAATCCCTGAAGCATTCCCTCATACCCTGCTGAAATTTCATCCTGAGTGAGGCCCTAGTGGAATGGAGACAGACAGAGAGAGAGGCACAGAGAGAGCGAGAGAGGGGGGGGGGGGGAGAGAGAGAGAGAGAGAGAATACGAGAGAGAGAGGGGGGGGGAAGTGAGAGAGAGAGAGGGAGACAGAGAGAGAGAGAGAGAGAGAGAGAGACAGAGAGAGAGAGAGAAAGAGAGAGAGAGAGGCCCGTAAGGCCAAGCCCACTGGACCCACTAGACCCCTGGCTGCCAAACTACGGCCTGCCCTGAGAAACACCAGATACTTTCAAAAACCTTCCTGCCTCTCCTCACTTGTAACCCCCTCTCCCTTCCTCTCTCCGAACGCTCCAAAAGGGCGAGGCTTCAGGACTAGAAATGTATTGTTCACTATTAGAATGATCAGCATACTTAGGAAAGATAAATTATGAATGGCCGATGGGGAGGAGAAGAGGCAGTGGCAAAGTAAAGGGAAGAGTAAAAAGAGAAAGAGACAGTGACAGAGAGAGAGAGAGAGAGAGAGAGAGAGAAAGAGAGAGACAGAGAGAGAGACAGAGAGAGAGAGAGAGAGAGAGAGAGAGAGAGAGAGAGAGAGAGAGAGAGAGAGAGAGAGAGAGAGAGAGAGAGAGAGAGAGAGAGAGACTGTAGAGGGTCTGTTGACTTCTCATCCCTTCCCTGTGACTTCATACAGGTAGATGATTAGCTTGCTTCGACAGCCATTAAGTAGAACTCTCTCCTCTGCCCTCCTTTCCATCTGAATTCTTTTATCAACCTCCTGCAAAGGAAGCCATTGGCTGGGGAGAAACAGATCGGGTGTTGGGCTGCTGCACACAAGTTTCCATGCATGGTGGGCAATGAAAGAAGTTCCAGTTCCATAAGCAAAAGTGTATTATAGGTACCTACTGTCTAGAATACCACGCAATACAGAAGCAGGACACAGCTTGGGACAGCAACGTATAACACCCTTTTAACAGTTTCATTTTGTTCAGTACCATTCACTTCAGTACGTTTGGCGACACCAAAGACAATCCTTTCTGTTCATGCACCGAAAGCAAAGCCCCAACTTCGTCAACAACTGTACGCATAGGAGGCCATCTGTTTGGGAAAAGGAGGGGCTGCTGAGTGCGGCACAGACCCGGGCCGCAGACACACGCCGACTGATCTGGATGCTGTCGGCTTTCAGTGGAACAGGAAGGAGGCTGTTTGCATGGCGTCTCTTCTGAGAGGGGTTTCCAGGCACCGGTGAAGTGGACTCCTCTGGCCCTCCCCCCAACCCCCCCCCCCCCCCCCCCCCTTGCCCCCTCCCCACCGCGTGTCAACAGCGCCAGGCCTCCGCCTCCTCACAGGGGCACCAGACCGTGACACCCGGCCCGCTCGGTCGAAGGCAAAACTTCTCAGGTTCACGTGTCAAGATGGTGTGCGAAAGAAGTCTTTTATGAACGGCCAACCTAATAGGGCCACATCAAGGAAGCGATCGTCGCGGCAGTCGGAAAGGACTGCTAGACAGTAATGGCACCCACACAGTGGAGACTGCAGCTAATAGGTTCGCTCTTGGGGATGTGTGCCTTTTACAAATAGCCTTTTAGGCGAAGCGTCAGGGCATGCAAACTGCGTTTGTACTCAACGCTGTCACTCCCTGGTATGGTGCCATAAAGGTACTACTCCCCCCCCCCCCCCCCCCCCCCCCCCCATTGATAAACAGCACCCCCTGCTGCTCGTTACAGAAACTGCGCGAGAGATTCAAGAGGAGTTCACAGCTTTGCATTGCATTGCATGTGTGTATATTTGCCGCATGCAAATTTATTTCTACAAACAAGAAAATGACGTGGCTTCAAGTGATTTTCAACAAATAGAGGCTTTAATGCAATCATGATTTTCCGTTTGTAGCCTTGGGAAATGGCATACCTATTTTATAGCAAGCACATAATGGAATCATGCCTTTCCTGAGTTTATGAAATCATTCCTGTAGTAAAATAAATCCTGAATCCTAAAAAAGGTTGTAAAACTAAATCCAACTGCATAATCCTATCCCTAACAACTCATGAAAAACCGAAAAAGCCGTCTTTTTGAGAAACAAAGTGACAGAAAAACGTAGACCCATTTCCTCGTACTGCATTCTGCTCTATCCTAACGTCTTGGTAGCAGCAGTCCTATAGAATGGCCCAGCTGCTACCCCCAGGTCACTGTGCTATATGTTTATGGGAATAACAAACATAGCAACACAGGCAGAAGCACCAAAGGCTACCACGCCTGCATTCTTGACCAATAGGATACTGATCACAGTTAATAGGCATAATCATATTTCATCCTTTAATAGTGCTTTTGGAAAAGTGCAATATTTATTTTTATTATAAAAAGACGTAGGCAGGTTATTCCCAAAGAATACGTGCCAACAATACAAAACCAATAACAGAGCGAGTAATTCAAAGATAAACAAAGAAAGCAGTCTCTCTGTTATTCCGAATGACTCCGGAACCAGACCTGAGCTCCAGAGGAGAACTAGGCGAGTTCTCCACAGTCTAGCGTGGCGGTCCTGTATCAGAAGTCAATCCCACTCTGGGGACCGGCCGGCCTTGTCCAGCGGCCATCCACGGGCTTCCAACAATAACACCTCCCCACTGAAAGGAAATTCCTCCACCTCCACTGCATGCTCTCTGGGCTGGAACACACGGCTCTCTTAATCCCTCTCTGCTAATGAGGTCATTCCACAATGTAATTTGCTGCCTTTTTTCCCCCACTTTGACAAATTGAACTCTGCTGTTGCCGCGGTGATGGGAATAGAAAGAAAAAAAAAAACTCTTCCCGTCGATTGATATTTTTTTTTCGTACTATACTTTTATTTCCATTGGCCCTCCACGGATTGGGAGCGGAAGATGGAGGAAGTATGAGGTCGTAACGGAACAGACAGAGATATTGTTGAGGGGGGCGGTTGCTGCCAAAACCAACAGCGCCCTCAACCCCGTCTGATGGCCGGAGCAGCCCACCGGCTCTTAAGCGGAGGTGACAGTGGGTCTCACCGACACGTTACGGCTCCCAGGAAATTGGAGATAAACAGATAAAAGAATGCAGCGTAGACCGACCGCAGCAGGGTGCGGGGGGCAGGAAATCAAGCTGTATTTAAGCTGATTACCCAAGTCCAGACCCTGGCCCTTTCAGCAGTTCTCCACAGCACAGAGGCCAGCTCGCATAGCCACTACCACTGTCGTTAATTAGAGTTGCTCGAAGGGAGGGTGGGGGTTGGGGGTGGAGGTGATTGGGGGGGGGGGGGGGGGGGGGGGCTTGTCAGACTTGCTGGAGTGTTAGTGATGGCTGGCTGGAGGGGGACATGCAGGGCTCCTAATTGGGTCTCTATGCTGTATCGGTGGCTGGCTGGAGCGCCGGTGATGATTGCTGTGAGCAGGTGGCCGCGGAGCAGCTCCGCGCCGGCCGTCCCGGGCCCGGCCTGTCGGTTCTCGTCAGGGGCCGCAACGCTGAGCAGACAGCTCCCCGGGCCCCCGGGCACCGCCGTCGGACGCACTCATTACGGCCAAGCGGCCCCGCCGCCCCGGGCCTGTTACCTAGCAACGCCCCCCCGGTCGTCCCGTCCACAGACCTTCCTCTACCCGCTCTGGTCCCACAGCGTGCCCTTCCGTGGTGGAGCGAACGGCCCGGATATGGAAAATGGAATCGGGGTCCGCACCGTCTCGACCTTCCTCACGAGCCTTCCTCTGCACTCTCCTCCACCCGTATGACACATGACCTTTGGCCCCTGGCAACAACCCTCTCTCCGAGTACAGACCCGGCCTGACCAAACCACGCAGGTCCTCTTCGAGGCCAGGAGAGGGAGCCGATGTGGGTGAGGGGCTCCCAGAAGCACAAAGGTCACTTCCAGCCTGGCGGGCCGAAAGAGCGCTCGGCTGCTCCGGTTGCCCGTCTGCAACGTTCTTGGGAACGTGCAACATCCCGCAATCTAGGTCAGCCTGGTGAAAGTATTGATAACTACGGAGGCTAGGATGAAGCAGAGCAAGCCAAGCCACTGTGTCTAGTTCCAAACTACCACCGTTGACACCCCATAAAGCGAAACCGCTGTGTTCTTTTGTTTCCGAACACGCTCTCCCTCTCGGTCCCCAGTGTGTTCATGTGGGTTCTCTGTGTTTTTTTTTCCCTCTTTCTCCCAGGCCTGAGCGCTCCCAGACATGCCAGGACTGGAAGCCATACATGACTTGTGCGATTGTGATCTGCCTGATAACAACAGCATGTCAAACACACACACACACACGCACACACACACACGCAGGGGTTGTTAAGATCTTGAAAGCATTCTTGTCAAAACTGCTGCCGACTTCTTTTTCTGGCACTGATCAACAGCAGGCACTAGGCAGTGGCCAACCCGGAGGCGGTGACGTGTGTGTGTCTGTGTGTGTGTGTGTGTGTGGGGGGGGGGGGGGTTAGGGAAAAACATACCGTACATCTCATGACTCCAACGGGATCTTGGGCAGGTGGAGTTGGGGTGAAGTCATCACAGTAGATCGACTCTCTCAGTAGAGATAATATTGCCTCTTACAATCAGTGCTGTACCCACATGGAACGGTTCCCAGCCATTCTGCCTTGATCAGTTACCATGAGCTTGGAACACCGCCTTAGTCAGGTTAGGCCAGATACACAATGCTAGGCCTTGGACAACACATGAGCTGGAGGCGTGGTTTCATCTCTTTAAATCAAATCAGTTCATTAGCAAATCCATGTCCCCGAGGGCATGAATGAAGCATTTCAACCCCCGAGTGCTGCGATGACTTTGGACAGTAGTCTGCTTTGGTTTCATGCTTGAATGGAAGTTTGATGACCGCTCCAAATGAAGTGTGAAAGAATCAATCATGTAAGGGGGTTTCATTGGAGTGAGCGTGCCTCTTGGAGGATTTGGTATGTGGCCTGCTGCCCAGGCAGGAAAACGACAGGAAACAGTGAAATGACATCAGTTATGGGGGCTTAGTAGCTTAGGTGCTGCCTGTTTAATGGACTGGACAAATCAATGTGCTTTTTCTTCAAGCCTTTTACAAACACACAGCACACCTTGAGAGCTGACTTATGAATTAGGAAAAAGGACATATTTCACGCAATGGCAGGAGAAATTGGAGTCAAGCTGGCCTCCAATCAAAACCAACATCAGCCCTTTCATACGCGGTGACTAATCTGGCAGTAATACTTGTTATTTTCACTTCGCTCCTCTCCGAGGGATGAGGCCTGTTGACCCAACCAAACAGCCTGTGTTTGGTGTTGCAGATCTGGGATGGCCTCGGCTTTAATCCAGTTAACAGTCTGGTGGACAACGAAGAGTCTACTCTACCCTGGCTGAGGTCTGACCAACACTTCTGATGTGCTGGACAAGATCTCTATTAGACTACTGGACATGAATGCAATAATCCAATTTCTTCAAACTCTTATGCTGCTGCTGCTGCTGCTGCTGCTGTCCCCCAAGCCCTCAGTCAAGACAACCTACAGCAGGCCAAGCAGGCGCAGGAACTCAAAGGACGGCCATTTGTCATGGGCCGCTTGCGCGCTGCCTGGAATGTCTCAGTTTGCGCACCAGGAAAATCAGACGAGACGCGTGGTGTTCCCGGAGATCAGGGCTGGCCAGCGTGTCGTCGGATCAAAGGCGGCCGGCCCGGCGCTACACCGTTCGCACGCAGCTGCGTCTTCCCCGGGGTTGCACTTGGCCCGCGGGTGTGAGACCTCGCGATGGAAGAGTGCCTGTAAATAAATGGTTTGGCCACTGTGTCCACACATTCCGGCCCGGGCCAGGAGGGGCCTTGCACAGCCTTGCGCGGCGCGCCTCGCCCTCACACGGGTTCTCCCCTTCACGCTCACGGGGCTTGCGGCTGGACATCGCACACGCGCGCACACACGCACACACGCATTCGCAGCACCCTGCAGAGAGAGAGAGAGAGAGAGAGAGAGAGAGAGAGAGAGAGAGAGAGAGAGAGAGAGAGAGAGAGAGCTGCTTGAGTGGGGACCATCCTTCCTCACCGAGCATAGAGTCGTCTCCAATGTAGATATAGACGAACTAGACTCCAACAAGCCCATACCTGGGGTTCAAGAGTCCAGCCCACTTTTTACAAAAGCAGGCTGGTCACAAATCATTGACATCCATTTGTATCCATTCGCAAATGTTTGAGAGGGGAACAATGGATGGCAGAGGTCTGAACTTGATGAGAAAAGAGCGGGCGAGGTCGGAGCAGGAGATGTGGTCTCTCAGTACCTGTCCTGTGGTCTGGCCATGGGGAATGCATGGAATGCCCACGGCCTCTCTCTGTCAATATTTAATGGTGGTGAAATGATTGGAGCAGCTCAGCCTCCCATCGCTGGTGTTTCCCGCCTCCCTGAGGCCTCTGCGGCCCTGCAGCCCAGAGGCCAACAATGGAGCAGCACTTTCCACGCTCTGTGTCGCCAACCCCACCCAGCCCCGCGGTCCAAGTCTCTGGGGGAGAAGGAGATTCGGCCCAGAGACTGGCGTCGGCCCAGACCATTTCGGACTGACACCTTGAGTGTAGTCGTTGGCTCGGCGCGAGGGTAGCTGACGGACGCCTGGCAATCATCTGACTGGTGCGCGATGCTGCTCTCGCTTGGTGCGGAGAACTTTACAGCCCCACTGCAGTTTTCTTCCCACTCCTTGACTCAACGTTGAGCATGAAGCGAAAAATCTTCTCAGGAATATCATTCGGGGCATTACTCAGCCTGGGGGCTTACGAGGTGAGATTAAAAGGCTCTCACGGCATGGGAAGGGGAGCCAATGGGCCAGCCTGTCCATTCATGATTTATCGTGGAAACAGAGGAAAAGGACAGCAGAAAGGGAAAACATGGTGGATTTCCTCTCCCAGCTGGCCTGACATTACAAAGTCGTCTAGTACTCCGTAAGCTCGGAGGTAGACCGGTCCAGGCCATGTAAACAGAGCAGCCCAACTGGGGAAAGAGAAGGAGAAAGACAGAGAGAAAGAGAAAACAAGAGAGTTTAACGTGCGATTAATCCCGATTCAGGGGAGTGGTCCGTGGGCCAGGAATGAGGAGAGAGAAGGAAAAGGGGGTCCGAGTTGTGGCTCAGATTCCTGGTCCCCAAAGACAGCCTCTGAAGTCCCGGAATGCTGTGTATGGGTGGTCAATTAGTTTACAGATTTCAGCTGTGACAGAGGCGCTCGCCCCGGCCCTCCGGGTCCCCACCCCCCAACCCGTCTACCCCTCCCCAACCGAAACCACATCATATCAAGGGCAATCCAAACAGGCCCCGAACCGCATGCCGTGATCTGAGGCATTCCCCCGGCTGGAACAGAGAGACGCTCACTCCATTTAGGCCGAGCTAAATCAACAGCTTTTTACTGTGGTTACGTTGGATTGCCTTACATCCCGGGTTCCATGTACGCTTTCGGGCTTTTTACAATTTTTCCATTCACACGCCGCCACGCCAAAACGGCCAGACCTCCAACAGTGCGCCACTTCACCAGGCTTTTACCTCCCCAAGGATTGGAACATCCGACACATCTATCCTGGCCAATTTGACAGGATACACTCCAGAATCATCCAAACATCCTGGTTCAACTCTAAAGAGGCATTGTCATGTGATGGATGTTGCCGGCGACTTGGAAACGTCTAAATCCGAAACTCAACCTGTGGAGGGAATTGAAATGCCTCTCGGTGCTGTGCTGTGCTGTGCATGTTATGAAAAAGTTTGTTGAGCGAAGATGATCTTTCATAACCCAAGAGCCAACCACAATAAAATGTTGAAGTCCACAATAATCAGGTTTCACAGCAAGACAGTGTATATGGGTGTTAGGCTTAATATATTCTCATGGTAGAAATGGGAGCAAAATGTAACACACACACACACAACACAGGCACATTACAGCTGTCCACGACAAATCATATTAATCAGATTTTGATTCAATAAAATAATCAAACGTATTAGTTACATTTGAAAATGTGGGTCATATTTACCTAACTTACAGATCAAATCATTATTTCGAATATTACGGAATGTGACATGTCCAGAGGCTAGAATATGTGTTTAATGCTATGAGTATATTTCTACATGTACTGTAGGCATTCGTACAGTTCACATTTGTGGTTGAGTTGCAACGAGGTCGAGGGTCAATCGGAATCACGATGTAGATTCACCTCGAAAGAATGCGTCCATGTCGTTGTGGCTGCGCGCTACGTGGAGCAGATCTCACTGATTAAACATGAACATGTTCCCATACGTTGTTCCCCCCCCCCCCCCCGAGTGTGCGTGTCAATGGCCATGCAAACGTGAGGGGGGGAGGCGAGACGGGAAGCGTAAAGTTTGGAGCCTGCTCCTTGGAAACAAAGGTTTTGGCATCGCCGACATGGGCCCCGGGTCTCTCTCCCCACCTAGCTGTGTCGCTAAAGGGGGGGAAGGGAGGGGGGAGGAGGGAGGGGGTCAGGGGGGGGCATCCTGTGGTCACCACCCCCACCCTCCCCCCTGCATTCTATGATTAGGCTGGCCGACCTGCAGCACAGCCATCCAGAATGCTTGGCGTCCAACCCAAGGCTTCCAGCCCCAGGAGCAACTCTCAGACAGACAGGCTCTTTTCGACGTGCACCGCACGCTATTGATTTAGTGACGGCTGGGAGGATCTAGCACTCCTCAACTGTCAGCGGAGCTAGCGTTGCAGGCAAGGCCCTCCGACCCCAAATCCCTTTATTGCAAGACACTGCAAAACATTCCTCTATTTTCTGTTTCCCTTCCGTCTGTCCCTCTCCCTGATTTCATCCTCCATCTTTATTTCCCGCCCTTCTTCCGTCGCTGCATTATCGCAGAGAATTGAGTCATAACTTCCTGACGGCACTGTCTAAAGGTCAATTCCTCCCTCCTCCTCCCCCTCTTCTTCCCCTCCCTTGCGAGAGGCCCCTCTCTCCCACCGACATGGCCAGTGCCGCATTCCACAGATGCTGGGAGTACCTTCAAAGGCGCCCCTAGACCACCAGGCCACCACCAGCAGCAGAGCCCTGGATCAGCCTTCAGCTGCCAGCAGCTGCCCCTCAGCCACTGAAAGCTCTGACTGGAAGTTCCACACGGAGCACAGCAGCAACCCAGTCCCTGCGATGACAAGGGGCCGGCAACTGGGGGGGGCTCTAAAGGAGAAGGGCGATATCTGTGACACATTAGGCCCCCGTCATGCTGTGGACGGGGTAGCGCTTCGCTCGGCCCCCTAGCCGACTGCCGGGGCCTCATGTGTTTGCGCCGGGGGCTGGCAGCTGTGGTCTCGGGGCTCAGACTCTCCTCTGACCCTCCAAAGCCAGGAGGTTTCCCCCTGCTCAGAAACACAGCTCCAGTTACAGCCAACCAAGTCTGTTCTCTCAATCGTCTCAAACGCTCACAGGCACGGGGCCGCACAGAGCCGAGTGGGGTTGAACTGTGCTTGCCCTGTCGCTATTCGCGAGCATTTCTAACGGTGTTTACGGAGGGGATGTGGACACGATAGGTTGGGACAGCTGTTGGAAATGGCTCTGGATTAGAGTCAAACCTGAGCTGCTGCAGGAGCTTCCTCTAGTCATCACTGATGCTCCCCTGACAGAGGGCGTGGTGAAGGATTGACACTGTATCTCCGCTCCTACCCTTTCAGGTGAAACCACATGCATTATGAAAGCTACAATCATTGGTGCCACCTTATCATCTGATGAAATCATAAATATAATACAACTTTTGCTAAGTGAAATTACCATATATATTGGTGTCCTCCCAGACATAAGAGAGGAGTTTCAGAAACATTCCCTATTCAAATTGAATCCTTTGTTCTGGTCCTCTGATTATCGATGCACACTTTTCGATGGACTTAGTCAAAGAAACCTTTGAAGAACCCAACAGGCTATCCAACCATTTTTGAAGACTGATCAAGACCTTTTTCAGATCTGTTTCACATCAGTGAGGTCCAGCTATAGATTTATTACACTTTTCACTGAATTCGTTACCTACTTTACTTGCTCCCTTCTAATGTTAGTGAGAGGTGGACAGATAACCTTTAAAGAAAATCCACTGCCGCGTTAGAAACAGTGTGACTAAAGGCATAAGAGGAAACTTTGTGTGGACTACTGCAAAGGGCCACTCTCTATCTGATGGAGCAGAACAAGGTACACATGCACATCATTCAAGAACTCTCCTTTCATGTGGCGTAAGTGATCCCAGGCTTCAAGTGGGCTAATTCAAAGCATGCTCGGGTCATATATTACATGGAAGGGACAGCATCCTTCATCAACATAACCTTTACAAATGTGTTTTGGTATTTGTTTAGTGACCGTTGTTCTATTGGGATTTTGAATTCCCTGAATCAAAAGTGGGGTTGTATGCTTAAAAAAAATCTATATTCTAGCTGCACTTGTTTTCTAAACTCTTCAGTAGGTCTGTTTTTTTTTTGTTTTTGTTTTACTATAGTGTGGCGATGGCTATGCATTACGAGAAAAAACCACACTATGAACTACATTTGTTCCAAATTAGACTTCCTAGAACCATAAACTTGACACCTTCCTCTGTGTGCCACGTAAAGCTAGAGACCCTTTGGCCGGTTATCTGAGCTATTTTTTTTTACATGGGTGGGGGGTTGGGGGCAGAGTTTATCCTCTCTAACGACAAACTATTTTGACGTGATATTATTTTGCAAACAAACTACCAAACCAAAGATGAGTCATTCTCACTACTCTTTTTAACACTTAAAACATAACTTGCCGATGCCACACGATGGCAGTAAAAGGCCACTTTGTGGGCGGATACCATCCAATCCGGAAATTAGTTTTGTGAAACAACCCACGTGAATGAATGAAGCGTCTGTGTTGAGTAAACAACGTTAGCCGGCTAGCTAGCCAACCTACAGTAGCAAGCTAGCTACATTTTGTATTATCAATGTGCGAAAGGCTTTTCCTTTTCATAAGTCAGGAGAAGCAGAAAGTATTTAGTGTTGGGATGACGGAACAGTAAGATAAGGTTGGAGCTCTTTGTTTTCAGCTAACGTAAGTTGGCTTTAAGGCTTGTTGTCCAACGTTAGTTAGCTACATCATCAGTTAGCTAGTAGATTTCGCTTGTTTCTAGCTAGTTTTTATGTTAACGACTTTGAGATTGTGTATTTTGTAAATGTAAATGTTAATGTAGCTGTAAATGTAATCCAGCTGCAAACGCACTGGGATGTTCAAAACTGTGATCTGATTTTCAATTATATTTTGAGCGAATCGTGAAATAATTCGAAAGAATGTTTGCTATCCAATTCCAATGGAAAGGAACACTTAGCTAGCCAAGCACTGTACAACAAATATAACGGTATAGATTTAGACATGACTATACAAATATTTTCTGCTAAATTCAGTTTTCAGGAATGATCTGACCCCCACCAGAAGCCATGCACAGTCGTCTGCAAGAGCTGAAGAAGGAAGAGGAGACTCTCTTGAAAATCAAAGTCATGCTGCAAGACCAGCTCAACAGACTTAAGGTGCATGGAAGTCAAGCCCTAATAAAAGAATAAAAATAAGTGTGTGAAACTTTAAGGTGTTCATAATATCGCGGTATTAGTAATGGGAAAATGCGGATTCCTTGTTTCAGTTTGAAGAAGGTGCTTTGAAATCCATCATCAGTGCTCAGAATGACGAAGGATCCTCCCCACCCACCTCCCCAATGCTCGAGGTAAGCCATTGTAGACCAAACTTACACCTCTGTATATTTCAGTTATACCACAACATGGGATAAGTAGATTCACCCACTCAACCGAGACTGCAAGAAGGGATTCGGGTACACCATTCTAGTCGAATCAGTCATTGTTTACATGACTATTATTGTACTAGCATTTATAGCCGTGGCATTGCAAGTTCATTCAGACTCTCTCAAAACATCATCTATGGGCATCTGTTTTATGTGTATTCAAATGACCAAACTTTCTGTTGCCCACAGGTGAAAGAAAACCTTGATGATGAGATTGAAATAAATCAAACTAAACTGCTACTGAGTGCACCTGTCAATTACGACATGGAAGAAGATGATGATGATGAGGAGGAGGACGATGATGAGGAGGACGAGGAAGATAACAATGAGCTTGGAATAGTGCTTGAGGAAGATGAAGAGGAGGAAGAGGATTATTACTAAGCTTATTAAAGATCTGCAATTGTTGCCCAATACATTTGCCCAATTAATGAGGAAATGTGTGAACAATTTTGTATACTATTGACTTGTTTAGCATCGTCCCTTAAAAAGTTTAATTTATTGAGTTGGATTTCAGGTAAGGGTGGATAGCAATTGGACGTGAAATGTGGATCAAATGGAATGCATTAATAGTATCAATTTGACTGTGATGGTAAAGACCAACAGTGTTAATTCCTTAGCAAGGTCTAGTTATGTTTTTTTTTTCCAAGACCTCTGTTGTATTGCTTAAATGCCATACACAAGTTATTGTCTGTTACTGGTAGGCAGTAGACCAGTGTAATTCAGTACATGTCGATTAATGTTGCTATTGCACATCTGTGAATGATGAATGAGAGTTCAATTAGTTGCTTAACCAGACAGTAATAGTTCCAAGATCTGTCTAGCATGTATGGCTGGGCCATATAAGACAGTTATAGCAGCTGGCTATGTGTTAAGGGTTATTAATAAGCACAAAATGATAATAAAAAGCTATTGTCTGATACAGTATGCAGTTGATGTTTTGTTATTCAATTTTTAAGTCCCTTGAATTAATGCACTAATCTGTTAAGACTGTATTCCAACACTAACATATCTTATCTGAAGTCTTGGGTAGTGACTCAGATCATTTAAAAAAAGGGGACATTTAGAGGCTAACTTCTACCCTCCATCAGTTAAACCAAGGGTTCACTAATGCTATCCTCACGTCCTAACTCATATCAGGGACCCCAATTTAGCAACTGGGTATTGCAGTGCAAACACTTTGTCCCAGCAAACCATTCAGCAATTTCTAAACATCAAAAACAATGAGGTGTGCATCACAATAAGACCTCCTTTATTGCCAGCAGCGACTGCTATTTACAGGGGTGGTGCTATGGCAAACAGTGCACAATGGAGATTCCACCAATAGATATATACAGCTTTGCACAGGGTCCGTCAACCTAGGAAAGTTTTCACTCACCCAGGGGCTAGGGCTCAAGTGTAAGCTTTGGACTGCTGTGTATGAACACCTTTTAAGACACCGGTAACTAAATCGCTTTATGTGATTCTTTTGAGTGAGTAATTCAGATTTATTGATCATTTATTTTTTTGCATTATCTTTTTTGTATTCAATGTCATACAATAAACAGTAGAACATTCTATGATTTTCTGTTAGTTATGCAGTGAATTAAAGGAATTGAGAAAGGGGTGCATGTTCATTTAGTAATGGAGAGTTATGTAATGATGATGAGTAACTACCAGTAACTTTACTACTGACATAATTTAATTAAAAGTGATTGCCAAATGATAACTTAATTAAAGCAGAAGTGATCAATAAATAGTTATAGCTCTTTACTGAGATTAGATGTGTTGCACTAATTGTGCTGAAGATGTATTGGAGAATAGCATGCTTTTTTAAGTATGTAAATTCATCTAAATTTAAAGCAGGTAAGCCAATTCATAAATAAAAATGTGTATGAATTGCCATTTTGGTTTGATTAAGGGATGAGGTGGAATGACTTCTGCACTCCTAATAAAAACATGTAAAGGGAAATATGTCGGAGATGGACTAAACACTCCTAATAAAAACACGTAAAGGGAAATATGTCGGAGATGGACTAAACTGTTATATTTAACACGGGCTAAAATTAATAAAACTAAAATGTAAAGCATTAAAGCATTCATGTAATGATAGTAATGATAAGACTGTAAAGTAATAAATGCAGCTGTCATTTTCATTTCAGATTGAATAATTTAAGTATTTTTTTACAATACAATACTGTGAACACACAAACACTCTTTTACCTCTAACCTGGCAAACAAAGGTAAATCACTGGTTTTCTAAGGGATCTGTCCTCCTCAGCACAATGAACTCACACGCCATTGAGCTTCAATGGGAGGTATTTGGTTCTGCATTTGGGGTCATGGGACACTGATCCTAGAACCCAATGCAGTGGCTGCTTCTAGATTCTTTGATGACATTTACCCTGATGCCATCAAATTTCAAAGGAATCTCTCACTAGATGTGTCCGTATTTGTGAAGGACATTATATATATATATATATATATATATATATATATATATATATATATATATATATATTATATTATACACATTTTGGGTCCATGTCTTTCATTGTTACCTGGGTTCTTCACAAAGTCAAGCTTAATGCAGTAGAGAGTTGAGCGAGGCATGAGCTTTTGTAAACTGATGAATGGGTTTTGCCGTTTGCAGGACGCTGAGTGGAGCAGAAAAAGAGACAGTAAGCTGCATGCCCAGAAGTACGATGCTACCCCGCTGTGCGGCCAGTGTGTGCCATGTGCTTGTGTTGGTGCTGTGTCTGTCTTCGGCTGAGGACTTCGACTGGACAAAGAACGACCGCGGCTCCTTCTATTATGGCACTTTTCCAGTTGGTACGAGCACCTATCCAAACCAGGGACTGTTTGTTTGTTTTTTTGCACAAATTGTAACTGAAACAGTCGCTCTCGTTTGTTTGGCTGTGACAGCAGGTTGAATATGCATGCATTAAACCCTAATATGACTGGATATTGACAGGATTTTCGTGGGGTGCCGGCAGTTCAGCCTATCAGACAGAAGGAGCGTGGGACAAGGACGGAAAAGGACTGAGCATCTGGGACGTGTTCTCCCACAAGAAAGGCAAAGTCCAACGCAACGACACTGGAGACTCGTCCTGTGAGGGCTACTACAGGATGAAGGTGATCCGAGGACAACTCCCGACTCCAGCTCTGCTTTGAGTGAGCAAGCCAGCCGGCGCGAGGCGTCGGACGCTCATGTCAACCTACTCTTTGTGTTTTGTACAGGATGACGTTGGGCTGATGACGGAGCTGAAGCTCAACCACTATCGTTTCTCCATCTCCTGGCCCAGGCTCATTCCTACTGGAATTAGGTGTAAGTGATTAGGAAGAAGTCTTCAACCTTTTAGAGCTCAAAGACCCCCCAGTAAATATTAGCAACAACAAGGACTTCTCGATGTCTTGATATATTCTCAGGGCAAAAAAAGACCTAACAATTGTGACCACCATGTCCTTTCCTTTGTAGCTGATCACGTCAATGAAAAAGGGATCAAGTACTATAGTGAGCTGATTGATAGCCTTCTGGAGAACAACATCACTCCCATTGTGACTCTGTACCACTGGGATCTGCCACAGGTAGTATTTACATGAACTAGTTACAGATTCTGAATCTTTTTGATCACTTTACATTATGAAACATGGCAATTCAATTAGCTTTTATCTCCTTTTTAGTGAATTCACTTTCTTAAAACTGTTTTTCTAGGTCTTGCAAGATAAATTTGGTGGATGGCAAAATATCAGCATGGTCAATCATTTCAACGAGTTTGCCAACCTCTGCTTTGAGAGATTTGGTAACCGGGTCCAGTATTGGGTCACTTTCAACAATCCTTGGGTAAATTTCAAAAACAAAAAATCAGAATGATTTGTTTAGCATAGTTTCTTAATAGGTGTCAATAAAAAAAACAACACTACGGTTAGCCAGCTCTTGGTTTCTGATTGCAGTCAGTAGCAGTGGAAGGGTATGAGACGGGTGAGCATGCCCCTGGGTTAAAAACGAAGGGCACTGGGGCGTACAGGGCTGCCCATCACATCATCAAGGTAACCAACTCATCACCAGAATAATATGCGGTATTACCCGTGACGGAGTGTTCCATAAGGAAATGATAAAAAAAACCCAAAAAAAACCGAAATATGTTCTCTTACTGTCAGGCTCATGCCAAGGTTTGGCACACATATGACACCCAGTGGAGGGTGAAACAAAAAGGTAACCAAATCCCAAACTGTTGACTAGATCCAAATTGAATAGATCCTTCTGGGATGTTTGGAACAGCCTGTCCAGAGTATCATCGAAGTGCTAAGAGCTCTTGTCCCCTATGGTAGGTATGGTCGGCATCTCCTTGTCGGGTGACTGGGGCGAGCCAGTGGACATCAGCAACCAGAAGGACATCGAGGCAGCCGAGAGATACGTTCAGTTTTACCTGGGCTGGTTTGCCACCCCTATCTTCCACGGAGACTACCCTCAAGTGATGAAAGACTTTATTGGTAAGTCACAGGCACAGACACAGATAAATCTCCTAAAGCATACAAAAAAAAAAAATAATAAAATATATATATATATCTGTGTGTGTGTGTATATATATATACAGTGTATGTATGTATGTATGTATGTATGTATGTATGTATGTATGTATATATATATATATATATATATATATATATATATATATATATATATATATATAGACACACACGCACACACACACACACACACCTTACCAGTACTTAGTAAGTGTTTGCTGCATTTTGCCTCTCCAGGTAGAAAGAGTACACAGCAGGGTTTGGGAACATCTCGCCTGCCCAACTTCTCCTCCCAGGAGAAGAGCTACATCAAGGGCACCTGTGACTTCCTGGGCATCGGCCACTTCACCACGCGCTACATCACCGAGAAGAACTACCCGTCCGGCGGCGGCGGCGGCAGCGGCAGCTACTTCACGGACCGCGACCTGGCTGAGCTGGTGGACCCACGCTGGCCTGACCCAGGCTCCGAGTGGCTCTACTCAGTGCCCTGGGGGTTCAGACGCCTGCTCAACTTCGTAAAGGTAGCGCATACTGTTACGTCACGTTGTAGATGGCGCTCCAAATCCAGGTTCTGGTTGCTTCTGGTTCACTTCTCTGTCCAGACCATCCCTTCATGGAGCGAGAACGCCATGCGTCTGTAGTACACAGTGGCTATATAGAATGAATATGATGCGACTGACTGCCTTGCTAATCTGTTCAGACCCAGTACGGAAACCCCATGGTTTTTGTGACGGAGAACGGGGTCTCCGAGAAGATGACGTGCACGGAGCTCTGTGACGACTGGAGGATCCAGTACTTCAAGGACTACACCAACGAGATGCTGAAGGGTGAGCGCACGCCAACCTCAGGTCAAACCTTTACAACCCCCCCCCCCCCTCTCTCTCCCCCCAAAACCCATTAAGATTTCGATATCCCTGTCGTTGTACTGCGATCGGCTAACCATCCCGTGCCGTCTCCTTCGTTCTGTGCTGCCACCCAGCCATCAGGGACGGGGTGAACGTGAAAGGCTACACGGCGTGGTCCCTGCTGGACAAGTTTGAGTGGGACGAGGGTTACACGGAGCGCTTTGGTCTCTACTACGTGGACTTCAAGAACAAGAACAAGCCACGCTACCCAAAGGCCTCGGTTCAGTACTACAAACGCATCATCAGCTCAAACGGCTTCCCCAACCAGAGAGAGGTGAGACAGCCCAGCGCCTACCCAGCTTCTTTTGGACTCTACAGACTGATTTCCAACCACACGCAGCATACAAACATCTAGATATCTGTGTTTCTTATGAGTAAATGAGGTTTTATTGTTTATTCAAAAGGTCTCGTACAACATGAAGTGCATACACAAAAAAAATATGAAACATGACAATATACAGATATATTTAAGCTTTTTCCTAATGGTCAACTTCCACCTGTAAAAACAAGAAAGTGTGTTTTAGGGAGTGGACGAGTGCGAAGTAAAAACACAAGTGTTTTCTTCATGGACTGTCACCATATTGAGTGACCCTATTTCATATCCACTGCAGGTTGAGAACTGGAAGAGGAAGGCCACAGAGACATGCTCCTCCAGTAACCAACTTCTGGCTGCAGGTCAGTCCCTATTTATGAATCCTATGTAGCTTCTCTTGGGAAGGATGGCAGCAACTAGCTGGAGCAAACAAACAAAGATTCCCCCTCAAATACCAATACCGTAATTGGTAAAAATCTTCATAAACTACAAATACCAAAACCCTCAAGGAATGTGCTAGCTCATTCAGCATAACCCAACAATGTAACGGTACACAAAAAGAGGTTAATAGATCAATTAGACGCCAAGATAAGTCCCTAAATCTCTAACAGGATTCTTCTTTGTTTGCCCCTTCAGCTAGAAGAAAGTCCAAGGAAAATAAAGAACATGCAGAAAAGCCAAGGGTTTGGCCAGTGCATGATGAAGTGTAGGAGGCTAAGAGGGGTATATATAATATTCATTTTTACATCCTAGTTATAGAACAGGACCATGGTTTTGGGGCTTTCAAGTATTTGTTTGACTTTGAATTGGGCTTGCTGGCTAATTTGGTTGTGCTTATAAAACCTTTTGCTTCCATATTTAACCTAACACTCATTAAAAAAAAAACTTTTTTTATTTTATAGCTTTCCAAAAAATGACAGATGTATTTTAATGACCTGGATCCTAACTGTCAGGTCAACTTGCTATCTTTCACCCTTGTACGCATCTCCTTCCTGCATGGCCTGCTTGGTATAACAGTTCTCAAAGGGTTAATGTGTTCCAGTCCCAACTCTCAGTTATTTCTTTGTCTTTATCAGAGGAAAAGCGGAGTACTGCTGCCAATATTCTAAGACTTATTCATGGTAAGAAACCCCTTCTGCACCTTGCAAACCAGATACAATTCATCAAGATAAATACTTAACCCTTTGAGTGCTGCGCTTGAGCAATGTATAACTGCTTTTTGTTATCAATGTACTCTACGGTATGTGCCGCTATATTTCATGATGATAATGTGTGTGTGTGTGTGTGTGTTTCAGATCCGCTGACCAGTCACATGGAGATGGTAACAGAGATTGTCGTTCCTACAGTGTGCACCCTGTGTATCTTACTTAGTGCTGTCTTCCTCATGTTTCTGTTACGGAGGCGCAACTAGAAAGACCACGGGTTGAACATAGTCGCCATGCATGGTGTGCAAAAGTCAATACTGTGAATGATGCCACCGTTTTTTAAAGTTTGAAAAATGATTCCTGGTATGAAATCAAGTTTGATGTGCATTCAAATGTGAGGCCCTTGTTTAGCTTCTCCTTAGTCATTCCCCAAATTGTTTCCACTGAAATTACTGCACGACTTTTGTCCCTTGGCCAATCGTTTTCCTTTCACACACAGTAAGGAATTAAGTTCAGTGGTTTTAGTCACCCTAAAAAGGACAACTTTGAATACGGTTTCGAATATCCAAGTGGGAAAATAATAAAAAAAATCGAATCCTCAGATGTGTCCGATGTTAAACTTACTTGTGTTTGCGTTCAAGCAAAGTTGACCAGGCTGCAGCACCCCATGGTGGAGAAGTAGGCCGGCTCCTCACTGTCCCCATTCACCGTTTCGTTGGACAAGTCTGAAACACAGGAGGGAGTGGTTGAGTCATCCACTGGCATGGGTCCAGAGAGAGGGGTTTCCATGGAGGGGAGGGGGGGGGGGGGCCTCACAGGTGTCAAAGGTGATGTGGTCCACCAGGGGCTTGTCGCTGAGCTGCCAGAAGGTCTTGACCTCGCGGGGGCCGTGACCACTGGACACCTCCACACCCCACGACGCCGGATGCTCTCTGTCCCGGACACACATACCAGACAGTTAACAGTTTCAGAAACCCGCATCTTAGCAATCTAACAACACAGACCAATCCGCTTTAAAACAGTAAGTACATGTTTTTTGTCCAGAATAGTGAGAAATCGGACTGTTGAAATTCCTGGAATTGGAATTTAAATGTAAGCTGGTCAGTTATTTCTCTACAACAAAAAAACGGAAATGAAACTTACTTCTGGTAAAATTGGCTAATCAGAGTTGGTTTGATTGGCAGTTTGAATTCATGGTCTTCGTCATGAGCGCACGTCTTGTAGTACTGCAAACATGACCTGATAAGTGGGACGCAGATAGGAGCAGTCAACAAAACATAAGGGGGTAAAAACTTGTATTGAACAAAAAGATGAAAGATGTACATGGTAGCAGAACGCACTGGCTGAGGAGGAAGAGGCGGTCGTAGGGCAGGCCCAGGAACGTGCTGGCGGTCACAATAATCTCCAGCAGGTGGTGCAGTTTCCTTACTCTCATCACCTGCTCCTGGAGGTCAACCTTGGTGCTGAGGTAATAACTCTGAAACCAAAAGAATTACTCAGAAATACACAAGGCAGGAGACATCTAGGTAGTCTCCTCAAGGTTTAACAGAACAAACATGGAAGAATTCTGGACTCACTAGGTGGTTCAACGTTGTCAATTCTTGACCTGAAAGAACATAAAAGCATAAGATGGCCAATTGGAGCCAGACATCATGTAAATGGGAGAAGTATTTAAGTAATCAAGTAACAGTTAGGTTTGCACGTTGTGCCAGCTGTATAGAGTAGGCCTTTCAAACTACCGTTGGTCTAAGCTACTTACTGATGAGGTAATTGATGTAGTCCTTCCTCATCTTGTCCAGGCCCATCTCCACCAGCATGTGAATGGGGGTGAGGCCGGTTAGGGATACCTGGCCCATCTGCTGGTGGTAGGACTGCAGGATGAGCTTACTGAGGGAGCTGTTACTGTCCCTGTGGATCTAAGGGAGGCAGACCCAAAAGTGTGGATCACAAAGCAGCCGCATTCAACCTCGTCTAAGTTTGATTTGTGGACATTATTTATCGTCCAAAAATAATCATGCATGGCCCTAGTGGTAAGTATACAGCTTGTTTTAAAGGGATTGAACTGCAGGCATACCCATGGTTTGATGTCTCCATATTTCAAAGCATCAATGACTATTTTTAGACAGTCTCCAATGTCTTGGTATGAAGTTACACCTGTGACACAAAGTATGTGTTACAGCAGCTACAGGAAACCTTTTTGCTTTAAAATATATTAACTTTTTCCATTGCATAGCTTATGACAATAGGTGTATATTACCATTGTAGTTTAGATCACTTACAAAGAAGCATTCACACTTTGATACCAAAAGGTATCCCGCAGTTGTTTCAAATAACAGAAATATGTCCATCAATATATTTCCCTTAAAACATACTAAAGTTACATTTGCAAGAAAATGAAAGTTCCATATTACACTTACTCTTTCTCATCCGGACCCACAGTTGCTCAACAAAGTCCAGATCACCACGCTCTGTAAGCGAGCTGAAAATAGAGGTCTCTGCCATTTGCTCCCTCTTCACTTTTTGTGTCTGGTAACAAACAAACAGGCAAAGAAATGACACACAAAAAAATCGGCAAGCATTTCAAACAGGACTGTAGGCACACAATCCTCCCAGCTCAAGTTAAAAAAAGAACAGATTTACTACCATATCTGTACCTCGGTTGGTTTTGCTTCCTGATTCTGAAGTGTCTTTGCAGTGTTCTGAAGCTCTGAAAATGAAGCAAGTAATATTTGTGTAACCTGACGGTATCTTTTGAAAGCACGGCCTGGTGACCAAGCATCAGGTGCAGTCAGCTCCATACCTTCAAGGTAGGCCTTGGTCAGCGCTACAGCAGACAGGGTCTCCAAAGGCTCCATCCACTCTGTCTCACCAGTTCTTAAACCATCAGCAAGAAGCTGACAAAAAGGTCATTCACAGGGTTTGGGCATTTTACAGCATTTCATTTAACACCAAATTAGAGACAGAGAGAAGGGGGGGGGGGGCGGGGGGCGTTGTCAAGTGTAGCTGAAAATATGATTTATGGAAAAGAACAGTTTGTCTAGCTTGTTTTATTAAATGTATTTCCCCTGGCTGCAAATAAAAGTTACAGACACCAACCTGAAGAAACTCCAGTTCCCTGTACATCTGAAACATTGGGCTCCTCATGTCCCCACTGGCCACCTTGATGTTCTACAAGAACACAGAGGATCAGGATGACAGCGCTGAAGGTATAGAACCACCATGGTGGCCAATAATATACACTAACCACTTACATAGTGTCAGTGGAGCCACAGCAACATGTGATTAAAGGTTACACACCAAAGTGGCCACAGAGGACAGAGGTGGGGTCTCTAGAATACTTTCAACATGGCTCCACTTGAAGTCCACTTTCACACTGCTCTGGGAGTCAATGGTGGTGTTCTCAACCACAATGGAACCAAACAAGTTGTACTGCGCACTGCCTTTGGTTACTATCTGTAATGAACGGGGAAATTAATAAGCACTTAATACTGTAAGGATGCAGGCAAGTATCTGAAAAGTTCTAACAGTTAAGGAGGAGGAGAGCCATCATACCGAGGAGGGGTGATGTCTTTTCTTATGCTCTTGTTTAAGCTCCTCTAAGGTGATAAATGATGCTTTGTTTGCAGTTGAATCTGAAAATAAATCAATCAATGACAAACAAGACACAGCACAGACCCTAACATTAGACTTAAACACAGTTTGCGGATCAGACAGCGGCCCATTTAGTGGTGAGTGGCTTTCCTCAGACTCTGTTAATGCCAAGATAACTGCTAGAGCTGACTAAACAATACCTTTACATGTGATAGAATATAACTTGACGCCAGCCACTTTGTTGGCAATGCTGATGGTTTCTGCTCCTAACCAGCTGGTGCCTGCCGGGTCAGACATGTCACAGCGTACCCACAGGGGGCACAGGGCAGAGTTAACAACTGAAGACACGTTGGAGTTCTGGGCCATGGTGTACCACGACAGCAGTTGTCTGTGTAGTGAAAAAAGATTTACTGTAATGTATTGTCATGTATTAGAAGGATGTAATGTTGAGTATGATTATTATCTAGCATTTATTTAGAATTGATCACATATCTTTATTCATCTATACTGTATATTTTTGGTTTAAATGATCACCTGGCTTTCATGATGGTGAGAGGCTGTGGTCCCATGTCTATCTTGGAGCTATGGGTCTTGTCATCAAAGTCTTCCTCATCCAATTTCTCATCATCAGTTTCATTGACTTTAGGGACCTTGAAAATTCAACAAAATTCACAGTAGCCTAAATGATTACACTGTAAGTCTGCAATATAAATCAGTGCTTTACTTGGTCTACTAATGTGGTGGTGACTTGCATGCACAATAAAAACGTGAATGTTATGCACTTGTCTTATAGACACTTACTGCTTTTTCACAAATTAATAATCGTCTATCACCACAGTACATATTAAGTGGGCCTGCTGAAGACCAATCTTCATTGCTCATCTTCAAAATCTGCAAATCGTCCTAAAATTATAAAAAGTCATCATTTATAACGTTTATAGTTACATTAGGTTGCTTATCAGGTAACGTAATGATTTGTTAGAACATTTAATTTGATAATCTTGGCTATTTGAATTGGGTTACCTCGTATAAACTTGTTTCCTTACATTCATCTTGAAGATACCTGCTGAATTGAGATCATACACGCTCAGTGTCCTGACTGAGTGCAAATACATGCATTTCTGGGACAAACATTAGATCCTAGCCAACGTTACCAAGTCTGGCCGATGTTAGTTCAGAGTTTAGTTGGATGAAGTTAGCTAGTTAGCTAATTAGCTAGATTAGTTATTGATAGAATAAGTGTAACGTTGAAAAAAGAAAACTTACCACAGGCTACTCAAAAATGTCTTAGCATTGGTTATAACGTCCTTTGAGCTCATTTTAAAAACTAGATTAGTTTTACACCAGGACACTTCTCAATGAAACCAACAACAACTTTTTGACAGACGCGCGCTTATTTGACGTCACAGGTCATCGGTCCTTAAGATTATTTCATTTGAATTATTTATCAACATGTTTGCATTAATACATGTATAATGTATAGTATGCAATATTGTGTTCAGTATGAAATATGTAATATTAAGTTAAAAGAATATTTGTATATTTTACCACTACTATTTTGAAAAGTAGTTCGGTCGTCGTGTCCCTCCGCCAACCCTAGATATAGATCTGGTGCCAATAACTTTCGTATGTGCTTGTTAAGAATTTAACTTGTTAATATACAATTTATTTATATTATAACTTAAATAGTATATTGTTTATATTGAGATATATTGCTATTTTATTGTATTAAATTGACTGAAAGATTCGGTCGGAAGTGTCCATTATGTCGGAGGCATATACGCTGTGAGTTGCAGTACTAACTTCCTTTTCTACTGTGGCCGCCATTGAGTGTAGAGCGTGGTTCCAGGCGAGCCGAAAAGTAATTATCGAAAATGGTGAGAATTTTGAGTTATCATTTACTCGTGTGCCATCCACTGCCGTAGTTGTATGGTAATATACCCATTAGACGAATTGCATCCATAGACAGTGTCTTTGTAAGCGTAATTATGTCGTTTTCTCCGCGTCTGAGGATTGTTGCTTTAGCTAAGCTAACACGAGCTTGCACGATCAGCCATCTTGACTGGCCTAGTACCGAAAAGATGTAGCACAGTTACACGTGTACCTCCTTGTGGAACTCGATCATTAGAAACCGATCATAAAGCCAACATAAATCATGTTGGAAGTACTTCACGCTCCTTGGTTAACAATGGCGTTTGTTCTGCTGCCATCCTAGGTTAGATAACGTGGTTCTTTTATTGAAACTTCTAGCCAGGGAAGATTTATCTGGGGGCTAGCCCGACATGGCAATAAAGCGTAATTTGCGTCCGACTAAATGGTCAGTCCACTTTGCCTGCTGTTACCATTGGAAAGACGAGAGCAAAATTAACACAAGTGACTGAATCAACCATGCAGCCAGTTATACTCTACCGTATCTGACCATGTTGCGACTCTTCCTGTAGGCCTGTGCCCGACCCCTGATCTCGGTGTACTCCGAGAAAGGAGAATCATCAGGCAAAAATGTTCTCATGCCTGCCGTGTTCAAGGCTCCAATTCGGCCTGATATTGTGAACTTTGTTCACACAAACATGCGCAAGAACAACCGCCAGCCATATTCAGTCAGTGAATTAGCAGGTAAGCAAATTAACTAAAATTGGTAAAATATTCTAAGCCTTGCTGATGAGTCAACTTCGGTCCGTGTTGTTGAAATCTGTGATAATACTCGAAGTACTGAAGGGCTTAATGTCTTATACTAAATGAGCACGATAAGTGTGAATGTTGCTCATTTCTCCTATTGTGTTCCAGGCCACCAGACCAGTGCAGAGTCCTGGGGTACGGGTAGAGCTGTGGCTCGTATTCCCCGCGTCAGGGGTGGCGGTACCCACCGTTCTGGCCAGGGAGCCTTCGGAAATGTATCCTTTCGTTTTTAGTAGTTACTGTACATGGTGATTTTAGACACCTGTTTGGCTTGCAGTGATGGTGTAATTTGCGTCTTACGCTGTGACCAGTGACGGTATGCCTGCTGTCATATGCTGGCACAGATGGCTGACGAACATTGATTCTGAGCATATGCGGCAGAGTGTTGCTTTTTCCGGTTTGTATGAGGATTACCTTTAACTCTGGTGTAGATGTGTCGCGGAGGACGCATGTTCGCCCCCACCAAGACCTGGCGTCGCTGGCACCGCAGGATCAACACAACCCAGAAGCGCTATGCCATCTGCTCTGCTGTTGCCGCTACTGCCCTGCCCGCCCTGGTCATGTCCAAAGGTATGCCGGCCATATCTCGGCTCCCAGCGCCAGTTTAAGGTGCCTACTGTGTGTTTTCTAAACCTTGTCTTTAAGATTAGTGGATTGGTTGACTTGTCATGATGGTGTAATTTGCGTCTGACCTTGTGCACAGTGACAGTTGCCTGCTGTCTTTATGCTGGCACAAGAGGTTGATGTGTAGAATGTTCTGAACAAGTAAATGTCACGAGCTAGCTCAAGCTGCTCTTCAGAAGTGCCATGCGTGACATGGTCTCCACCTTCCTTCAGGACACCGCATTGAAGAGATCCCAGAGGTTCCCCTGGTGGTCGAAGACAAAGTGGAGGGCTACAAGAAGACCAAGGATGCAGTGCTCCTGCTAAAGAAGCTGAAGGCTTGGAATGACATCAAGAAGGTAAGGAGCCTTTGAAGAAGTGAACGTCTCTAACGCGACTGAGCTGTGATGAGTTAATGCTTCAAGGTCCGTGTTTCTGAGTCCTGTGATTTTAATGGAAGTTCTGAGTTGACAATGGTGTTCCTTTTTATTTTAGTTAATTGGGTATATATAGTCTGTAATTCTTTGAACCCTTTGTTTTTTAGGTGTACGCCTCTCAGCGCATGCGTGCTGGTAAGGGTAAAATGAGGAATCGCAGGCGTATCCAACGCAGAGGACCGTGCATCATCTACAACCAAGACTCTGGCGTTACAAGAGCCTTCAGAAATATCCCTGGTTAGTCATACCCACACCAGAACCAAACCATATTTACATTGACATGGGGTACGTTCTGTAAGAGCTGCATGATAGTAAAGCTATGATGAGTTAACTTCTGGTCCGTGTTTATGAATTTTGTGATTTCAGGAGAAGTTCTGAGTTCTTTTTCCTTCAGCCATCTTTCACCCTTTAAAACAAATGCTATGTGCTATATTTTCTTTTAAGTCATCCCGTTGACTTGATGGTTTCCGCTGCTGTTTCCTCCAGGCATCACACTGCAGAACGTCAACAAACTGAACCTCCTGAGGCTCGCCCCTGGTGGCCACATCGGACGCTTCTGCATCTGGACCGAGAGCGCTTTCCGCCAACTGGACGAGTTGTACGGCACCTGGCGCAAACCCTCTTCTAGGAAGGTGGACTACAAGTGAGTGATCTAACATCACATTGTCATGTTTGGAATTATCAAACCTATTTCAGTGATGAGCTTCCGCTTCAAGGTCCGTGTTTTTGAATTCTGTGATATTTGTTGAAGTTCTGAGTTTAAGTAGAATCCTAGTTTTAAATGCCATGGATTGTTGCCCTTTTCTGATCCCAATTTCTCATTGTTCTAGCCTGCCAATGCACAAGATGAGCAACACTGATCTGAGCAGGATTCTAAAGACCGAGGAGATCCAGAAAGCACTTCGTGCACCAAAGTAAGCCCTTTGCTCTTAGTAATCTCAAGTACAGTTAAACCTTGAGCAAAGTCATTTTTATTTGAAACCCGGTCTGTTCTGTCATGGTGAGATGCACTGTACAGATGTATCAACGTACTTGTGTTGACTCAATTGCAGCAAAAAGATCCAGCGCAGAGTTCTGAAGAAGAATCCTCTGAAGAACCTGAGGGTGATGCTGAAACTGAACCCCTACGCCAAGACAGCAAGGCGTAATGCCATTCTCAAGCACGACCCTACTGTAAGTATGAGTAACGTCAAAATAAATGTTTGAGTTCCCCAGATGATGTGTGTTTAAGCGCAATTTAAAACGATTACCAACTCACCCGAGCTGTGATGAGTTTCTACTTCAGGTCCGTGTTTCTGAATCCTGATTTCAATTGAAGTTCTGAGCATTCTTGATTTCGTGAGCCGATAACCCGAAGTGTTGTCCTTCACACAGTGAATTGAAACGGTCTCTTTCTCAGATCAAGGCCAAGATGTTGAAACCCAAGATGACGAAGAAGGCCAAGAAAGCCAAGAGAGTGGCGGCGGCGGCAGCAGCAGCAGCTGCTCCCATTGCACCAGCCACCGCATAAAGCTCTTAATTCAGACTGTGGGTTCAGTAGTGGCTACCAATAAAAACTGGGGTTTCAAATACCAGACTTGTTTGTGATTCATTTAAGTTTGATATTCAGATCAATGCACGGCTAGCTTAATACCACAAATATTTATTTTAGTAATATTAAGACAGTTTGGGCTGGAGCACAAGCTTAAAGCTAAAACATAACTTATATTCTTCTGGACCTTTTATATTAGAAAAAAAATGGCTTTGCATGACAGTAAGGCCTTTCAATGTATATTGTAACTATGCAGGTTATTTTCACATGGCAGTATTTTTTTGGTATTTTTTTTTACTATGGCACAGTTTAGTTGGATATGTATTGCTCCAGTACCTACATGAGTGGAACCAAGAAGATCTAGGAGGCAGTAAGTATTGTCAGTAAGTGTTGCAATTGGTGTAGGAACTGTTATTTCCCCACACTGTGGGTAGGAGTTACAGGCTGATTCAGTCCAATGGTGCTGCACAACCAGCCGGCAAAGTCCACTTCCTCTGCTTCAGACTGCTTGATGAACAGATGAATCTAGGGAATACGGAAATTTCATGTGGATCCTTGTACAAGCAAGTTATAAATATAAATAAAGATGGTGTTAAGTCTTACCACCAATTGTTTCAAATCTGCTCTTTCAGCTGGATTCTTGACCAAACTAGAAGAAGCATGTTAAATATTTTACTTTGGTATAATGTGCAGTTCTCACCACTAGATGGCTATGTAATTGAGATTTTGCTGTAATGTAAGTCATACAGGATTCTACGCCATACAAATCCATTAAGCAGGTTCATATTAAACCTACCATTTATTCACAAAGTCTTGAAACTCTGGGCCGAAAATACTGGGGAGTTTAGGTGGTGGCTGAAACATCCAAAGTTAAAGAAGAATTAGTAAAATGAATGTCATGGTTCAGCTAATATGGACATATTAACACAAAGATATATTGTCTGGGTCTATCTACACACCTCATTAACTATGTAGTCAAGCAGCTCAAATATGGCCATTGGAGGTCTACTGTCTGACCCGTATGCTGGGAAAAGAGAAGACTGTTGTCATTGTGGTTTTTTATCAGTCTGCTTCTGCTTTTAGTTTGTCTTTAATGCATATTAAGCAATCATATCACAATGTTGCCTGTTTAATCATTCCTATGTTGTGTCTTTTCCACATATACCTACAGGGTACAGTTTAAATTCATCACTAAGGGAAACACTTACAGCTACCTGGTCGCCCAGGGGGCCTTGGCTTTGGAGAGGACTCACTGGACGATGCCTCTCCTTCCATGGGGCAGCCAAAGATCTTCTCCAGCTCCCTGGTGTCAGGTGGAGGGATTGGGAAGCGTCCGATGGCCATCTCCACCAAGGACAGACCCATACTCCAAATGTCTGACTGGACAGAGTAGTGGGTGCCCTGTAGACGCTCCGGCTAGACCACACAGCGAAGACAAACAATATGACCCATACAAATGCATGGATGCATTTCATATATTATGCATGCTACATGTATGTATAATCAATACTTTGGCTACTTTTGCCTGTTGGTATAGTAGTTACAACGCATGCTTCAAAGTGCAGTGTTGAATGCCATTTTGGGTTCCATCGCAGCATACCAGCTCTTTGAGCCTCCAAAGGGCTGACAGTTGGTAGGTGCAAATACAGCACAACAAGCCGTGTGTGAACTCACAGACATGTAGGAGCGGGTGCCAACAAAGGAGTTGGCCATGGAGTCTATGAGCTGGCCGCTCACTCCAAAGTCACACAGCTTGATCTCACCGCGGGAATTCACTAGGATGTTAGAGGGCTTGACATCTGCAAAGGCACATGCATGCAATATTTAGTACATCTCTGGCACGGCGAGCAGGGTTCAATAGGAGCGGGTCTCCTAAGGAGACTCTCCTTTGTGCCAGCAATCATCCCATTTTCTTCATGATTAATGCACTTTGCGGAACATTATAAATGGAAATCTCAATTAAAACACTTGAAGTGTTTTGACATGGACAAAATTGACAGCTGATTTCTCGTAGCTCGTTGCGTTTGAACTTTGTCACTGCGTTGCAAGAGTGAAAATAATGTCTGAGCGGATTAAAGTGGCTGTGTCTCAGCATGAAAGGAGATTCAGAACTAAGTCGATTTTTTTATGATTTTGTCAATCTTTTTCCAGTTCTTGGGCATTATACACATCAGTGTCCCAACATTGATTTGCTGCATGCTCATACTAATCAATGACAATGGCTTTGTTTTAAATATGGACTAGATGGAAAAATATCACCTCTGTGCATGATCTTATGTTTCTCTCTCAGGTAGGACAATCCTTTAATGACCTGAAAAGATAATTACACGTTAAAACACCATAACCATCATAGCCTGAGCATATGGACAGAAATAACTAGCAGAGCACAGTATGGATACATGATAATCCTGCTTTTGCTGCCAAGTGATTCACGTTCTAGTGACTTGGGCGGTGTGTGTTTCTGTTGCCAAGGGAGTCCAAGATACCCACAGCGATGCTGACTTTGCCTAGGATCTGCTCTGGGATCTTGCCTGCTTTCTTCAGGGACTGGTCCAGAGAGCCACCATCCTGCAGCGACCAAAGGAGGGAATGTAGGTCATTGTCTTTCGATACAGATCCTACGAGGTAGATGCCTGAAAATACTGCTATGTGGTGTCATACTGGGCTAATGTATAGAGTGTACTGTCTGATACATCTCCTTAGTTATTTTAAAATGACTTAAGGCCTACGCTGGGCGTAGGAGAGCATTACCATGTGTTCCATGCAGATGCTGATCTCTCCGTCGCTGTAGAAGGCACCATAGAAGCCCACTATGTAGGGGGAGTTGCACTCATGAAGCACCTGCAGCTCCCGGATGATCTGGTTCCTGATGGCCGGTTTGATCTCCAGGTGGATGAGCTGGAGCAGACCGGAGCAAAGCAGTGTTAGGTTCAAAATGACCTTGGCATTTACAGGCTGAAGGATATGAGAAGGATATGAGACATTCTGAAATGTACTACTGAGTGTATTTTTTTTCCCCCCCAAACTTTCCAAAGATGGCATGCCACTTCTGTTGCTTGTTGTGTCATGTTAATAGCAGTTACAAAAAACAGGAGAGGCTGTTATCCGCCTTATCCCAAACGGTTAGGTCTTTGCTTTTGGCTGCTAAACGTATGGAGAACGGAGTATTAGAGCAACAAAGGAGTAAAGTACACACTACTGTGCCTGGCTTGAAATTGGTTAAAACATATTTGAATATGTTACACCTCATAAACACTTTAGTGCTTATTAATATCTAGCTTAATATTTGGTACACAGCTTTAAAACATGTTAAAGTAGCTCAAACCACAATTAACGGCTATCGGCCGTTAAACTGAAAGACCGCTGGAAGATAATCGTTCCGACATTCTCTTTAAAAATCCCCCTGTCAGAGACAGTGGAGAGAAGGGCTCCGCGCAGGCCTGTCAGAGGAAGACCGAGCTAGCTGTATGAAAAGCATTGCAGACACAGTGAGACCATGTAAAGGGAGGAAGCTCTGTTAAACACATCACTGATTAAAATGACTCAGGGGGTAGTTGCTGATGAGAGGGGGTAGTTTCTGATGACAGGGGATAATTGCTGATGACAGGGGGTAGTTGCCGATGACAAAGAAAGCAGGGTTCTCACAGTGACACAGAGATTCGATGGTCACTGTGGATTATTGCTGGAGAGCCTCCACCAGGCTTACTGACAACAGCAATGACATTGGCGTTTTTGGCGAGTAGCTGTCTCGGCTCACCTTCCTGGCCATGATGAGGCCTGAGGGTCTGTGGGAGACCTTGAAGACCACTCCGCCATTGCCGGCGCCCAGCTCACAAATCTTCTCGAAGTCATCATCTTTCAGCTCGCCCACCTTCTGCTTCTGCGTCAGAAAAGCCTCCAAGCGTTTGCGCTGCTGCTCGTCCAGCTCCAGCTCCTCCAGCTTCTTTTGCAAGGCCTCCAAGTTGGTCCTAAGATGGAGAACGAAAACGTGAAGGCTCGCCTGTTCAAAACAGCCACATCCTTTAAAAGACATAGCATATTCCCCGAGGTCATTCAGAATGTTCTTCTCTGCTACTTGACGAGGTAGACTTTAAGCCGAGATTTAGGGCCATTTCAATTGATGAATACATTTTGCCCAGTTCTTTTACTTGTATATCTGTTTATAATGCAGAGTCTATGTCTCAGGGGTCGCTCTTTGAAAAAGTGACACAGCAAATAGTTGGCTAGGCAAACAAGGAATAAGACAAACAGCCGGAGGAGGGGGGTGTGTGCTCCAGAAGAGTTCCTTTCTAGCTCCTAGAATGAGGAAGCTGAGAGTTCCTACGAGTGTTGCCGTCTGCCTCCTTCCCGGTCCTGTTGTCATGGCAATGCATTTCCTTTCAAATTCATTTGCAGGAAAAAAAAACGATCTGACCAACAGCTGTTCCACAGTTTTTTTTCCCTCCTCACAATTCTCCCTCTCGCTCACCCAGCAACTCCAACTATCTCATAGATGCTATTGGCCTCATGCCATTCGGGTTCTTAGGGCAAGCGCCCATGGATTCTCCAAGACACTTCAAATGCCAATGATCAAATGATCACACACTTCATTAGGCAGTTAATCAATCATGTGTGCTGTAAACCCCTTGAAAGGCCTTGCTGTCTGCTCAGCCGGAGCGATGAGGTGCCTTGATTAACGGGACGATATGATGGCAGGACGGACAGAACTTCTCTATGGAGCTGTTTGTTGATCTCAAACCCAGAGCTTCTTGAGCTCCAAATGTACAGAAAAACGTCTATTCAGAAGGAGGTAACACCATGCAGCTCTGGTTCAGGCGCCCAACACTATGTTCATCGGAGTGCAGCGCTACACCAACAGCCTCTTGCTTCCCCTACAATTGAGATGCAAATGCATGCTTTTCATCATTTGAAGTGCTGCCCTAATACGCTCTAACAATGTTTGTGCGATGATGACAATATTACGGTGGTCAAATGCTCTGCTAATTAGCATCAGACCTATCACGACTCGTTCATTGTGAAGCAGCTTGAAACTAGTATGGGTGGGCTGTCCATGGTTCATCTACACGCAGCAAGGCGAGGGTTAAGCGTTGTTATTTTTGATGGCAGGCCCATATATCCATGGCGACCAGGAGTGGAGTGTGAGGGAGCTGTGGGTGGACCGGGCTTTCTGGCGACTGGCGCCGGAGGTGGAGATACAGAGGAGGAGGAGAGGATCTGCTTGGCACACACACACACACACACACACACACACACAAACACACTCTACATCGAGCGTGGGAGGGACTACAATAGCTGCACACCCTAGCCCCCCCCCCCCCCCCCCTTCGACAGGGGAGCGTGAGGACGTGAGCATGACTCCTGCCTCTCGTGTTCCAGCCACACAATGCCCAAGGACATCTATTGGGTGGAACTCAATACCAGAGACTCACAGTTTCTACATCCTCTCTCCCTGTCCTCCTTCTACATGGTCCCCCCAGACAAATAGTTCCTACAGGATATACAGCATTGAGCTAGTCCTGTCTCCCTGTCCTCCTTCTACATGGTCCCCCCAGACAAATAGTTCCTACAGGATATACAGCATTGAGCTAGTCCTGTCTCCCTGTCCTCCTTCTACATGGTCCCCCCGGACAAATAGTTCCTACAGGATATACAGCATTGAGCTAGTCCTGTCTCCCTGTCCTCCTTCTACATGGTCCCCCCGGACAAATAGTTCCTACAGGATATACAGCATTGAGCTAGTCCGGTCTCCCTGTCCTCCTTCTACACCGTCCCACTCCCACCAGATAATTAGTTCCTACTGGATATACAGCATCGAGCTAGTCCATCCATATATTTGTTTACAGTATATTTCTGTGGTCTAAATGTCTTGCGAGGGTTGGGTTGAAGTGTTCAGCAGAGAAACCCACGTGTTGTGGCTGGACAGTTGGAGCTAGGGCCTAAATAATATTACACAGAGCAGACACTGAGGCTGCTGTAGCGGTTAACCATGGATGACATTTCTTCACCGCCTCCTCAGGGGCTTGTCTCTGCTTGATCCAACCACAGACCAAACACCGATGAGGGCCATTTCTTCTTACATCGATCATATTAATAATTGTATAATTTTATCTCCTTTTTTTTTATCACTGCTTCAGCTATTTTCAATGTGCCCACAACAGAGGTCAACCTTATTACCCAAAGAGAGTCTTAGGTATCCATGTGGTCTGCTAAGAGTGTGTTTAGGTGGGGTCAGGGATTTAGACTGGAGCACTGACCATCGCTATGGAAAGTCCTTTCAAGTTGTCACACACTGCCTGCCAAGACACACTCAGCACAATCTGTGTGTGTGTGTCTGTGTGTGTGTGTGTGTGTGTGTGTGTGTGTGTGTGTGTGTGTGTATGTGTTAACGTAAAAGTGACCCCATAGAGATGTCAAACTGTAACTCTTCATCATTGCTAAAGTACAGCCCAGCAGAGCTTGTTCTCATACCATGTACAGTATGCTGTCCTGTCCTGCCTTGCTAATAGGTTGCAATGGGCTATTTGACTTAAAACATGAGAGCCGACCCAGACACTTTATAAGGAAACCAAGTCTAGCTGACAGTGGGGACCATGGGTATATTGTATCCGAAACATGTCAGAACTGCTCTACCTGGTTGGCTGCCAGAGGTTTTCACTGAGGGGAAAATTAATTCTGGTAAGCCCCACCACATCTCACCAACCCCCCGTCACACCCCACCTCCAGTTGCCCTCCCTCTGGGTAGCGGGATTCCATAAAGTTGCCTCTGTGGCCCAGACTTCCTTCCAGTCCTGAGTCCGAGATTCCTGGTTGGAGCGTCAACCTTCCGCAACTCTGCCTGCCACAGCCTGTTTCACCAACACAGGAATGCACCATACTCTGTCTCGATACATGCTGTCATGCATTGTGCAATGCAATACTGCTTCAATAGAGCAACATCTTGCTAGCCAATTGCTCTCTTCATTGCTGAGGCAAAATAACATTTTGGCAGATTGGAATAATGCTCTAAGAGTAAAATACAATAATGCATTTTTTTTTCTAGAAACAACTAGGGCACAGTCATCCTTGTGGAATAGAAGAATTCTCCAATGGAAGCGAGTCTTTAACCAACTGTTTTGTTCAAATTAATAATTTTTTATTTGATTTATTTGCCTACAAGGACCCTAACCTACACTGCTATTCAACAGTGCCTTTGTATCCATTTGCCTGAACTCATTTCATAGATTGCTGGCATCCATTCTGTCCATACTTCATAGCGTCAAAACAAGCCTCATTGTGCATTTTCTATTTGCCTTTAAGCGATTGTTGATAAGGGAACAGAGGGCAGTCTCACTTTAACCCTGAATTTAAATAGTCTGGAACTAGCTGGGAAATCAGGAAATTACATAAGACTGTTAGTCAGAAATAGTTGCTCATCTTAGTGATTGTTCATAATTGATGCAGCATGAAGACTTGATGGTGCACCCCTGCATAGTTAACTATACTTCTCTTGGAACAGATAGCTAATGTGCCATCACAACACTTCAGCATCTCCATTAGGTTATAGGAATTGCATCTTGAGGTTGTGTCAGTAGGCTGCTTGTGACATTCTTAAAAAAAAGCTCCCGACCAGCAAAGGCCAGTAACGTTGAATCCCCTAACTCCCCCTCCACGCACGCACGCACGCACAAACACACACACACACACACACGCAGACAAACACACACGCAGACGAACACACGCACACACAAACACACACGCAGACGGACACATACATAAACGCACACACACACACTTATTCAATGTTACAGAAACAAGTAGGTAAGCGGTTAAAACAGAAGAATTGTAAGACCAGTGATAACAATCGATAATATAGTGTAGGCTACACAGGTAAGAAAGACCAAGGCCACGTTAGAACGTTAGCATCTCAACAAACGGAGATTGTTATAAGAGAGATTCTACTCACTCTGTGGCGCCTGTCCCATTTATAGTGTTTCCATCAGGAATCGGGTTAAGTTGGATTGGCTCTGGCTTCCTTCTCTTTTGCATGGTGTCACTCTTTTAATGATTACACTGGCAAAAAATCTCTGCTGTTCTACTGATGCAAGGGTAGCTTGCGTAATCTAGATATTTAAGGTGCACGGATAACCTGCTATGAAAGACCAACAAAACAACTCAAATTCATCAGATTAACGAATAGCTGCGGGTAGGTTTTAAAATCATGATATCTGCGCGTCACTTCATGGATGGCACTGTCTGACGGAGGTGGTAGCCTACGTCACAAAAATATTTGCATGTCTTCCGGACAGTATGGACTTTTGCCGGGAGAAGTGCTACCTCTACTGGCAATTAATAGTAATACCCTACTGTACAGATAAGAAAACGGTTGAAACCTATTGCAGCACCAGGTTTATATAAACCCCTGTAATCTGATAGTCTCTCAGACAAGCTGAACCACGCAATCAACTGATGCTGACTTTCTGTTCGTTAAAAACAGTTATCTATTTCTGTACTTTAAACTTGGCGATCAAATTGACACATGACAATCACGCATAAAGTATGAACTGAAAGACAAACCCAAAATGAGATAGGCCTACATGTATTACACATATATTCAATAGTAATGGGATGTATTTTACAAGTACGATTACGATCACTCAAATAAATCTAAAGCACATAGACTTCTACTTCACAATCATACATACGAATGAAACAGGTAGGATGACAATGTTCAGACAACTAGATAGTTGGTGGCGCGTCGATTACACGTTGGGTAGAATGTCTGAAGGTTGGGGGTTCGAATCTGAGGAGGCGCTCGAAGTTGTGATTTCCATTGTAACCACTGCTGCAATACAAAACAGTGTATTTGTCGCACATGGAATCACAATAAAATACCCATGGTTCCGACCGACAGGCCCTACCAAGTTATTAGGTTTCCTGTGCGATGGCGCCACACAAAACAAACGCCTTCTAAATCTTGACTTCTGTTGATCATGAAATGCATTCGTTTTATTTTACTTTTTGTATTTACAAAGCCATTTTCAATTTGGCATGCATAACGTCAAAGAGGAAGCATAATATAGTTGTAGTTGATAAGTAGTAGAAGTAGAAGGTCTAGTAGTTTAATTGGTTTAATTGGTTATAGGTTCCCCAATTAATTTAATCAGATTGGGAAATTGTATTTTTTCTTATAGTTCGTCAAAAATGGAAGTTAATGCACGATGATGCCGTTTTTGGATGAGCTTGCAGATGAATTAAACAAGGACATTTAGATGAATATACATTTTGTTAATGATTAAGTCGGAGGTCGGACATACATTTATGGGCTGGTACGCGGGCACGTACACACAAGCATCAAAACATGCATTTTCTATGTCAAGAAAACTGTCGAGAGGCAACGTAGGCCCCAAATGAAGTTTAAAGCATATTAAGTTATTATTATCATTATATATATATGGATATTTTATCTATTTTTTTATTATTTGCGTGTGCAGCATCAACACCGGCAGTAGGATGACGTCACAGGAGTTTAAAGTGGGCCGCGCTTCGCTCTTCGAGGGAGATGAGAAACGGGAGGCGCTGGAGATATGACTCTCAATGCACATCTTTCCTACTACAAACAATAGATCTCATTTTATCAATCTTCTTAACATCTGAAATTCTCTTTTATGTTGCGATAACATTTTAGAGTTGTACTATTGGTTACACGCGAAAAGGACATTTCGAACGCACATATTTCAACTGAAAAGAAGGAAAACTCTGGAAGAGAAGAGAAAAGTCTCTGCAAGGTGAGCTAATTTTGTTCGATTTTTGCTGAGAAAATAGACCATTGGTTTTGCAGCTCTTATTTGTTAGTTCAGTTCTGGGTTTAGTATTTCAAATAATATTGACTTGGTCCATCTTTCAATCTTAGCTGTATTATAACGGCAACAAAACAAGTCATACAATTGATACAATGCTTTTTTAACAGTATTATTGTTTTGCATGGTATAGCCTATTGCATGCTTCGCTAATAAAGTGTATAATAATTGCTATCAAACCAATTGAAGTATACTTTCAATCCTAATATAAAACAACTAAACAACAAGGCACTAAACAATGGCCCTGCTGTGTTAGGCATGTTCTAGTGTGTAAGTGTTGTTAAAATTCTGTTTGTGGAATCCATAAAGTAAAAACCAGACAGCAATCCAGACAGACAAGCAGTTTCAGTAACAATTAAATTTGCATTTGCGCTTGCCGTTTCATTTTTAACCGCTAGATGACAACATAGCGCAAGTTACTGTCACTAGGGCATTGTTTTAAACTAACATTTAAGAATAGAACCAACACTACGACTGGATCAGAGATATTTTTGGTATTTGGTTTTAAGGTAAATGTACCAGACATTGTTGTTATAATTTAATATGTGTACTTGCCAGTATTATCTTTCTTCTGATAAAGTTAAGATAGGTACAGCAAGTAAACCAACTCACACACAAACACAGTACTGGCACAGTTTTAGTATCTTTTATTCCGCTTTCTTTCTGGACACCAGATTAAAAGCAACATTCACTGAATAGTTAAACTAAACTGCAATGCAATTTGTCAAAATGTAATTTGTCATAACTCCACATTGGTAATATAGTAATGCAGCTTTTGTTTTTCAACCTGGTGGCCAAAGCTTTTAGTATAATTAAACAGCTTGAAAATGTGTCCCCTCCACCCCATATAAAGAATTAGCTCTGTGATTTCCAATAGGTATTTAGTTGTTCTGTGTATGCCACATATATGTCATATCATAAGTCTATGTAAATTAATACTACTTAATTACTCTAGCATGTTCCATAGTTCTTATTTGTTATGTTTTGATTTTGAACTGTGAACCTTGCTGTGTCATGTGGGAAGGAGTATGGAAAATAAACTGTCAACATAAGAGGTTTTGTCCATCCTAAGAGTAGGCTCCAGGGCTGCCAGGGAGAGCTGGTGTTTTGTTTTGCTCCAGTGGTGCCAAGCTTCAGTAGACCCCTGGACAACTGTCACATTGTCGAGGCCCCACGTTGTTTTAGCACCCTAAGCAGTCCTGACAGTGTTTAATGAAAAGTGAGCAGAAACGTGTTTGTCTCATTTTCGAGGCTGGAGCAAAGCGATGACTGCTCCAAGGGCACACACGCGACGGGTCCGTCCATTTGCTACAATCTTTGTTGTGTGTAGTTTACAGTCTAGTAAACCCTTTCAAGTGAAAATCCTGATGTTTGTCCAAATCAATGTTTCATTAGGGCTGATGAATGAAGGAGCGTGGGCCGTGGAAAGCTGACAGTGGTTCCCATTGCTAAGGAATGGAATGTATTGGCATGTGATAAGAAATTACCCTACATGGCAGGAACCATAGAGATAGAGCAGTGTTTCATCTCTATGGTAGGAACTCACAAATCTCTAGATCTTCTGTTACATAATAAAGAAGAAAATGCCTTTTGTACAAATATTCTGTACCTAGTCGAGCTATTATATTAGGGTTAGAAATATATACAAATAAGTTTCACGTCCGGTGCGTTTGGTATTGTAAGGATCCAGGACTTGGCTTTTCATTACCTACAACCATCACACTTTTTTAAGAGAAAAAAAAATACCTTTACTGTAGAACCTGTTCCTTTAAAAAAAACATGTTACTGAAAATTCTATTTGCCCTTAGAAGGCCTTCAAAGAAACAGCCACCATGACCTTTATTCTGCAAATGGAGCTGTTTTTTCTTCAATGAGCTGACTGATAGATGTTATTATTTCAGCACAAAAGCATTGCACATTGACCAAATACCCTAGAGACAAACTACATTAGCAAAAGTTAATGAAAAATATGGAAGGAGTCCCTGAACTTTTCATAGCAAAACATGTCTCAACACTTTGGCAAACAGTAATCGTCTTTATGCTCTTCACTGCAGTGAAGCATAGGAATGAGAAACTTCATCCAAACCCAATACACCTAATATTGGTGCAACACTTGAACACAGCACATATATACTTTAATTATGACATATAGCCTAAGACTATAAGATATTTAAATAACTGGTAAGTTATTTTCACTTGGACAAATGAGCTATTAATGACTTATTTAAGAACAATACAATTTAAAATGCATGGACTAATGCATAAATGAAACTATGCTAGAGTGCCTCCCTGTTTTTTTTTTTTTTTTTTGCTCATCATCTTTTTTGAGGAGTTGAAGGACACAAGAGTTGCTGCTGTGAATTAGGTGACTGTTTTCATAAAACATACCACGGGAACAGCTTCGAATCTTTACAATTACATTACTGATGTATTGGAACCTCTAAAATCAGGCTTGCATAATTGATCTGTCTAGGGACGGCTGACCACTGTTGTTGTGAAAGGGGATTGGGGTTGGGGGGGGGGGGGGGGGTGGGGGGGTTGGATCTTGGACATACATCAAATGATGAAAATTACAGAAATACCATGATGAATAGCTCCAACTGTTCCCTTAAAAGGGCAGCATATTAGTTGCTCTAGAGGGCCAGCACGTCAGCTTCTGATTGGACCTGCTAGTATTGAATTAATAGCTAGACAACGGTTGGCGTTGACGTTGGTAAGCCGAAGCTCTGCAGGGAAATAGATCGTCTTCAGCCTGACATGCAGCCACAGCTCCACGGCTGGCTGGGGAAAACGATGAGCTCAGGAAGATTTCCCAGATAGCGGAGCCCTGTGTTAATCCCCCCCCCCCTTCCCTCAGGTGGGATGGGCTTGGGGTTGGGGGCCCTCCCGGACAGGAGCAACACAACCCCAGCTCGACACCACCACTGGTCTACAGTTCTGATTAATGCACTCATCAGTCCTTTCGGGTTGGTCTTAATGACAAGCCACGCTCCTCCCGGGAGTCCTGTGACTTTTTACAAATACTGCTGATGCTCCTGCTTGCATCTGCCACTTTTTCTTTCTTCTCTTGTCAGGGAACTATTAGCATACAAACCCCAAGTCCCCTGTCTGGGCTTGTTGTCTGTCTGCCTGTCAGTCACAGTGTAGGGAAATCTGCATGGCACTGTGGGAAATGGAAATGCTATGGGGGACTTTGTTCCTCAACTGCTAGGAGAATAGGGAGGAGTGATGTGGGACCGTGGCTGGGAGGGCTGTATAAGGTAATTTCTAGAGTCTACAATGAGTCTTGGACTGGATATTGTATTCCATGATTCTGTCCATTACTTACTTGGCATAGATATTTAGTAACTTAAGCAAGCTTGAAATGTTTTCATAACCTCCACCTGCCTGTTGATGTCCAATGAATATACCTGTTATTAGCGTTAGAAGAACCTGTTGATCGGTCTACTCACTGCTAGAATACCGTTCTATTCACTCATTGTATTATGCAGGCCTGTAATGCAACTGAAGAAAATGTACCTGGCAATGTACGTGAACCTTGACTGTGTCTCACTGGGCTTAAAATGACTATGGTTGCTGCCTTTTTTTCAATTGAACTTCATTGGTGTAAAAACCAGACCGCTAGTGTTATCCCCAGAAGGGGATTGTGAAGCAGGATGGAGGCAGGAAACTCATCAAATAGTATGATTAAACTGAACCTCTGATCTTAAAGGGATTAGGCTATTGATTTTTCTCTTTTTGTAGGCCTAGGGAACCGTGGTCCGTGTGTGGTTTGAATAAAAATTATGAGAATATGAGTAGGCTATCATAGCCATTGCTATTACTTCTTTATATTCAATTCTACAACGTGCTCAATGATGAATGAGCCCCATTCACTGTGCTGTCAGGTGGGGATGGTGGACATGGCACATTTAGTAGCCCAGAAGGCTTGTACATGATAGACGATCACTGAGTGGACAAATGAGTCACTGTGCCCAACTGCCCATTAACAGAGTGCGATGTCTAGCCTCAGGCCTCTGTCTGTCGAATCACAGAGATCGTGTGTTTGGACTTCAGACACTCCGTAGGGAGGCGATCACATCAATGCCGTTCCACGGAACCTTCCATCCTTACTTCCTCGCTGTTTGCCTCATTGGTCATTGCACTGTGCCGTACCCACACACGTGCCGCGCTACATGTTCTGGTACTTGTGTTGCTGGGCTCTTCAATACCTCATTAGACAAGTGCCGCTAAGCAGATGGTGTTCCGACGCCAATGCCTAGTGATGGATCTGTGTGTTATCGTTAAGGCCGGTCTGAGACCCAGCCACATAAAGCCCAGGCGCTTATTCAGCACCAAGGTCCCTCTTCTCCAATCAATGGCCGGCTGTCAGCCCAGAACGGGGCAGGCTTTGAGCCACACTTGGGACTTGGGAGGCCGAAGAACTGCCCACTCAACAAGGGGGCCGGCTCATGAATAATACAGCATCTCCAACCCAGTCGGCCCCTCAGAGGGCACGCTGCCGCATCCAGGGCTGTCCGTAGAGCACAGGGGTCAGGCCAGAGCTCCCTGATAGCCCCCCTGCACTAGCACTAGCACTGGCCAGCCAGATACAGCTCCGGCGAGGAGGCAGATACCTCTGGTTTGAGGCAGCAGAGAGGTGAGTCTGTCAGGGCGTGGGCTGCGGTCGGGTGCTCCTTGAATACGCATGGCGGGTTATGTGTGCTGTGTTTGGGGTGCGTTTTTGAAACGGTCCAGCGCTCCATTTGTAGGCTAGACAGGGCGGGCTGTGTTGATCAGCTGCGGAGTTGTCGGGCTCTCGGCAGGGAGAGAAATTGGGACAGAGCCTGGCAAAGGACACTGATCATTAATCTTACGTTGGGGTCATGCTACTGCTGTGTGCCACATGATAAATTCATTACATGACTGCATGTTGCAGTGTAGGCTCAATGCTTTTGCTGTTTCTGCACATTTGAATCCATTACATTTGTTAACTTGGCTTATGTGTAGCATTGGGGATTCCGACAAGTTAAAACCTATTGAAAAAAAGTATAGCCTTGCTAACAATTTAGAGAAAAGAAAAGCACGTAGGCCTATGTTGTGACATGTGGTTGTCATCTTTTGATTCTTATTTTGTAATTCAGCGTATAGTCATGACAGCCTGTTTCGCAACTTCTCAAAAGGCTTTGTGCTTTGTATATAACGAAAAAGCAATGTGAATGTATTCTTTCAACATAATTGTGAATCATCGTTAACCCTAGTGCACAGTTATAAGAGTACCTTGACGTAATTAGGTGTAAATGTTATTCTCGGGTGAAAATACATGTGAGACAAAAAATGTCAAGGCACGGCATCACCTCCTATGTAAAAAAAAATGTATGTGCGCTTTATCTTCAGTTCAATTGCCAGAATTGTCACAGGGCTTTGGTAATGGCAGCTAGCCTAATTGGCGTGTGAGGGATTGAGGTGTTGCCTCATTTGTTTTCTGGAGTGTGTTTGCAGCAAGAGACCCCTAATGATGACCTGCGTTGCTTTAGCTGGGGAGCCATGTAAGAGAAGATGATTAACTTGCTATTTGACAAACTTTCACACTGTTTGTTTGTCTGTTCCATCGTCCATTTTGTGTGTTTCTGCCACATAGGGGGTTCTCAGCATTCGTAAATAACAACCTCTTTGGATTCAACAGGCTGGATAACTATAGTCGTGCCAAGTGTCACCTATGGCAGCTCTCCTCTTTGGTTCCATTTATGATTACATTCACGGCGATTATGGCGACTTGGCCCAAGAGCCTCAAGGACATTTGGAGGATGGTCATGGCTAGAATTGGACATGTATCTTTAATAAGGGTAGGGTCAATGGAGCACACGTTTTACCATACGAAAATCACCTGCTTCCATGATGGCCATGCTGGTCGTTCCGGCGGATCATATTTTCATCTTTAATGGTCATGATAATACCTCATTCCCCATTCAATCATTGACTGGAGATCTTGAAGGTTAATAAGCTGACGCTACAGGAAGGAATACATCTATCATTGATCAGAAGTCGAACTAGAGAAAGAACAGGGATTTCAATTTAGCGGTAGCGTGGGACAAACCTTCTCGAGTATATATTCATCAATTGGGCACAGGTTTCTTACTTTGTTGTAAATACATATATGTTCATTGTGTTTCAATCAATACTTCATGTTTTTTTAATAGGGCCTGCATATTTATTTGTTTCCGAGTGATACTGCAAGGCAAAGACAATGTCTCGCTGGCCCAGGAAGCAAGGTTCAGATGTAAGCATGCTGTGCCTGTTTTCCCTGGTGCCTGTTTTCCCTGGTGCCCTTTCCGCTCCCCTTCCTCTCCTCACACATAGCTTACCCCGAGACATTTGGGAAGTATTACTCACTGGTCGGCTTCTCACATCCTCGGACACTGACACCAAATAAATGAAGACACCAAGAAGACAGAAGGCTTGGAGTTGAGAGGGCGGTGGTTGAGGTGTGAAACTATCGGGGTGTAAAATTGCCCTGGCAGCAATGCTGTTGTTCCAGCGTGTTTCACGGAGAGCTGCTCCGCTTGCTTCCCCGCCTTCCCGTGTCCCCCTCTCTGTCTCCCCCTCTCTCTCTCCCACCTTTTTCTATTAAGCTCCCCTTGTTTTTTTTCATTTCGCTTTACCCCCCTAATACCACCATACTCAGCATACGCAGCCATTGGCTCAGACCCCATGCACTGGAACTTTCCAATCAACAGCCTTACCAACAAAACCACCCCGACGCGAGGCAGACGGACTGACTCGCTCCGGCTCTGTTGTCCTCTCAGATGGAACCCAGAAAGCCCACGGAAGTGTTCAACAGGCGTGTGTGCACTTCACTAAACTGCTTTTATTTGTCTGACTGCTCTTCGCTCAAACAGCGTCTCCTTCTCTGCTCAGACACGGGGTGGCTAATTGTTTCTGTGGGGAGGACGAAAGCTTCCAGGCCCAGGTTAGCTGTGTGATACTACTGCTTTGTGGCCTGGCAGCTTGTGCGCTCTGCTTGGGAAGGAGGAAGGGACCGGAGGAGCACAGAGAGGGCAAGCAACCGCACACAGCTGTCGATAGGCTGCACGCGGCTGCTTATTAAACGCCCGCGGTGCAATTTAGTCATTATTTCAAGCAGCGTTCGGTGTCAGGCAACCTTGCAGTCGTTTCTTATTTTGCTCAATTAACACTTTCTTCTCACCCCCCAAATTTTTTTTTTCTCACTTGCTGCATCCGACGACAAGTGTCTGACTTTGCGCTTTCAACAACACCTAATTAACTGGGAATCAAAACAATAATATTAGAAGGAGGAAAAAACGAGTTTTTACTTCATTTTAATGTTTGCTAACTTCTGTCTCAGAGAAGCACTTTGTTTGATTCACTTGTCCGCCGAAACTTCTGCTCTCCAGAAAAAAAGGCTTTGATTGCAGGTGGACCAGTTCAATGCTATTCAGGTCACAACGACTGGTCAGTGGGCTGAAGAAGGCTGACACCCGCCTCAGTGTCTACGGGACAAGCATTGTGCACTGTGGGGTCCGATAGGCCACAGAAACCGTCTTTGTAATCAGAGTAAAACCAATATTAGGAATAAGTAGGTCTCCTCCCTCCTAGGGGCTGTGTCTGGCCTCGGCCGGCGCCAAGGCAAGGTTATTGCGATGAAAGATGGCGTGGAGATTAGTGGGCCCTGCCCGAGTCCGTTGGACGACCAGCATGCCGCACTGCGTGATTTATGAGAGTCGTGATGATCAGCGGTGGCTGCATGAATAAACCATGTGGGCAGAATTAAGCTCCCGTTAAACGCCGACACCCAGCGCCTGCCAGGTGTCTCCTCCTCCGTGTGCAAACCGTACGCAGTCAGGAAGCTGTGTCGCTGCTGATAGCCAGTGTTTTTTTTTTTTTTCGCTGGGTCAGTTTGCTCTGTCCACCAAGCAGCAGCTGCTCAAACGGCTTTCCAGGCATCCAGCATTCCTCTTCGGTGAGGCTAATCCACATCCTGGATATCTACCGTGAACATTTTTCTCTTTTCACAGTGTCCTTCATCAAGCAACATTGTTGTCTTTCTCGTGTTTTGCATCACATTGCTTAACACACACTGTGACAGAACGTTCAGAGCTGAAACACGGTAGCCCCACAACATGGAAACTTCGTGGAATTATCGTCGCTGCAGAGCTGGTATGCTACCCAAGGAAAATGTCACCACCCTGTGATTGAGCGCCCTGCGAAAAATCCCCAGGGGTCAAGTCCTTTGATCACTGGGCGAGGAAGACCAGTCCCCTGGGTAGAGCAGAGGTAGCCAGGGGAAGCCCCGTTGGTGATGGGCCACCCCACAGCCTCCCTTCTGGGCCTGGCCTTAACCAGAGGAGGCCGGCAGCCAAGGGCCCGCACGCAGGGTCAGGTCAGCATTACACCTCCCCCCTCTAAGCCTCTGGCCACTCACCAAGGATCCGTGTTCTGTATGGTTACACCTCTAACTGTCGAATCACTGACAATTAGGCTTCCAGTGGCCGCGTCCATCAATAGTGATTACACACTGGATAGAGGCCTGGAAGAATTCATGTAGGGTGCCAGCCTAATAGGACTTAGATAAATTTGCTTTGAGCAGAGGGATTGAGCCATAGGCTTAGAGTGCACAAAACATGAGAATTGAATTGATTTATATTGACTTATGTTGTAATCCACTGAATTGACACCAGGCGCCAGAAAGGGGGCGCATGAATAAACCAGCGTGGTAGGAGGATGAACTTGAAAAGTGACCGCAGCCAATAGGTGACTGAGTTCAACTGGGGAGGACCAATGAAACGGCCGTGGCTCCTGCAAGGGGGCATCAGTCACAAAAGAGGCCGGATGCTGACTGACACCTCTATTTCTCTGAGCCACCACTAAAGTCCCACACTCAATGGCCCTCACCATGCTGATACCGCCACTGACCTGTAGGGGGCAGACACATGGCTCCGCGGGTTCGCACGCCTTAAGACGAGGCCCTTGAGTTGCCATGCCTGAGAGGGTTGTTTGTTAATGCCATGTAAGTCCATGTACATTGTGTAATTGAACATAGCCTCTTGTGTTTTCATCTCCATAATTGCCCAGTGAGGTGCTCTTTCAGAGCTGCCGGACTCAAAGCGAGGACATGGGCGGTAGCTGGGAGGGCCATGAGAGGGCTTGATGCTCTGAGTAATGAAAGTGGTTTTGAACAAGAGCTCCATTTGGTGGGGGTGTGGGGTAGTCGTGGGGACAAGTCATGGAGAACACTTTGTTTGGTGTAAAGTGCACACTGGGGAGGTCTAAGGAACAAGTTGTTCTTTTAGATTCAGCTCAGACTCTGAGGGGGGGACTCACCGGAAGGCTCCCAGCAATGAGGGCCGTATCGACCACTTTAGTCTTATTGTTCTCTGCAACAGACTCTGGAACGATAATGAGCAGGAAACAGTAGAACGCTGTCCTGCACCTCTTCCAAAAGTGAACCTCTCTCACTTCATTGCAATCTTTCCCCAAAACTGTGATATAAAAAACCAATACAAAAACAAAATGACAGAGATTCACTCAGGCATCTCAATATCAGACAGGTGTACGTCCTTTGATTAAAGTCCCTTTGTGAATTTGCTGCTTCGAAATATTGCCACTGTCTGTGAAGGAAAATAGTATTAGTATTGTACTGTCTTTATTGCATACCAACATAAAGTGAAAGTCGATGGTGTCTCAAAAGGATAGTTCGACTTTTTTGGAAATAAGATATGTTCCTACTTACACCCAAGTCAGACAAGATTAAATACATCAATGTTATAATTGCACATCCAATAATTTGTTATTTAAGCAAGTAGGTAGGTAAATGTAGCCTAGCTTAGCATAATGACTGTAAGCCAGTAGCACAGGCTAACATGGCTCTGTCAAAAGAAAACAGATACGCGATCAGACCTGTTGTTGTGAGCCTGCCAACCCGACACAAGGTAAAACTATGGTTCGCCTGGCAAAATAGGTCCAACGTATCTGCTTCAATAACAACAAGGTCTTGCTTTTACATTTTTACCTATATATATATATATATATATATATATATATATATATATATATATATATATAGATAGATAGATAGATAGATAGATAGATAGATAGATAGATAGATAGATAGATAGATAGATAGATAGATAGATAGGCTATTGGCTAAAAGTAATTGTGCCAAACTAGGCTACATTTACCGACCTGCTTACCTAAATAATTTATTATTGAACATATAAACATAACTTTGATATTAATCATGTCGCCTGGAACATATCTTATTTCCAGAAAAGTTGAACTGTCCCTTTAAGTTTGTTGAAGGCTGTTAAACATATTCAATAGGGAATGTGTCTGCTTCATCTTATGTAAGAAGGTAACATAAATCCTGTCACAATGTAATAATAAATGAGGTTGCTCAGTGGCACAGGGGTCTAAGATGGTCGCCTGGGAACGGTGAATGAATTGGTTCAAATACTGGCTAACACTATGTTTCTCTCCGGGACTCCCTCTCCTTCAATTAAATAATCCTATTAAAGCAATTCTTTTTCCTAATACATTTTAAATCGTGTATAATAACTGGTCACAAATGTAGTGGCTGAATGAAAGTGATATGACACAGAAAATTGTTTGTGGTCTATCAAATTATAATATTACCTCAATGGAACCTCTGTACTTTTTTTTCCCTGTGTGCCTCTTATACTAATGAGAATCTATTCCATTATATTTTTCTGCGACTGTAAGGGTCAATACTACATTAGTTATATTACAAATTTAGACAGGAATACTTGGCAGTTGTAAAACCTGAGAATGGGCACAGTTCATACTTTGTGGAGAAATTGTCTTTGTGTGTATTGTCTGTAGTGGGGTTGCACAGGGTCTGCATTGAGCATTTAAGTGCTTATTTTCTCAACTCTCCAGCTAGAATGTTGAGTTTGGCCCTGCACTTAACAGAACTTTGTTTGAGTCTGTTGAATGGATTCTTCACATTTTATCATTGGATTTTATTCAACAGTGCAAATGTTGGCATGAGTGATTGCTCCCATCTTCTTTATGGATAGTCTAAACACGTTTGCTTGCTTCAACATTGTAAATGAATAAATCATTGTCAATTTTTCCTCTGCTCAACAAAATGTATTGTGAGATACCATGAACAGAACCTCTCAAATCGTAGACTATCAGTTTTCAGACTGAGTGAACACTGGACACATAGGCCTACGTTGTCTCATACACATGCATATTTTAGAAACACGGATTCAATTGTTTGCCATCAATTTAGCATCACACATTTTATTGGTCTTGCACGTCATTTTGCGCATTTTTAAACTTTGGCATTCTAAGCTTCAAGAAGTAAATTAAGAATTTGAAGTGCCAGTGAATTATAACAACAGCTAAGTATCCAGCAGAAAAATGCATTCTTGATGGGCAAAACAAGTCTATTTCAAGTCTACTTCACTGTGGTCCCCCTCACCGGTCTGTCCTGTCCTAAGTTTTAGGGAAAAAGAATACAAAATCGGTCTTTCACAGATGTGCTAGACACAATGCAGGGCTTCAAAAGCCGGTGTGGACCGTGGAAGAGATTTGCGAGGAGGAATGAATGAGAATTAGGCTTTCTCTGGGATAAGGTGAGAATGCCCTAGTTTCAACAAATCTTAGCCCTAAATGCCCTTAGTCTGCTGTTCAGCGTCGGAGTTCTTACTCCACAGGACACCACCTAGGTCACGGCACCACCCTGAATCCGTGTGACCACTCACTGTAGGTGACATGGCTGCCGACTCCTAGTATGTGTGTGTCATAGCTCGGTATGCAACACCCAGAGCTATCTGAGAGAGCTGTCGGAGAGACGGGCCGAGGGGAGGCTTCACCTCTGACCCCCCCTTCCCCGCGCCCCGTCCACGCACCCAGGCCGCACGTCACACACGCTTTTACATCTGAAGGGAACAGGATTCATAATTTATTCAGCCAAGAACAAAAACATCCCCGCTTCTGTTGTGGTGGTGTTTTCATCTTATTCAGAACACAGACAACACCGAGAGATGAGACGAGAGATTCTCAAAGCTGGCCCCGTGACCTTTCCCTGGAATAATTAAGACCAGTGAGATGAGACTGATGACAGAAAGGCTGCCGGCTCACGCCAACATTGTCTTTTTGTCTCATTCATTAATGAGCACAGATAGGATTTCGAACCGGGGGCCATTGTTGATGAGCCACTTGTGGTGCCAGGAGAGTAAGAATAGGTCATGTGATTCAGCATCCCCTTGAGTTAATGTAGGCTTCTGGACCTATGGGAGTATTGTGTATAAAAGGTGCCATGTAAATGGAGTGAAAAGGATTCGGCATTGACATTTTGGATTCTGTGTCTTTGTGAGTGTGAGTGTGTGTGTGTGTGTGTGTGTGTGTGTGTGTGTGTGTTTGCGTGCATGGACCTCCATTCCTGCCTGTGTGTTTGCTTGTGTCCGCGGGGTGTGATCAGAGGCTCATTTTCCTCTCTCCCACAGATCCTGGGCCTATCACCTCTTCCAGACAGTGTTTTGGTGGGGGAACTGCCGTCTGTCTGTCCCCTCTTCCCATCCTCCCGGCTGCCTAGGGACGGCAGGTTGCCAGTTTAAGTGAGCCGAAGGCCTTGTGCCTCGGGCTACCATGTTTGTAGTTTGTATTTTCCCTCCTCAAGGGCAAAACAGCAACTTGCTTTCCTCTTCAACTTGGAAGCCAAAAAAAGAATGAGTTATTGTGTTCACCCTTAAAAAATCATAGCCAGAAAATGTATAGGAACAGGCATTTCACTGGCATGGGGTATATTTGATACATTTCCAAGACGTTTCTCTGTCTGTCAACTTTTGAACTCTGTCAAACTATCAAAAGAAGTTTGATACCTCATCCCGAATTAACGCCTCTATCAGTGACATTTCTTCAATACGTTTCTTGGTTTATTGAGCCACGTCCACAGAACTGTTGTGGCGTTTGGAAATTATTGACAAATGCACAGAGCTATCTGACCCAATCATCTCCGACCACCACCACCACCGAGACGTTTGCGTCTAAACTCTAAACTGTTGTTCATTCAGAATAATTGTTGCTTATCGGCTGTATTTTCTCTTCCATCGAGTGGGCTAATGATTTGAAAATGCGCAATGTGAAATTATGGAGTGTCATACTTTTGGAAAAGCATTTGCTGAAACCACTGAGGCTTGAGCCCATATGCTGGAGAGGTAAAAGCCACCCAGACGATCAAGCCGGAGTCCCTGTGGTATTTAATAAGAGGATTGTTTCTGAGAAGTGCTTAAATATGGAAGCCGAGGGATGTGTATCTTGATGAATTGTCCTGTTAGGGAAATGAACATGACTTTAACCTCTGCCAGTTTGAATGAACCGGTACTTAGAGAGAGTGAGGAGCTGATTGATTTTCCTTCAGATGTGAATGAACTACCACACCTCTCAACGGCGAGGATTAGCCGAACATAGGGAACGCTGCTGTTATTGAATAGCGCCACTCAGAAACATTAAACGCACGCCCGCGGGATAACCAAACCGCAAAAGCGCCCGTGCCACATGCGTGGACAGACACAAACACACGCCCGCACACACACACACACACACACACACACACACACACACACACACAAACGCACACACAGACACAAAGCAAAGCAATAAGGACGGCGCCTGCTTAGGAACGCTGTTCCGTTTGAGTTGTTTTTTTTTGTGCCATGAGTTAGGAGAGAATAACAAAGCCATGAGTCAGGAGTGTGATCACTGTAATCTGGCAAAGTGCGTTCGCCCCTTCTAAGGGAGACGTGCACCACTACTCTACACACCCCAGCACACATTCACACGTTTCCAATCCCGTTATGGCAGCTAATGTTCTTGGAGCATTACCATACGACATACATCTGACTCACGCGTACCTCTCAAGTATCCCTCATCTTATCTGGAGACCTGCCGAGGTTGGCATGGCTACATGGTTAGCATCTGTCACTGTCATGTCTGTTTATCACACGCGTACTCTTGGGCCACCGTCCAGGTCGGATGGAATCCCGCTGCCCGCGGACTGCAGATGGGCCCCGTGCATGTGCTCCTCCGTCACTGTCACTGGACCGCTTGCTGGCGGGCCTCCTCGCCCGGAGGAGGAGGAGCGCGTGTGCTCCGCCAGGCACCCGCCGCGACTGTCGACCTTTGACCCGGGACGGCCGAGTCCCGGTGCGTTGTGAAACCTCTGCTTGTCCCTCCTCTCCAGGGTGAAATCATGGGCTGTGTGGCTGCGGTGCTGGGCCTGCTGACCGCCCTGGGCCTCGCCCCCGTCCCCAGCGTGTGGAGTCTCAACCCGGACGACCCCAACGTGTGCAGCCACTGGGAGAGGTGAGCGTCCCCCGCCTCGGCCCCCACCGGGTCGTCACCGCGACTCCCTGGGTGCGGTTCGCCGGGGGGGGGGGGGGGGGGGCATCGTGCCCGTCCACAGCCCTGAGAACCAGCCAAAGAGCGGTTGGTCACGGACTGGGGAGACCAGAAACTCCAGCTTCTCTTTTCGCCGGTACTAAAGGACAGTATCGACCCCCCCCCCCCCCCTCCCCCCAGTGTGGGTCTCCCGGCCCTGAGAAGTGGGAGGAGATGTGTGTCCAAAATGAAATACGCAGGCAAATTGATCAGCGCTCTCCGATCCCAATCCATCACAGCCGCCATATTGCCTGAATAATTATGAGTTGTGCTGGGTGGCTTCACTTATGAAAAATAAGCAGGAGTAATGGCCAGGCCTGTCTGTGTAGGGGAGGAGAGCAGGGCTTGAAGATGTATGGTCTGGACAGGTGCCTGCTGGGGTGAGGGTACTTAGGGAATGCTCTGAGGCCACCTTGCTGGCATGGGAATTCATTTCTCTATTGAAGTGTTTTCATTGCTCTGGGGTTTAAAAAAAAAAAAAAAAGCTGTATTTTTAGTGTTTGGCAAGTCTTCAAACGGCCTGGGGGGTGCCATTTGGCTCCCTCCGACACAGAAAAGACAGCGATGCTACCTGAATGCCATCTCAAAGAACAGCGTTTGTTTTTGCCCTCTGTTTCAGCTACGCTGTGACCGTCCAGGAATCTTACGCTCACCCATTCGACCAGGTCTACTACACCAGGTGCACGGACATTCTCAACTGGTTCAAGTGCACGCGCCACAGGTGAGGGCAGAGAAGGCATCCGGCGCGTCCCAGTCCCCCCCGCCCCCTCCCCCCCTCAGCAGCACACCCTTTCTGCAGCGTCTCACATCCAAGCCAAGTGTCTGAGAGGGTCTGTTAATGTAGCGGACGGGGATCCTGACGGCGGCTTGACTGTCATCCCGTGCCGCGCCCCGTTTAATGACCTCATTAACGTTTAGAGTCCGCCATTTCATCATCTCCAATCCAAAGTCTTAAGCACACATTGAGTCACTCTCCGAATGTTGACCCCAGACCCGCAGCTGCACTGTGCAATGAGATGCTTTATAACTTTTATGTTTGTTTTTCCTCCCTCCTCCAGCAGAGTGATATCGAGGTGTAATATAGTTGGGGGCGGGGGTGTTATATTCACCAGCTGTAGGTTGGTGTGCCCTTCATGAAGGAGGGGGTCACTGGTCTCTCAACCTGATGGCCCTCTTGGCGTGTGTGCTTTTCAGGATCAGCTATAAGACGGCTTACCGGCGGGGAGTGAGGACCATGTATAGGCGCCGCTCGCAGTGTTGCCCTGGTTACTTTGAAAGTGGAGACCTGTGTGTCCGTGAGTATCCTCCATTTTCCTTTCAGCGTTCTGTGACTTTTGTCATGCCACCCTCATGCGGCGGCCTCCCTGCCCTCTGTTAGAGCCCCTCTAGTCTCTAGTATTCCGTTCAGAGCCGTTGAACATACTTTATTATAAATCGTTTTTTTTGTTGCAACATCGCAACGGTTCCCTCCTTAATCCACAGTCCATTTTCGTTTCCTAGACAGCGCGCTTTAATTGAACTTATACAACAATGAGTGGAGTTAATGGGCCTAGTGGCCTGTGGTTACGGGCTGGGGAGGCTTCGCCATAGCTATAAAACGACACCAGAATTCAATAACAGAACGAACAGAAGCCATGGAAATTGGAGTCGAGCAATATGCTGATTATTGCCCCGCAATGTAACCTTTATTGCTCTGTTAGCTGCCATTGATTTCCACTTGGGGGTTTGCATTCCAAAGGTATCTTTGGCTGGTTTTGACACAGCGAATAAAGCAACGACTGTGAATTTATGTTTTTTTTCCAGTTTTTATTTGCATCAAGTTTAAGTACCTTTAGATCCAGGTCCGGCTGGCTGTTGTATTTGTTATGATCTTTTTACGAGACAGGTGATTGACAGACCCAGTAAAGCCAGTCCGGTGGTGTATGACAACACGGCCGGGCTGTCCTTGCTGAGGTTTCACGAGCCCGAGTGTAACCATGGCCTGGCCTGGCCGTGTGAATCCATAGCAGATGTGATAATAATCTCAGGGTCTCAGCTTTATTAATCGCCGTCTCAGTGCTTAGTAAATCAACGCCCAAATTGGCTTGCTTACAGCTTGCAGCGGACAGGATCATACTATATTTGTGGCAGAGGTATATATTTAAACTCTGGCAGTAGGCTAGCTATTGTTGGGCCACCGTGGACATGGAGGCAGGTTTAAGGAGACAGAGTCTCTCTCTCTCTCTCTCTCTCTCTCTCTCTCTCTCTCTCTCTCTCTCTCTCTTACTTTCTCTCCGCTCTCTCTTTCTTTCTTTCCCTCTCTGGATCCCTTCTACCTCCTTGCACCAGGTGAAAGGCGAGATGAGGAGGTGATGGGCAGAGGGGGCGGTCTTGCTTTTTCTGCTGTCTTAGCAAAGTGTTTGTCCCCTTCTAATCCTGGCCCTCTCGCCAGCGGGATTAAGAGATTTGTACAGCCGGAAATCTTTAGCATGCAGCAACAAAAAAGATGCAGTGAAACCAGCTTCACTCCATGCTGCGTGTGTTGATCGAAACCGATCCTGCGTACAGTGGCCCCACAGTGACAGCGAGCGCGTGTCGTAAAAAAAAACGTATTTTCAAAGAGTGAACTCAAGCACGGCCTCGTAATGAGCCTTCGGTGTCTCAAGGTTAACGCTAAGCAACTACCCTCCAGCTACGTATCCCACTGGAAGACAGTGCCGCGATGAGTGTGTGCCGGGCGGACGCGGGGTGCGTTTTGTGAAAGGTACTCCTGTCTTGCCTAATAAAGCTAAGCATGATAAAGGGGCCGAGAACGGGCTAACGAGCGGCGGCTCTGTCATGTGACGAGGGCTAGCAGCCTCTGCGGGCCTGCGTTGCCGTTGTTTCCACCTCCTACATCAGGCCCGTCTCGCCCGGCGACTGATGCAATATTAACACTGCTGAGAGCTCTGATTCCAACTGTGGAATTAGTTGAAGGGGGTTTGATAAAGTTCCAGGCAGTCACATACACGCGCACATTTCATATTTCGAGTTTTAATGATGGAGAAGATGATGAGATTCCCGCGCTAGAAAGGCTTTCGGTGTCTTTGATTTCTTTTTCATTTGGCTTTGTTGCCATTTTTAATGCTTCAAAGACAAGGTTTAAAAAGAAAATCATCTGGGCGCCTGATAGATAGAGGCATATGCTAAAACCTAGGGCAAGCGATGTTTGATATGCGCTGTCTGTGCGCATCCCTCATAATTGATTTTAAAACCTTGGCTACATCACATTGTTCTATGTACGCTATTGCATCTCCTCTATCTCTTAAACAGCAGGAACAAATCCATACCCATCATTGAGCAGGTTTTTCACCTGATCACTGCGGACCTTGTGTGGAGAAGGAAAACAACACAGTAAGAATAATCTAGTCTAAAAAGATATTTCTTTTCGGATATTTTACGCGATTCCAGACTGGCTATGGAAGGATATTCAATTTATTAACTCTGCCTGACAATCACCAATTAGCTCCATTGTTCCCTTCCCTGATAAAGGCCCTACATAATGAGTTAGATTAGTCTTTTATCTAGATGAAAGACAAAATTTTTCCGACAGATTCCATAGACGCGAGTTAAAGACAGTGATTCATGAATTCCAATTAAAATGAAAGAGCCATCTCTTACTTTATTATACCATCCCTACAGTAGGGTGGTTCAGCTCTCCGGAGTAGGCCACACTTTACACACAGGCACGCACACACGCGTGCGCGCGCACACACACGCACACACACACACACTCTTAGACACACACGCGTGCACACACACTAACACGAACACACACACTCATACACACCACGCACACACACACAACCCATTTTCCAAACTTCATTTCCATATTTCTAAAGAAGTGACACATTAGCATTTCCCTGTTCTTGCTGATCAGCAATTGCTGATTGAAACTAAACTAAATCATCTTATCACGGTGACTTTGGATTTTTCCTCTCCTCTCTTGTCTTTGAATACTGCACATACAGTGGTCCCATTGATTACAGGTAGTCGATCTGACGTCTTCGTCAGCACAAAGTCTTCAGGGTCTCCTCCCCCTCCCCCATTCCACTGGCGTACTGTAATTAGGCAGGTTGATGCTCCCCGGCGCCGTGGGATCTACCCAGCGCATTCTCTCGGCCTCAGCCGTAGCGCTGTACGCCCCGCTAGCCCCCCACCAAGGAGCCGTGGCAGCAGCCCAGCTGAGGATATATAGGATTCTCTGCTCTCCTCTCTCTCTCTCTCTCTCTTTCTCTCTCTCTCTCTCTCTCTCTCTCTCTCTCTCTCTCTCTCTCTCTCTCTCTCTCTCTCTCTCTCTCTCTCTCTCTCTCTCTCTCTCTCTCTCTCTCTCTCTCCAGGCCCCCCATGGCTCTGGTCCTGGCTGCTGAGCCCAATCCAAGGCTGTATCAGTGGTAATCCATAGGAGGACGTGTAGGCTAGCTATACCGCCTGGCCAACCCTCTGGTCTGTAGGCTGGAGCCCGTCGTGTTCGACGTGGAGACAGACCCTCCCCCCTCCAGCAGCCACCTTTAGTTTTTTCCCCCCATTTCTTCTTCTCGAAAACAGCGATGGCCCCGACGATAACCGCCTGACCAAGGTTTTCTTTCAAGTCAACAAGGGCCGGCAAAAAGAGGGTTGGCCTGGAAAAGGAGCGACCAGCAGGGGGGCAGCTCTATCGCCTCGGCTGCCCTTTGCGTGGGTATCATTCTCCGCAGGCCAAGACGCCAGGCAGGCACCGCTGATTCCCATCCGAGCCGGCTCTTCCCCTGCCTGATGTTCTCTCCCCTTCAGATAAGGGCCTGTCTTAACCCCACTGGCCGGGTGACCGTGGCTGTCTCAGCGTTGTTAATGCTAAGTGCCAGTTTTTTTTTCCGTGTGTGATCGCATTTTTTTTTTGTGGCACTTTTTATTTGGGCTGCTCTCACAGAACGCTGGCGCAGGGGGCTGAAACTCCATGTAGGTCACTTTATTACCCGGCTCAACCCAACTTCTGCTTCTCCACACAGGAGCCTGCCAGGAATACTAATGCCAGCCCCAATCAATTGGCTGCTGTGTTGTTCAATATGAATGATCAAGAAAACTGCACAGTTAGTAAAGGCTGCAGTGCCTCGGGCCGGCTAGCCCTGCTACACCGACGCATTGCTACGACAAAGCTGCTCGAGTCAGGAGGGATTCACTGTAGTATGTGTAACTGTCGCGCAACTCATGCCAGTGATGCAAGCAAAAAAAAAAATGTGCGGGAAGCTCACGGGTAAAGGGGTGTTCACTTCAATTAGTGTCATATGTTGGAAGTGGGTGTTAAATATGAGCGCAGTGGAAAAGATTCGGTTGCCTGGCGGTGATCGGGAGATATTGAGAGTTCCTTTTTATGGGCCATTTGCTCCCAGCTTGTCCCACATGGGTTTCCATCATGTCGTTTATTGGTGTTGTAATGATGTTTCACCCTGCGTGTGTGTGTGTGTGTGCGTGTGTGTGTGTGTATGTGTGTTTGTCTGTGTGTGTGTGTGTGTGTGTGTGCGTGCACTGACGACAGCCCTCCTCCGTGTGTTCCTCAGCCCTTTGCACCGAGGAGTGTGCCCATGGCCGCTGTGTCTCTCCTGATACCTGCCAGTGTGAGCCCGGCTGGGGAGGCCTGGACTGCTCCAGCGGTGAGTATACACGTCCCTCTCCCCTTCTAGCTGTCAATCATCCTCACATTGATGACCGTCGCTCGTTCATCGGAGTGTTTGTCCCCCAGCATAGCACGTCGTCAGGGTGCGTGCCGGCGGGAAGCGGTGGGACTTCTAATGATAATGCCGCGGCCTCTCATTCACAAGCTGTTCTGTTTGCACTCGAACTGCAGCGAATGGAACGAGTGAGTCTCACTGAATCGCATTGCCATCCCCTGAAAGGGGAAGCGATTTGCTTGATGAATCCGGGAGATGAGCGGTTGGTTGCCCCCCCCACCCCCACCCCCACCCCCCCACCCCCGGGTGGCTCCCCGCTCTCTGTTATGGCCTGTATCATGATGAGCCTGGTGCCGTGGACACGGACAGTGGGTGGAATCGATGCCAAGCTCCAAACGAGCCTCGCCCAGCCCCCCTCTCTCTCTCTGCTTGCGGTGTCTGCCTTGGCTCCCGCCCGCCGGCGAGGAGCAGGAGAGGGAAGGCTAGAGGTGGGACGGTCGTGGCAAATTAGCCGGGCCTCTTCCGATCAGCGAAACGCCAGAGCCTCACGTAACGCAGGCTGAGGATGCAGCCTGCCGGTATATTTATCTGAACGTGATGGATGGTGACGAGGTAAATGGACGCTCTTCCCCCGGATCGGGGAGGGCAGCCTCGCCCCGCGCGGGGCCACGTCGCCCACCTCCCTCCGCTGACGCGGGCTCCATTTGTCAGTTTGCCTGGGGGGCCGTGGCTCCTCTCTCCTGATGGCCACTCATTAGCTAGCCTCCTGCCCCCGTCTCCGACACGTCGACCTTTCCACGGGCGGAGCTTTTGATGTCCAAACGCTTAGCGGCGTGCGCGAGGCATGATTCCCCCGAGCGGCGGGCCGCGAGCGAAACGACGGCCGCGGTGTTGTTGCATGGGTCTGGGAGTTTTCATTAACAAAAGAGCCATTCGCTGATTGCCGACGGGGTGTAAATCACGCCGCAGTCCACCGGAGGCGGATTCATGGGTTTAAATGACAAGGCTGAGCTGTTAGCCGCCGTGGACTCTGGGCCGACTGGTGAGGGTCCAGGCCCAGGCTCCCAGGGAGAGGGCGGGGGTTCCCCCCCCCTCCCCCCCCCCCCTCCCCCCCCCCCCCCCTCCCCCCCCCCAGAGACTCTTGTCCCACTCGCCGGTTGGTTAGGAGTGCAGCCGGCCGTGCATTCCAGCACGCAGGTGCCCGGCTAATCTGCCTTATTAAAACCGACCTGATGATTGAGACAGAGGCATTATTCATAACTTTGAATTTCCATACCGGGCATGCGTCCAGGCTTTTTTCATTTACGAGCTTTCATCTGTAGAAATGAGCAATGCGTGCCAATTTTTAAATTAAATCTACCCCCATATCCTTGGTATAAATGGTGCAGCATATTTTTTGGGTCGTTCACTGTAAATTTGACTATCTCCTCATGTGGGTATGCGATGGGGAGCTTTAGCAGTCTCTTTGTAAGTGGATTCAGTCATTACATTATTACCGAGAGGCCCATATAGACACCTATTCACTCCGACACAATGCCAGCCACCACAGATCGCTTTAGGGAAAGCAGACGCCGTCCACCGGCATTGTGATGCTGTTGAGGTATTTGTTAGGACCGAAATAAAGGCCACCTCCCCAGTAGCGGTGGAATATGAGCAAACGAGCCGGTCGCATGACGGAGGATCAGCGCGCGCGTGTGTGTGTGTGTGTGTGTGTGTGTGTGTGTGTGTGTGAGTGATAAACAGCATGTTGTCCTGGCACAAGCACCAAGAGCCATGGAGGGACGCTGCGCAGCCCGTCGTCAGAGTGGCAGCCCTTTTCGGCTGACGATCTGGAGGCTGATCAAAGGTACCGCGGACGTTTCTGGAGCAGCCCCCACCAGGAGACTGATCCTGTAAATGGGTCAGGTGGCAAGAAGGAAAGCCTTGAACTGGTTAGTGGCTCTGGAGAAGAGAAACAGAGAAGAAGAAGAAAAAGAAGACGAAAGAGGGGTGTGTGTGTGTGTGTGTGTGTGTGTGGTGGTGGTGGGGTGGGGGGGCGTGTAAGAAGGGAGTGAGGAGCAGTGTGGGGAGGGGTTGGTGGCTCTGAAGAAGGAGAGGAGGAAGAGGAGGGGGGTGTTGGAAGAAGGGGGAGGGAATAGGCTGGTGGGGTCAAGAACGTGCCCCCCTGCTTTTTCACCCGCTGGTGTCCACCTGCTGTAGCCTAGAGACAGCTCACTCTCCCTATATATATATATACATAGAGCAGATATACACAGACAGTAGAGCTCAACCCATGTTCAGTAAAACCCAATCACACCTATTCATTATAAAATGATTGGCCTCTTTTCCCCTTTTTTAGGCCTGAGTGGTGCTTGCTCTTTATTCTACTAACAGTGCAGTGTATTGGCCTTTGAAGCGGTCGTCCTATTGGCTATTTGCAGAAATAGGGGGAGAAGAGAACAGTATGAGAGGAAATGAAAGAACAACAAAAGAAGAATATGAGCCGAGAGAAAACCGGGACGTGGGGAGAAGAAAAAAAAAAGTCCTCCTGTCTGGAGATATTATGAGTTTTTTGAGAAGGAAAACGAAACCGCTGGCCTGTCTCCTCGACTGTGTGGATGGCCGTGACCCTGTTCTCTGTGGCTTCTGAGGCTGGGCCGTCCTCCGCACCTCGCCTCTGATTTAATCGGCTGTGATGAGTCTGTCTGTCACACGGGGCTGGCTGGGCCACAGTAATAACAGCTTTCGCAAAAAGACGGATGGAGCTCCCACCGGCTATATTTAGCCAGAGACCGCCGAGGCCCGGGTCAGATTAGGGTGCAGTGAAGCACTAGCATTGATTCCACGTGCTCCCGCGGGATAAATGATATGTTTAACCCACGTACCTCGGAGACAAAATGAGCCTAACACCTGCCTGCTTTACAGCGCTTCCGCACTCGCGCGGGTGGTTGCCGTGGGAATGCTCACCCCGTCGGCTTGAGGTTCAGGGGGGGGGGGCCGCGAATCGATGCCGTTTTACGAGATAAGTGTTCTGCAAAGTCCGAGGAGTAGTTTGGCATTGTTAACCGGAGGCTGTCCTCTGTGTTCCAAGGAGGAATCTATCACAGCTAATAGCCTAATCTAATGTATATCTATGTGGTTGGTCAGCCACGCTCCACAAGGTAACATATTCCTCCCCAATGCATCCTAATGAACAGTCAGTCCAGGATGTGTGTGTGTGTGTGTTTGTTTGTTTGTTTGTTTGTTTGTTTGTTTGTGTGTGTGGATGCTCCATTTGGTTAATTGATGAATGTGTGTTTGAAAGTGTTTTTTATGCGATACACGCCGAACGCTACACATGCTACTCTACTGGATGCTAATTAGCTGCCGAATTAGACCCTGTGTCCATACAGAGGGTGGCGGTCATTAGGGTTGGAATGAGTGTTTTTCTTAGATATGTGTCCTGCAGTGCCTGTCCTCTCTGTGGGGTGACTGGCTCCATCACGACACAGTTGGAGTCGTACATGTAGAGAGCCAAATGAGCTCTTCTTAACTATCTTGTTTATACGTAGGCTGGCGGTCACCACCATTAGCCCAGATGTATCGTTTGGTGGGTGCGGTCGACCAGAGACGAGCCACTCCTTCTCTCTTCAAGGCCGTGCCCACAGGGCAGGTCCCACTACTCAGGTGTCGGTTGTTCAACGGTGGAGAGAACATGTCGGGGAGAGGCTGGCCTCCGACACATCTGTCCATCTGAGCCGGGCGGCTGAAGCAGATGGCGGCCCTCCACCAGCTTGTGGACATGCTCGGCCGTTGACTGGACAGGACGGAGACGGGGAACGATGGGGGCCGGCACCACGCAGGCGTCCTCTCCCACACAGCTATTCTAACCGACAGCACTATTTCCTTAGACCCCCCCCTCCCCCCCCCCCCCCCCACGCCACCCCCCGCCATCCCCAGGCTCTCTCTGGAGTTTTAATGGCCCAAGGCAGGTTGCTTCAACAGCGTGTGTGAGTGTCAGAGCGACCAGGCACGTCGGGATTTGATGAGATCATCGGGCAGACGGCGCGGCGAGAAACTCGGGAAACAATATCTGTTTATTCTGTTAAAACCACAGGACTCCATTTCCCAGAGAACTTGTCAACCGGAGAGTCCGGATCAATAGAACGGCCCATTTAAAAAAAAAAAAAAAAAAAAAAAAAAAAAACAGTATGGAGAGATTTTGATTAGGACGGCTATCGATGTTGGGTCCGTCTTGGCTATGCTGCTGCGAGGGAATGTGTTTCCTTCATTTTGACGGATCAAAGCACAGAGGCATAGCTGGAGGGGGCGCCAGACGAATCAAGCCATTGTGTCTCGCCGCGTCTGTGTGCGAGCGTGCGTGTGCGAGAGCGAGGGATGGAGTTGTTTTCGTGGCTGCGCCTCAGCTTCGCTCAGTGAGCATTGCAGCCAGGTTATTTACTACCGGGGACGTGCCAGTGTGGTTTATTCCACTTAAACAGAGCGCCCCGCGCCATTGAGATATTAGTTTACTGCAGCCCCCTCTCTTGACACCCCCCTCGCTAACAGAGAGGGGAGGGGTGGAATACCTATACACGACAACATGCATTGATGTTGGCTATTTACCAGAAACAGATCGATCGCTAAGGCTGCTCAGGGAGGGCTTGGACAGTTATTAAGATGACGTTGGTTTCAAAATGTGTCAATCAGATTTTATTGGCGAATTAAACAAAATGTCCTCAGGTGTCCAATTTTTGGTCATACGTTGTTACGGTGGCCATGAATCACTCTGGTGAGAATGAGTAGCTGATTGAAGGGGCAATTGAATTACACACGTGACAGCCATTGATGCATGATGGTGATTGCATACACACGCACTCTCCCTCACGGGTCAAATGGCCACCTGCGCACAGACAGACACACACACACACACACGCACACACAAACACACACACACACACACACACACACACACAAACAAACACACACACACACACACAGACACATACATTTTATCACCTCAGGCTTTATCCAATGCAATATAGTTTGCTCCCCAGTAGACAGATTGACTGAACATGTTCTCACCATTCCATTAAACAGAATTCTTTGTTCTCCCAGATCGCCTGCACCATTACCTTAAGGAAAATGCTTAAAATATGCAAGGAGTTGTGTGTCTGTGTTTCTATGTTTATTAAAATGTGTTTGTGTGTGTGTGTGTGTGTGTGTTTGTGTGCATGTGCCTATAGGTCTATACTTGTGTGTTTGTACACTCTGCCCATCCTCCTTGTAAACATGAGTCAAATAAAAGGCAAATCCAGCTTATAGAAACACAATGTCCTCTCGCTGTTGAGGACGGTTATGGTAATGACCGACGTCTTGCGTCTGTGTTGAAAACGCGAGCCAATTCTGTGGCTAGTGCCGACGGCCATTATCATACCGCAGATGCATGTAATTTGTCTGAGCGCCAAAGAAGAAAAGGCTGTGAAACCCTGATGTACTCTGCACTGAGAGTCTGTAGATGGTTTGATTTAATAAGGACATAAAAAAAAACGATCTCCTGTCCTTAAGAGAAGGTCACGGTGTCTGAAAGAGCTGCTATGATAACAGTTTGGGGGATCAAACAGTGGCGGAACACTAGTAGCCAGCCAGGCCGTGTTGTGGGCATTTCACAGTCTGGGAGGCGCACTTGATTTCTCGTTCGGAGATTTGTCACTGAAAGGATCCAATCGAGTTCACTGGCCAATGCGTTTGACAACCCTCCTAGCTATTCCATGTGGCATCAGTGTGTCATACCATCATTTGGAATCTCTGAGTTCAGTGAATTGGGGTGTAGGGTTCCTTCAATCTCTCCTCTTTTTTGCCACGGATGGAAATGCACACAGCGTGGGTATGGGGCCTTTCCCTGGCTAGGGGTCGCCCTTGGGTTGGCTGGGTGTAGAGTCTAAACAATCAAATTCGCTAGTGATTTCACAGCGCTAGTGATTCTCGACCGATCCCCTCAGCCCCTCGTCGACATCAAACCCCCCAGTAGGTTGATACCCCATGCCCCTCGGTCTGAGGAGACCCCGCTAAGCACACCTGGAGTCCGCTAGTGATTGCAGAGCTGCTGTGTGGCACAGCTGGACAGCTGGAGGGCAGGTCGTGCGGATCGGGGCTGCAGGGGGGATGAGGGGGGGTACGGCAGGCCTCTACTCGGGCCACGGTGTTGCAGCGTCCTTGGTCATCCGGGGGGGGAGCGTGGCCATATTAGTAGTCTCGCTCCGACCCTCTGGTGTACCTGCAATCTCCTGACGTTTAACCCTGGACTTCATTGGAGTGTTGCAGTGATTACTGGCCGTCCTGAGGGACATCGATTGTCCTGCTCCTCCCAGGCAAGCCCCACACAATGCTGACGAATGAACTCGTGGCCCTGCCAAGTCCAATTAACTGTCAGTGCCGCATCGACGAGCTCCTCTGTTTGTTGAGAGTGAAGAAAAACAAACTTTTAATCAAATTTGCCTC
>CM030181.1:16127225-16497225 GCA_017639675.1 Aplochiton taeniatus | reverse complement strand
AGATGAACAGCCCGCTGTCAGCTGTAGAAACACCCTGCGTTAAGCGTGTATTTCTGATGTCCTCTGATCTGCGATGGGCAGGATTGTCTGAACGCGTACAAGCGACTTGCCCGTCACTTTGTGTCCCAGCGTGGGCCGATCTTCAACGCCCGCCCCTTCTCCCGATAGCGAAACAAACTGTTTAAGTCGTTCAATTGGGTGAACCTTGGGCCGCAGCAAAAATGAACTCGCTAGCTCCTCAGGCGCGGCTTGGCCCAGTAAATAGCGTTTCGTTTTATCTTGCTGCTGACTGCAGTGGGGACCTTCGGAGGTTTCTTTCGAAACGGACGAAGCGCCGCTTTTCCCCGTCACGTCCCTGGGCTTATTTTAAGACCAGTCATTTCACCTTTGACCTTATCTCTTTGTTGTTTAGCTGAAGTTGATCTGCCTAGTCAATGTTAAACCTGGGAGCTCTATAGGAGGGCCCCAGCCCAGGCCCAGCCAGGCCTATGGGCCATTAACATCCCATCAGTAACCCCGCTCCGACCACGCCCGGTCCCCATCGACCGCTGCCTGCTGCCCCCTGGCCCAATCTACTTCATCCTAATTACAATTAATAATTGAAAATAGGAAATCAATGGGGGCAAATGAAGTGCGGTACGTGTCTGCTTTATAGGTTTGACATTGTTTCTGAAGTGGCTGTCGGTGGCCAGGCCTGACCCCTCTCTCCTTGTTCGTGTGTGTTGGTATGTGTGTGTGTGTGTGTGCGTGTGTGTGTGTGTGTGGATGTGGGTGTGGGTGCTATTCTGTGTGTGTGTGTGTGTGTGTGTGTGTGTGCTAGTGTGTGTGTGTGGGTGTGCTGCGGCGCGTATCTTTATTTATGAGCCCAGTCTGTGGGTTTGATAAAGCAGAGTAAATAATCATAGCCCCTTTATGATGGTTGCCTGCCTGTTGTCCTTACACAGGGGGCAGAGAGGGTGTTTTTTTTTTTTTTACAGGACCAGACGAAGGGTGAATTATTAATTGGATGAAGCAGTGGGCTGTGTAGCAATCCGCTGCTCAGCACTCTTCCCCCAGCCGTGTCAAGTCCCGGCTGAAGTTGATCCTCCGGTCTGACTGCATGGAGGAGCAGGCCTCCCTAACAGCACGCCTGGCCAGGGCGGCCTTATTAGACGGCGCCCACGTCCTCCTGCACACCAGACGCCGGCGCTGTGCTTTTCCAGCATGTTGAGTGTGAGCTGACCTGGGCCCTTCCCTGCCCGGCTCAACGGATAGACCCTAACTCTGTTACGATGCTGCTGCAGGAGTCTGGGTGCAGGGGCCGCCCACTGGCAGCAGCGGGGAGGCCCATCGATCCAGGTTACCGTCCTCAATGGAAACTTGGACAAATGACCAAAATCCTTCTTCGGGATAAACAGCCAGACTAGACTTTCTAATCAGTAATGTATGGCTGGAAAACAATCCAGTTATACACTCGATGGTCCGGGGCCGGGCAAATAGGCCACGGTCGCATCTAGTTACTGCTTTTCCGATCCTTGTTTGGAAGCAAGCAGAGCCCTGCATATTGAGCATAATGAAAGTGTTCTAATAGGATAGTCTGTTTGTGTTTAGAGAAAGAAAAAGTTAGATAGTGTGTGTGTGTGTGTGTGGTGGGGGTGAACCGGGTGGGGGTGCTGGTGCTAGGTTGTTTGTGTTCAGAGAAAGAGAGTGCTAGATAGTGTGTGTGTGTGTGATTGTGTGTGTGTGTGTGTGTGTGGTGGGGTGCGGGTGCTAGGTTGTTTGTGTTTAGAAAAAGAGAGAGCTAGATAGTGTGTGTGTGTGTGGTGGGGGGTGAACAGGGTAGGGGTGCTGGTGCTAGGTTGTGTCCCTTCGCTGCATGCCTGTGGCCCACAGGGGAAGGTGAACTCACTGGGGCTTGGCCCAAGATGAATTAGACCCGGGACAAAGTCGGCACGCCTCTCCGGAGCAGACCGCGGCACGCACTCCTCGCATGCCCTCCGATTCAGCAGAACTCCTCCCCTCACCGCTGGCAGTTTCCTTGTATATCTCGAAGCCCATTTATCACGCTCACTATGATATAGCCAGACTGTTTCCTCGTGGCGGCGGCGGTCTCCAGTGGTCTGATGAATATCGCTGTGATAAGTGCCAGCAGGCCTTGCAGGGGACAGTGGACTCCTCTTTTACAGCGGCGGGTTGAATAAAACCCGGACATTTATCACTCATGTTTACGCAGCGATCATCACTTTCACAAAGGGCCCTGGTTGCAGTCCTGTCTGTTCACCCTTTTAGTCGGGACCTGTGATGGATAGCTGCAGGTTGAGTCAGCCCCCCGTCCAATAGCACCCGTAACAAAAGAAGTATGTCGCGTGGAAGAAGTGCATATTTATGGACTGGTTGCTGTAAGGGAGACACGGGAAAGCGTGGCTCTGATGGTTGTAAACCGGCAAAGAAGGATTGGCCTTTTCCAAACATTATTCTCTCTGAGAATGCAATGTTTATGCCGCAATGATTACAACATTGGGAAGTTGTCTGACAACACATGATAATCAGACTTGTCAGAGGACAGCCTGGGAAAAAGAAATGTTGCATCTCAAAGATATTCACATCATCAAAAATAGTTTGAAACGCTCGTTGTTGTGAAACAATGGTCTTATCGTAATATGGCGTTAAGCCCTGCACAGTACAGGTCAGTACAGACTGTTTCTTTCTCGCTACCCCGGTGAGAAATACTTTTGTTTGTGCAGCAAATATAGTTGCTTATCCTTGAGGGGCCCGGGTTGTCAATAGATCGGGTTTCTATTGAGTGAGTGTGACTTTGGAGGGTGTCTCTCTGTGTTTATCTGACGGTGAGGGATTCAGGCTGTGAGGAGCGTAGTCGGCCGGCCGGCCAGTCATTCTGGTCGCTGCGGTATAAAGTGGCTCTGATCTTTCCCGTTCAGCGTATCCCTGTCCATTGTGGCCACGGTGTCGCTAGCCGCAGCTATTGAGCCGCCATTTCTGTCGCTCTGGCCCTAACGGTAATCAGAGCACACCTGTTCGGTAGACTGAAGTCAAGAAGCTCCAAAACGGGGGCGCTGGAAACACGCCACCCGGATTCTTTGAGGAGCTCTCCCTTTGTGAAGAGACGGACGCCGGCCTCCTTGTTTTGAGTGTTGCCTTGAGAAGCTTACGGGAGCCTTTTTTGTGTGTGTGTGTGTGTGTGTGTGTGGCAGCGCCTCGTCCACGCTGCAAAGCCCAAGCGGCACTTTTGCTGAAGGGGCCGAGTTCAGAGGAACTTCTGAAGGGAGTGAGCGGCTGGGATGTGGCGGGGTTTTAATCCTCGTGCATGCATGATTCCTGAGCTCAAAGCTCATCTCTCAGGCCCACTCTCGGCTCGGCGCACCTTCCTCTCCTCCTGGAGTTTGCAACGTCTCCGCATCCCCATCTCCTTTGTTCCAGCCAGCGAGCCAGTTGGGCTTGTCTGCCTCGGGACTGTCCCCGTGGGCCCCGGCGTGTGAGGTTCACCACGCTCACATCACAAGTTGGGTCCGCTGATTGTCCAGGTGGGGTCCTGTGCCCGTCCTCCTGATTAGGCTCTCCTGCCGAGGCCACGGCGGTTAATAGAGGTGGCTGTGCCGGCGCCCCACTCCCGGCCCTGTGGGGGCGTTCACCACTAACACACTGCAGCCCACAGCGGGGTGGCTCCTCTTCCACCGCGCGCCGTTTCTCTCCCACTCGGGGGAAAATGGTGCCTGAGACCCCCCCCGAAAAAAGGGATGTAAAAGTTGGTGACGCTCGTCCCATCGCTGAGCCCGCAGCGCTCAGTGAGCTCTGACTCCTTAATCACAGTTAAATGCTGTCAGAGCAGCGCCGTGAGAGCAGCCATGGTGGGTTGGAGAACCTCTGTGTGTAGGAGAGACGGCCTGATAATGGGCTTACCCCGAATGTGCTGAGGCGTCTGACTGCGAGCTAAAGGAGGTTTAAGACTTGGAAACCGCAACATTTGTTGAGCTCCATAAGAGCCCAAAATGGCCGCGAATTAAGCCTAAACTACATTTGAGTTTCTTTTTTTATAACTGTCCCTCTTTCATTGCCACTCTTTTTTTCTCCTTCGACCCAACGTGAAATCTCCTCGACCGTTTAAAGGTTTTGAAGGGTTTTCTCGATGTACAATAAATCCTGGAGGTGCAATTCTGTGAGTGTGGAGGAAGTTAGTGAAAAGAGGGAAGCAGAGGTCAGGAGTTCTCCAGCTAGGCGTTGCCTGTTGGGATGGGGGATGTGTGGTGCTTATCCGTGTGGGTGAGCAGAGCGCACGCTAATGGCTACGGAGAGGCTGCCAGAGCCAGTTTGCGGCTGAACCGCTCATCCATTACCCCCGCCACACGCACACACTCTACCTTTAATACGGCGGGGTCGTTTGCGTGGCAGCGGCCAATCCTTCGGGGAGTGCATCCTTGCCCCGACCGGAGGCCCGGAGCAGATTAGATCAAATCAACAGCCCACGCCACCCACCGCCCTCTGCTCTGTGAGGCCCGACGCCGGGCCCGGTAGTCCGTGCAGTCGAACGGTGGGCCCCGCGACAGCGCCGGAGTGTTCTAGGACCCCCCCGCAGGGCAGAGCTGTCTGACTCAGGGAAGAGCTCATCATCCCCCTGCTGGGTTACCGGGCCAAAAAAACAGGCGTCAGTGACGACCGTCCCAAATCTTTCATTAAGCTCCCACCCCCTGTCGATCACTGCTCTGGCACACGGCCGGTGAGCCCGGTGTTCCCACATTTAGAAGCCCGCTCGGCTATGATGCGGGAATCAATACTTGAATATTCACTGTCTGGGGCAGCTGGGCCAGCCAGAAGCACAAGCTGGCAGGGGCCGCAAGCTGTGCTCCTCCACGAGGCTGGGCTGCTGCTGATAGCCAGACATAAGGCCGTATCAATCACTGGCATCCCCAGCGGGCTCACTGAGGAACACTCACCGTTCCCGGGGTCGAAAAGACAGCCTTCACCATATCAGCCCGGGCTCTCAGTATTGCTTGCTCCATGTCTTGGCCCTGAGAGGACTGCTAGCTTGTAAGTTCACAAGGTTCATGCGGGCGTTTTGCTTAACAGATTCAGTCCCTGGTGACCTGTGAAGAATGCTTGTTCCGAGTAAGCTAAATGTTGGCTCGGACTTTTTTTGCATTCTCCGGTGTGCGTCACTGGTATTGATACGTCACTGGTATTGATGAAGCATTTGATCCAGCTAATTTGCCTAAACTCATGAAAGGCAATTACATTATATTAGTTACCTTAGCATTCAGAGTTGGCAATCGAAACCAGCTCTTAATGCTTCTAATGAGGGATAAGGCTACTATGGTTTAATTTATCGGAAAATCCTTTAATCTACCATGCCTATTGCCTACATTTTCCATATCTCAGTTTGTGTTGCACATTAAGCCCTTACATGTGCGAATGTGTGTGTGTATATATATATATATATATATATATATATATATATACACATATTAAATCTACAAGAATACAATGCAAAACTGATTCTTCCCCTGTGTGTCTGCAGGCTGCGAGAGTGACTTCTGGGGTCCTCACTGCAGCAACCGCTGCCAGTGCCAGAACGGGGCCAAGTGTAACCCCATCACTGGGGCCTGTGTGTGCACGGACGGCTACCAGGGCTGGCGCTGCGAGGAGCCCTGCGAGCATGGCTACTATGGCAAGGCCTGCCAGCTGTCCTGCCAGTGCCTCAACGGCGCCACCTGCCACCATGAGACGGGGGAGTGCATCTGTGCCCCGGGATACACTGGGGCTTTGTGAGTATGACCTTGTTTTTGGGGGGGGGGGGCCCGAGACGCTATTCCAATTCCCAGCGAATTGTGTCAGATAGGATAACTTCAATCACGATAATATCGGGAGGGATACGGCTCTGAAGATAGCATCGATGGAGCGCCTTTTTCCATTTCCCCCGTCTTGCTGCGTGGCCTGTGTTGTGCAAATCAGGTGTGTCTGGGTTTCTGACTGGGGTTGTGCTCTCTCTGTGCGTGTGTGTCTGCGGGAGCAGTTGTGGCGAGCGCTGCCCCTCCGGCAGTCACGGGCCCCAGTGTGAGCAGCGGTGCCCCTGTCAGAACGGAGGGACCTGCCACCACATCACGGGCGAGTGCTCCTGCCCTGCTGGATGGACGGTATGTCAAGAGGGCCAGACGTGAAGGGGAAAAGTTTGATGTTATTGCCTGAGACTTTTCTGGAGCTTTGCCGTAAGAGCAGCAAACAAACAGTGCAAGTTCTATTGGATCGAAAAAAGCGAAAGATACAAAAAACGGGTTGCAGACGTGTGCCTTTTCCGTGTGTTTTCGACAGGGCTCAGTCTGCGCCCAGCCATGCCACATTGGCAAGTATGGCATCAACTGCAGTAAGGATTGCTCATGCCGTAATGGCGGGCTGTGCGACCACATCACTGGGCAGTGCCAGTGTGCTGCCGGCTTCAGTGGACGCAGGTACTCACCGTCACAGTGCACCTAGACACTTCCTTTAACAGGAGCCTGAAAAAAGCATATCAATAAAAAACTTCCGTGATCAACTGAGGATCCATTTTATGAACTCACACTTGCTGAAATAGGTCATTACATCGATATTTGTAGTTATCGCGATGGTATTAAGCCATGCAGAAAATTACACGTCAAGCAGGTGCTCATTGTTACATTGTCCTTTTTCAACTTCTAAACACAAGACACAGAGTGTAACTTATTCTTGTAAACAGGAAGTAACATCCATTCATTGTGTGGTTGAAAGAGAAGGGGAAGTGGTTAATAGGGTTGTTTGCGTTTAATTAATCCACTCCATTGCATGCTGCTCAGCCGGTGTCAAGTCTAAAACCTACGTTCATTGCCTTGTCCTTCTGCTCTGTCCATTGATCTCACTGTGAGGCCTCGCCTGTTGTATTCTGCTCATTAATTATAAGTAATCGCCTTTTATTAGGAGCCCATTGGCATCCACAGATCTCTTTAGTTCACTGGTCCTGACAGAGCTACCCCAAGCAGCACAGGGTTTATTAGTTCAGCTAAAGCAATTGCCTGCTCGACGAAAACACTTCCTGAACAACTCTACTTTTCGCTGTGAATATTTTGCAAAATTAGGCTCGTTCATTTCGCCAGTGACAGATGAATTAACCTGCCAGGAATAATCTTAAACTGTGCGTTCACCACACCCACCTCTACCTGGTGTAATAATTCCTGTGTCCCTTGATAAAGCTAAAGCCGATGTAATTTAAACACGAAACATAACTAGTCCATTTTATATTTAATTGAGCGATTTGTCTACTTCCTAATGGCATCGGTGGACAGTTGAGATTGATGCCCCACCAGGGCTGTATATTCAAGTCCCTGCCAATGTGCCGTCTAAGGTCTCCCTGGGTACTCCGTGCTGAGAATCTTCCCAGGTCTAATTATACCCTCCATGGTTGATGATGGCTCGTTCACCTTAGACAACCCCTGTGTCCGAAGGGTGGAAGCCGGCCTGGTACCAGCAGGGAGGGGGGATCACACAGGGCTGCCCTCTTTGCCCCCATTAAACGGACTGGGCTTTAACCTTCTACTTTTCACATCTGCGGGGCCTATTTTACCAAGGGGCCCTCTCGTTAATCTAGGTAATTAACCTAGAATTATTTAATTTGGCCTGGTGTCTTTATGTTTATTTTATATAGTTCATGATGGTTTGTTGGTAAAAAGGAGATAGGAATCGCACCCGCCTCTGTGATCTAAATTATTGATCTGGCGTTTATGTGGGCTATTCCTCCAGGTGCCAGGAGGAGTGTCCAGTGGGCAGCTACGGCCCCCACTGTTCCCAGCGGTGCGACTGCCAGAATGGGGCCAAATGCTACCACATCAATGGAGCCTGCCTGTGTGACACAGGTTTCAAGGGGCCCCACTGCCAGGAGCGCTTCTGCCCGCCGGGTCTCTACGGCCTCATATGCGACAAGTACTGCCCCTGCAACGCCACCAACACCCACAGGTGAGCGGGACGTGAGACGGGTAGGGCAACAGTTAGCCTCCTGCACTGGCAACATGCCCCGAGGGCCCAGATCTCACATGAAATAGGGAGCTGGCAGAATCCTTTGAGCATCTCGTGTTCTGAGGCCAGCCGCACGTTTAGAAGTCTGGGCGGCTCGTGCCATCAAGTTAGCCTTTAATCGCCACCTTGGCTTCGTTCATTATTTCTCCCCAGCAGTTCTAGCTAATGCAATGTTAATGCTCCGACTCTGAGCTCTGGAACAGTACAACTCATTAGGGAATGAAGGAGAAACAGGACACCTCATCCATTTAAAGGGAGCGCCTAGATGGATGGTTTTTACGGCTTGACTCTCCTCCAGCCGGAAAGCCTCCGTGACACCGACTCCGTGGCGTTCTCTCTCTTTCGATGTCCTTCTCCGAGTTTTTCTCCCCTAGGTTTTCCTCGTCACGTTCCTTCTCTCTCTCTCTCTCTCTCCCCCCCCCCCCCCCCCCCCCCCCCCGGTCTAGCTGCCACCCCCTGTCGGGGGAGTGCACCTGTTCCACGGGCTGGACGGGGGCTGTACTGCAACGAGACCTGCCCGCCTGGCTACTATGGCGACGGCTGCGCGGTGCCCTGCCACTGCGCCAACGGAGCCGCCTGCCACGGCGTCAGCGGCGCCTGCGTGTGCCCGCCCGGCTTCATGGTGAGTCCCCAGGCCTCGCTTGACCCGCAAAGCCTTGACAGCCGGCTGGACATGCCCACTCCGGTAATGAACAATTCACACAACGGCGCGTCGGCAAATAGCAGTCAAATTGTTGTTCGCTAATCGGTCGGCGTTGTTTTCGAAGTGGGCACTCACGGCAAGGTCGGTTGTGATATTCTGCCTTTCGTCTACGAGTGCTGTGATTGTAATTATACCTTTTGATCAATAATGCATGTTATTTGTGGCGCAAATGAACGTCAAGCATGTGGGTATGTGCTGAAAGCATGTTTATACTCTGAAAGTGGTCCAGGCGTCTCTGTAGGAGCCATCGTGCTCCCATAAGATGAAGGAGTGACCCAGGTGAGGCACTCTAGCTCTGCAGGCCTAATACCCTACTTATAATAGATGTGTTTCTCACGCACTGGAGTCTGGCACTTAAAAAGAAAGGTCTGGCCAAACAATTCCTCCTCTGGTGCCATTAATAATACAGTATGCCGTCCTCAAATATATGCAGCTAGTTTAGTCTGACCTGGACCTCTGGTCTTAGAGAAGGGGAGAATATGGAATGAAGTATATTCAAACATTTTACATGTTTAACATATTTGACATATTTAACATCATTTGAGAACCTAGAAACATTTTGTGAGCAATAATTAACAAGGAGAGGTGGTACAGCTGCACTTTCTCCTTATTGTTACTTTGAGTACTTTTGTTATTAGCTTTTTATTCGGGAGGTGTACGCAAGAATATAACGTTCCATGAGTTTACACAAAGTGTGTCATGTTCATCAAAGATCTACCTGAACTGAAAATGATGGCTGGTTCTGAGGTATGAGAAATGCTTCTGCAAGCAAAACCTACCACTCACCATACATTTAATTCCAAACTTTTTACATTTTGGCTTGCAATTAGGAAAGTAAACTTGTTTTTTCTTTGTCCACTGTAAAGTCAGCCACCATAGTGCATTGCACAAATACATGACAGAAAGTAAGATGTGAGATAGAAAATCTTCAGTTCAAAATGATTACAAGGTACAATATTTTTCGTAACCCTTAACAAACCCTTTCCTACAGTAATCTCACTATTCCATTAAAAGTTTTCCTAACTGCCTAATGTTTTCTCTTGCAAGAAAGGCTTTTTGCTTTTAATTTACTGATACTTGCAATACAACTTTTCTTTGTTGACAATTATTTTAAAATCTTCACTAAGTTTCTGAAACTCATTTCTTTATAGAGGAAATGAATCTCCATCTTTTCTCTCAGTGTATTCATACATTGTTTTCCTTCTAAATGTTTCCTTACATTTGTTTGTTGCTTCAATCGATTTCTTTTCTTGTATTTGGTGCACAATCAAGTGTACAAAGTTCCAGAGAGTGAGTGAGACAGAGAGGTTACGGTTTTTGCCAACACTACATTTCTGTGGAAATTGCCTGTGTCTTACAGCAAGCGGCTGCACTGAATTGAGCTACCTAGCGGGGGCCACAGACTGTGTCTTAATTTGCTCCACCTGTTCTCCGTGGCGGCTGCTGGGGCTTGGTGCCAGATCCATTAAACAGGCCTAGAGGGCAGGAGCAGTGCACAGTCAGACGGGGCAGGATGGTAGCTCAGATGGAGGGATGGGTAGACAATGATGGAGGCTCGCTGGGCGCTGTTATAGATGCAACGTCTTTCATGAAATATTGTATTATTTTCAGTATTTTGTTCGTTTAGTGCATTGGTGGGGTGAAACAGAAGGAGGTGACAACACTCCAATAAGTCAGTGTACCATTGGGTTGTGTCCCGTCCCAGAGTGCAACTGGTGACCATTATCACGCGATGGGGTTCTCAGACTGTGTTGACTGGAGCTGTGATGAAGCCCGGGCCACGTTGTTTGCGAAGGCGCTTTCCCAGTGGACAGTTGATAACACACAGCCACCCCGCTGCCTCTATGCTGTGGAGTCTCATCGGGGGGCAAACCAACCCAAGTGCTGGAGCAGTCTGAGCTGCTACACGCTTGATTTACCTCCTGTAATTGGACATGCTCTCCTTTTGGACAGGGACAAAGTGATTACATGTTCCACTTTCTGACAGTCTGCAGATTCGTCTACAGTTACCTTTTCTCCGTTACGGACTTATAGAGGGCAATTCTGAGAATGTAAAAATATGTTTGCATGACGCTGAAGTCTAATTTTATGTGACTTAATATCACATTATATGAATAACGTTCCTTTATCTTGCGTTTTTTCTAAACCTGTCAAAATTCGAAATCTTTAGCCGTATGAACGCACAATTGGCAGTCAACAGCCTCGCAATTATATGAACTGCTAGCGGGTGAGCTGATTGGTAATTAGCAGCTTGCCATTTGCATGCAGCCTCAATAGGTTCCAGACTGATCAATGCTATGGGAGCGGGGTGGTGAGCGCAAAAGTAAAAATGGTGTCCAATTACATCGAAGTAGTAATGGCTGCGTGAAGTCTAAGAGCACGGCCAAGGACGGGCCGTCTCTTCGCGGGCCAGGTCTGGTGCTCCGTCTGCTTCTACAGGCTGTGTGCTTATGTAAGGCCCTGCTGCTCCACACATACTATATGGACGGCCGCTGTATTAATAATGTCTCCTCCTAACACTCACCCACCCCACATCTATCCTTCTCCCAGCTCACAAGGAATATAAATCAGTGGACTAATGAGAGCCCTGCTGCTGCCGATGCCCTCTGGAGAGCCGTCCAATCAGACGCCCCGATTCCATGTGGGTGAAACCAAGTGGATGTTGAGGCGCTCATGGAGGCAGCTAAATCCATGTGGTCATTTGCGGCTCGCTGACCCTTTCTCCATGTGGCCAGGCACCAGTAAATTGCCTGCGCTCTGGTGACCAGGGGGCCGAACCGAAACCCCGGCCGCCCGCCCCGCCCCCCCCCCCTCCTCCTCCTCCCCTCCTCCCCTTGCGCCTGTTTCCGACAAACTTCTCCGCGCCGCTCACAGCCGGAGACAGAACTGCCATTGTTAGCAGTCTTGACGCAGTCAGGGTTTTTTCCGCGCAGAACAAAGGTTGCCGTCGCTGATTGATGAAACTTTCATTGGCACACAGAGTCTTTTATGTGTTGTGTTTCGGAGAGGGAGGTTTAAAGATTCTCCCGCCCCTGGCGTCCGGCAGCACGCATCTCCTGGCTCCGGTTTAAACCCAGTTCCAAATGGTAATGAGAGACAGTCGGTAGCTCCCCAGCGCTCTGACGGGGGCGGGTACGAGGGGGGGGGGGGGGGGGGGCTTCAGCCACTCAGGGCTCTTCAGGCCAGCTAATTGGAAGTCTAAATCATTGTGTCAGCTGTCACTCAGGGCCAGGGCCAGGGCTGGGGAGGGATCCAGAGACGGCTGTGTGATCACCGGCTCTAGAACAGGCCAGGCTCTCGGAGCCGGGCTACTGCTGTGCTCAGCTTTTAAAGCGGAGAGAATTATAATGACAGTGGTCGGGGGAGGACAGGGTGTGCTTGTGTTTATATATGCGTGTGTGTCAGTGTGTGTGTGTGTGTGTGCTGGAGCGCGTGGCGTGCGTTGGTGCCTCCCGTGTGACAGCAGATGGTTCACTCTAATATGCCGGTTTTAAAGACTGGGGTCCTAGTTTGGTTCCTACTTCTGCCCCTGCTCTAACTCTTCAGTTCAACCCCTACTGCTGTGCTCTTTGGCTTCCCGGCCACAAAGGCTCTTACCCAGTTCCGTTTTGGCGGCGGGGGCAGAAAAAAAAAACAATCCCTGCTTCTTTTGAACGTTTCCCTTGGTTGCTCTGCCGCGTCCGTCGATGGGACACAGCCAATCAGTCTGACATTTAGGCTGGAGATCCTAACGGAACACTCAGTCCACTCGATGACTCAACGACTCGCAGGGGTGGAATGGCAAGTGGTGTCTCAATGGCGCGCTTGGGTCGACGGAGGCCAGTTGCCTAGCGATCGCTCGACCACCGGCGCCTCCGTCACCCCTCGTACCAGACAGGACGGCCTTTTTCTCGCCCAGGAGCTTGTGGACGGGTGTTCGCGCTGTTGCCCGGCAACTCCGTGTGGCTCACATGACGGAGTGTCGATACATCTAGCAGGCGATTGTGCGTTGGCTTTGGGAACATTTCAAATGGCGGTCGGAAAGTCGAGAGCTCTCCTGGGGCAAAACGAGCGGGGGCGAGCGGCCGTCGATTCCGGGACGTAGGTAGGAACGCCTTGCCCTTCCCCCCCCCCCCCCCCCCCCCTTCATTTCACTGCAGGTGGAACCGTCTCTCTGTGTCAGCCCTCCGTCGCCGTAGCTGCTAATTACCAAGCCCTCCAGCAGTCTGTCGGTGTTGACTGTTTACCCCGCGCATGCTGACTCTTTGCTCTCTGGGACTGAAGCGCTGCTCCCCGTCTCATTCGCAGGGCGAGGACTGTGCCTCCGCGTGTCCCCCCGGCCTGCACGGGCCAAGCTGCTCCTCCACCTGCTCCTGCCATAATCACGCCGCCTGCTCCGCCATCGACGGCTCCTGCGTCTGCAGAGAAGGTACCAGAGAGCAGGCTACGGTTGGGTAAAGGTCCGAGAGACAGCGTGGTAGCCAGCGCCCTAGCATGCCGTGGCCCTGCCCTCCTGGCCACCGTGAGATAGAAAGGGACAGCGGAGGAGGCCAGGGACCCCTTCATCCTGACACACACACACACACACACACACACACACACACCAGTGCCAGGTGGCGTTAGCGTGTCGACACCACATCAAAGCACCGGAGCCCTGAACCCCCCGGCGTGGTCATTTCATCCAACACATATGACATGAGAGGATATAAGAGCCGTTGCATAAAAGCTGACGTGACAGACCCACCCCCCCCCCCACCCCCCACCCCCACACACACCCCCTAGGCAACCCTCAAAGAAGGCACACGACCCCTGTCCTCAGCAAAGGCAGCGCCAAGCAGCCACTTTCATCAGAACAGTGGGATACCACTAGGCACCATTCATAATTCACTAGACTCCCTGCCCCGAATCTTGAAGGCCTCATCAAAGCCCGTGGGTAGCGCAAAGGGAGTCCATGGTCAAGCTCTTCCTCAGCACATAATGATCCTCCGCTGCCCTAGCGAGGTTAGCTAGCAGTGCGCCAGTGGGGTGTGACGTGGTGGTCTGACTGCCCTCTCCTGTGTGGGTGCAGGCTGGCAGGGGGTAGACTGCTCCATCCTCTGCTCCAGTGGCACCTGGGGCCTGGCCTGCAACCAGAGCTGTCTGTGCGCCAACGGAGCGGCGTGCGACCCCGTCGAGGGCACCTGCACCTGCTCCCCGGGCTGGAGGGGAGAGCACTGCCACCAGTCCTGTCCTGTAAGTATGGAGGGGCTCGCAAAGCGGGTAAGAATGTGTGTTTCGATCAGGTGATATTGTAATGCCGAGAGGAAGTGCAATTGCTGGATGATGATGATGAGGCTCAAGTCAGGTTAATACAGAGAAGGTTTATGAGGGTTGATCCCAGCGCATAGCGGTTCATCCACAGAGTAGTGGTCCGAACACTGGGACACGAAGCAACCCCCTAATTATCAATTACACTAATTATTTCCTCTTGACCTATGACCTGTGTACCTTAATGCATGGGAAACTCAAGGAATCTGCTCCTTCTCAAATATTCATCCTTCACATGACGGAAGATTCTAAAGATGCTTCGAAAAGATTTGTGTTTCACTTTTTTTTTTTTTTTTTAGGAGGGCACCTACGGACTGGAGTGTCGTGAGCGCTGCGACTGTAACCATGCCGACGGCTGTGACCCTGTGAGTGGCCACTGCCACTGTCTGGCCGGATGGACAGGTTAGGGCTGTTTCACTTCCTGTCTGGTCCTATCAGTAAGGCTATCATCCACCGTGTCACGTCAAAAGGGCAATCTGGAATATTAATAATAACAATGTTTATTTATCTGGCACATTTGATACAACAAGTGCAGCTCAATGTGCTTCCCATGACAAATAATAAAAACAAAAATATGATTCAAAGTGGTAAAACAACATGATTGACACATCACCAAAAATGACATGGTCCTTCAAACGGTTTGTCACACCATAAATGCAAAGCTAGACAAAAGCTCCACAGCACAAGTCCCCATAATTACCCTCCTCCTGATTCTGTTGGATGCATGTACTTGTCAGACATGCTGGTTTGCTTGGCCAACGGCAGCATTTGCTGAGGTCTCTATTGTTCATGTTTACCGAGTGTCCTGGCAGTGCTGAGTTAATTAAATGTTTTATTTGTTTTTGCATCGAGCCGGTGGGTAATGTAAATCCGTGGTGGTGGGAATTAGGATCTCATTTTATTCTCTGAGCAGACACATTTGCTACCGGTATGTAATCACACTCAAATTGCCTTTAACACAAAACCACAAAAGTAAGCCGAAGCACCGCCGAAACTTCTCTGAGTTTGGCTCTTGCGAAAGCCGACCCAACATTTCCCTATTTTCTAGTCGAGATTGAGGCTCAGTGTGAGACCTCCCCCTGAACCCTTCCAGGCTCAAAATTCACCGTTTTCCAACATGTGTTGCCCGCTCGTGGATCCTGGTCATTTCAACCTGTTTTTGCAGGGCCAGAGGGTGTGACAGCCACAGCGAGGGCTCGGATCATTATGCTATGAAACGAAGCCGTGTGTCTGCGAGACAAATCCAGGAGGCGAGCGGGAGACCGGCACGCTGCTCCTCCCCTCCAAACCCCCGTTTTGCAGGGAGGGCCATGCCGGTGGAACCTCGCTGTCCCGCTCCACTCGGCCTCGCGAGCTTAAGGGGTGTCTTCTGGAAGGCGAGGGCTCTGTCATTAGCTGCAAGAATGGAGCGCCCCCCAGACGCGGGGCTCTCATGCTCTGAATCCCGCCCAGGTCCAGGCCATCTGTCAGCCTTAATTGAGTCACCGGGGGGAGGAGGGAGGGGAGACGGGGGAGGGGGGGGCAGGGCTGGGGGGCAGCAGGCGGCCTGCCGGACCACCCCAAGCACCACGAGGCACCTGCGGAGACACACCATGAGGGCAGCAGGTCTAGCCGCTGCAGAGGCACAGGACGTTTTCCTATGGATCCATTGAAACCACCAATCCAGAGCCACCGGTGCTGCTGAAGCCATATCCTAGTAGACATCTGCACGGCAACCAATCCCTAATACGGGATGAACGGTGCTTACAAATACTTAGATGCCTGATGTCACTTGTTTATGTTGTCAGTCGAGGGTAACTGTAAACAGAATCCGAGGGGTCTGTGATTGTGGCTGTGGTTTGCAACGGGGCGCGCCAGCCCGTTAAAGTTACAGAGACTTGGCACATAGGGGGAGAGAGCTAGTGGGTGAGTAGCCCTGGCCCTTGCAGTGGTGTTGCAAGGCTGACATCAGCTGCTCTTCAAAAGGATGGCTGATCAGGCACATGTCAGGGAAACTCCATCCCGCTTAGCGCAGAACAAGGAACCGGGCGTTTTTTTTAGGGGGGAGGGGGGGGGGGCTTTAAGAAAGGAAGCGGTAACGTGGAGGGAGGTGTCAGAGTGTTGTGGAAGAAAGGAGGCCGGTGTGATTCACGATGGGAGCTGGCAGGTCGTGTATGGATCTCCCCGCCACCTCGGACACTGGGGCGCCCATGCGTTGGCAGTGCCGGCGTTTCCGTGTGTGCATGCGTGAGAGCGCGGCGGTTAGCCGTGCCCCCGCCCCGCTAATTGGATGGTGGGACCACTGGCACTCCTCAGCAGAAAGCCAGTTCTGAGGAGACTGGAGCTGTGGCAGCTCCCTGGCTTTCTTCTCCTCCCTTTCCTTGCAAAGGCCCTCTGTTTGTCACCATTAGCCTCAAAGTGTGATGTTCTATTCACATTCATTCGCTGACAATAAAGGAAGGACCCTTTCTTTTTTCTTTTTTTTCTTTTTTTTTTTCTTCTCTGCCTGGCCCGGCAGAACCTCAAACACACTTGAGCAAGCCAGCGCCTCGTTTGATGTCCAAGACTGGAGCTTCTGACTAAATCACCCCTGCCCGCACACACACAAACAGGCTCGCAAACACACACACACACACACACACCCACGCTCCCTCACACACACACGCACACTCCTCCACCCTCTGCTCCCCCACAACAGAACCCCAGGTACCGTAGGAGATAAGTCCCATGAGGTTAGGCCAGGTTTAATTCAAAGGTAGTGCTCTAATGCTGCTTTAATGGCCACACCATTCTAAGAAATTCACTGTCAAAGGAAATTTCAAATGAGGCTCTCGAGCCAACGCCAGAGTTTCAGCTTAGTGGGTCTCTCGTGTGTGTGTGTGTGTGTGTATGTGTGTGTGTGTGTGTGTGTGTGTGTGTGTGTGTGTGTGTGTGCGTGCGTGTGCACGCGTGCATGTGCACGCTGTGCGCGTGTGCATCTCAGGGAGAGAAGTGTATGTGGCATGCACGTGGGTGCACATGTGCCTCCCGCCTGGCGCTGTGCAGGCTTTCACAAAGCAGCCCCGGCTCTCACAGCAGGGGAGGGGAGGGGACAGTATGTGTCGGTCAGATGGAGGCGTCAATGTATTCATTCGTGCACAGCGCGCCCAGTTGGTGTTCTGGTGTTTGGGGCGCGTTGTTTGGAAGCTGGCCAAACGCAGAGAGACACTTCCAGTCCTGGGCTCTTGTAGCTGGCTGGGGCCCTGCCGGAGACGATCCCTTCTGCACAGAGGAGCGCCAGGCCCAGCTCGGCTGAAAGAGAATGGGAGAGGAGCAGGGTCCCCTCTGGGGAGCAGACCCTGTTAATCAACACACTGTGCACTGGTAGGGAGGCTCTGTCAGCTAAGAAATAAACACATGTGGACGAGCGGGAGGCGCTCGAAAAGACGGGGCTGGTCTCAGGCCAGCTCCGCCAAATTAGAGATTCCTCAGTCGACCGCTGAGGCTGGCCCCCCGCACTCGCGCTGGGTAAACACTGTGAACGTGTGCGTCCCGCTTAGACGAGACTTAGGGAAAGCGCCGCGTGTCTGCGGTACACTTTGACGTGTCGTCTCAGAATGTTTCGATAACCTTTGTGGTGGTGCTGTGTGTGTGTGTGTGTGTGTGTCGTCCGTCCGTCCCCCCCCCCCCCACACACAGGAATCCACTGCGACAACGTGTGTCCCCAAGGCATCTGGGGCCCCAACTGCTCGGTCACCTGCTCCTGCCAGAACGGCGGCTCCTGCTCGCCCGAAGACGGCACGTGCGTCTGCTCGCCCGGACACCGAGGGACTTCCTGCAAAAGAAGTGAGGCGCCATCTCTGCTGCTTCGGCCCATGTCTCCTGTTCCTGGTGGTCCCGTGTGTGCGTGCGTGTGTGTGCGTGTGTGTGTGTGCGTGTGTGTGTGTGTGTGTGTGTGTGTGTTGTTGTTGTAGAGCTCCGTAAAGACACCGGGAGCAGCCTGCTAATTCCCTGCCGTGTTGACCTTCCTCTGATCAAGGGAGAGCTATCGAGCGAGGGCCCTTAAATGGTCACGCGCACGGGAGAGTAAACCGTTCATCACAGTCCACCTCTTAATCACGGGGTCCTCACTCCAGCCCCCCCCCCCCCCCCCCGACCCCCACCACCACCACCACTCCCACGGGGGGGGGTTGCTGTCTGTCTGAGGCTCATCAGCCCCACACAGGCCCCCCTGCCTGGCACAGTGGCCTCCTCCCGCTAAGAGGGGTCCCTTGAAGGCCGGGCTGAAGTGATGAGCTCACTGATTGGGGGTCAGCTCAAGAGGCCAAATCCGTAAACATCACTTCAAGCGGAATTTAAGAGACCGAGAGTCGGTGTGTGTGTTTGTGTGTGTGTTTGTGTGTCTGTGTGTACAGTATGTCTCTGTGTGTCACTGTGAGTGTGTTTGTGGTGGAGCCAACTAACACCATTTAGGCAATTATATGAATTGCAAGGATTCTCACAAAAACCCTAAATGACGCGTAAAATAGGCTTGAAGAAGACACTAGTATACCATGGTCTGAGGAAACATTCCTGCCATGGTTTTCTTTCTCCAGCAATAATTTACTAAATAAATGTAGGAAAATGCTTGTGTGATCCTCATCTTGTGTGCTATCATTTATTTTAACTTTCAAAGACATCCGCTCTTCGAGAACTGCGACGTTATCACTTGCAGGTTTTCTATGAGTTATAGGATATATGAAACCAGTTCTTGTGATTTCCTTTACTATTAAACTATTCCTTTTCGGAAATATAGATTATGTTGGATTGCCATTGATCTGTTCTTTTTTTCCTGCCAACATCTCTTCATCCTTTCCATCTTCATCTTTCCTTCCTCTCACTTCCTCAACCCCCCCCCCCCCCCTCTCTCTCTCTCTCCCTCCACCCCCTCCCACTCTGTGTTTTTTCTTTCCTCCCTTTAACCCCCTCTCTCTCTCTCCCCCCAACCCCCTCCCACACTCTGTTTTTTCCTGCCCCCCCTCTCCCCGACCCCACCCTTGTCCTGTTGGGCCAGTCTGCTCCCCGGGGTTCTACGGGCACCGCTGTAGCCAGTCCTGCCCACAGTGTGTGCACAGCACGGGGCCATGCCACCACGTGACGGGCCACTGTGAGTGTCTGTCCGGCTTCACCGGCTCCCTGTGCAACCAAGGCGAGTAGTTCTCCTCCTCTTCCGTTTGCCATTGGCCTCTCGGCCCAAAGTATAGGTGCTGGGTTGACCGTTACCATGCCTACAGAAGAGGGTATCTTCACCATCTATGTAACCTCATTTGTCTGCCCTGAATTAAGCAACCAGTGAAGCTCATTAAGGATTCCTACACAGAGCTATTGGAAATGTATCAGACACGGTCTGAATCTTTTATGCTTCCCTGTTTGTAATGCAGGAAAAGTGGCGGCACATCAGGCTTTGGGAAAGAACATAGAGGCAGCCGCGTGGAGATACTGTACGGAAAAGATAGGCGTTCGCTCTGGTGCCTTCCATGGCCACCGTCATCTGTTATCTAGATGTCCTTGATCAATTTGAAAAAGACTATTGAATGACCAGCTAGCTACGCTGCCAACCCACCTCTGCTATTGTACTGAGGGTGATTACACTTTCCAGCGCCTTCCTGACAAACCTTCAGGGGAAATCTGAATACTGCTGAGACCCAGCATTTTTTTTTTTAAAGACAGACAAAAACAAAGATTCCCTGCAGCTCATATTGGCAACCTCTCATTTGATGCAGTTGAGACGATTGTTGTGTGCCATTAGTAAAAGCAGGAAATACATCCATTAAGGTGTGTTTCTAGTGAAATTGAGAGCATGTGTCCTTTTGTGGTGGCTGCCATGTTTTGTAAGGGGCATCTAGTCAGGCACGGATCATGGGAGCAGTATCATCCTGAAAGTAGTGTTTGAGTGTTCATAATTCCAATACGCTTGTTCAAAGCTCTCTCATTAAGGCCTGAAATAAAAAAATAGCAATGACCTACTTTAACATCTTAGCAAAGTAGAAGAAGATTGTCAGTAGACACAGATGTTTTTTTTTTTTTTTTGTTACATGATTTGATGAGACTCTGTGGACTAGTTTTCATAGTTTGCCAAACTAGTTGTGGAGCTTTGTAGCGGATGCTCCCATCAATGGTGGTCCAGTCTGTACAGTAGACGGACATGAACCCAGAGACAGAGGGTGATACAGGACTTCGCTGCGCGTGTGTGTGACCACTAACTGACGTGCCCTCATTGCTCTTTAACGCTGGCCTCCCTTCAACGCACTGCTGAGGGGGAGACATCCTATTGCTTCTCCTGATAATTGAATAATCTTTTTTATAAAATACAGAAAGGCAGTGTGCCTATATAGAATTCCCTTTCATGGCTTTCGGAGCGGTCTATAGGAAGAGCCAGTGCTAATTTGTCAGCGCCATCATTACTGGGGAGAAGGCCAGCAGGGCTCTGGGGACCAAGGTGACCAGTTCCCACGTGCTTTTGCCAGTCTCCACCCCTGGTAGAGGCCTTGTGATGTCCTCAATTGGCCTCTGTCCTGGACCCAATGCCCCAGGCTAACAAAGACTCATTTCGGGGCGTGTGGGAGCCTGAATCCCGTTGCATGTGGGGAGCCAGCCCCATAACTATGCTCCGAGGGGCTTCTGAAGAAGGCTTGAAAGAGCTCTCAAGAACAGGGAATACCAAAAAAAAAAAAAAAAACGGTTGAAATGTAATCATTAAAGTAAGCCCCACACCTCCAAATGAGTTCAACTCAAGTCGTCCTCAAAGACAGTCGCCATATCTGATGGATCTGATATCCAGTGCTCGGCCGCTCTTCCTTTAAGAAGTCGGGTGTTTTAGTTTACCTCCCGTTCGGGCTGTTGCAGCCACTGCGGGCTCTGACTGTGGTGGTGCCATCCAATTTATTCCACACGGACCAGGAACAAAGCACAATAGAAGTTTAATCTGAAGCAAAATCTTTAATTGAGGAGAATGTGTCAGAGAGCATTGAAATATTCATTTTTATAAAAAATGTACACAGGGTCTATTTTAATACGGTGGCACATCAATCATGCGGGCTTTGTGCTCAATCAAAGTGGGGCACATGTGTTACTTGAGGCCCTGATTAACTGTGTGAACACAGCTCCTCACTTTCTGACCCTTTTAAGAATATGGAGCGCCCACCAGACTTTGCAAGAGAGAAGGGTTGAAAATTGACAAAGCATACTCTGGCCATGGGACACTTTTAGGTCTGTTCTAAGTGGACACAATATATATATTATTTTTTTATGTGAACTTTATGTTGTTGTGTCTCTTATAACCATCATCAGAGATTTCACACATTTGTGTGTGTGTGTGTGTGTGTGTGTGTGTACATATATGCGTGTGTGTGCATATCTGTGTGTGTGTGTGTGTATGTGTGTGTGTGTGTGTGTGTGTGTGGCGCGTATGTGTGTGGTGAGTGTGTGTATGTGTGGCGCGTATGTGTGTGTGTGTCGTGTGCGTGTGTCGTGTGTGCGCCTCCTCAGTGTGTGCCAGCGGGAGATATGGAAGGGGCTGTGCTGAGATCTGCCTCTGCACCAACAATGGCACCTGCAATCCCATCGATGGCTCCTGCCAGTGTTTCCCCGGCTGGATCGGACAGGACTGTTCTCAGGGTAAGGCCAAGCATCCTCTCTCCGCTCTAAGACTCCGTTGTAAATCTCCCCCTCTCTCCTCCAACCCATCCGCCTTATTCTCTACCAACAGTTGCCTCCATGCATACAGTTTCCTCATGAGCTAACCGACGCCCAGAGTGGCTACTCGACTCATCTTGACTAGTGTGACACAATATGCTTTATGATTTACAATAATGCCGTAAAGGCCAAGGATCAGGATCGCAGCGTTGAGCCGGATAATGACGAAGGGAATTGACACCGACGATAGTGTTACTCTAAGTGGTTTGAGCAATAATCCCTGATGTGAAGATATTTTGATGCAGTTTCCTTGAAATTCAGAATTTAAGCCTATTCTATAAATACAAGGGTAGTTAGGTAAACACACATATTTGTAGTGAAGAATGAATAGGTTTATTGCATGTGTTGTCTTTATATAACATATGCTGTTCACTGTCATTTTGTGTGTGATTACTGTTTGTGGGAATATGTGTGCATAACATTGCGTTCACATGTGTGTAAAATCGTTTGAATGTTTTTTGTGTGTGTATTTTTCTTTGGTGTTTCGGTATACTGTAAATGTGAGATGGGTTTTGCATGTTCTATAATCTATTTTGAGTGTGTGTCTGAATTTGAGTAGTTTTTTTTATGAGCCGTGAACATTCTGTGACTGTGTGAGTCTGTATTATCTGTACGTGCGCGCATGTGAATTGGCCTTTTTTTACGCTTCCGTCATGAGCCTGCTGACCTATACCTGCACCGAGCTGACCTAGAATAGTTCTGTCCACGCTTTACGTTCTCACCAGCAATTGCAGATGAGCCGCCCGACATGCCCGGGCCAGTGTAGTTCAGTTAGGCAGCGCGGTGCGAAGCGGCCCTTTCACTTCTCCTCTACTTGACTGTGTCTCCGGCGTCTGCAGCCTGTCCCTCTGGGCACTGGGGCCCCGACTGCCTCAACTCGTGTAACTGTCACAACGGAGCCCAGTGCAGGGCCTACGATGGGGAGTGCAGGTGCAGCCCTGGCTGGACCGGTCTCTACTGCACACAGCGTGAGTCTCTCCCATCCAGCGCCGTAGACACACAGTGACATCTGCTGGCATTCAGCGGGAACCGCACCAGATGACACTCAGTGTGGCTTTCGGTGGCGTTCCGTAAGAAACAGAACTGGATGGCTTCATATTCAATTTTGCCTCAAGGCATAGCGATTACACACTACCTAAGGAGAAAAGCGCTCCCAGGGCTTAATGCCTGGTCCCAGTCATCCATCGGGGAATGAGATTGGTATTCATCGTCATTCCACTGTTTCCCGTTTTGCCATTTTCTAGTTGTGTTGCGTAACATCCCGCCTGTTCCTTGTGGACCAACATTTGAATGTCTCATTTGGTGTTATGGATTGCATGACAATGACTTTTCCAGTTGAAATACTGAATAAGTGGGTGAACACAGTTTACACATTTATTCTGTATCTGTATCAGTATCTGAAAAAAAAAGAAACAATGGTCTAGTGTTGGAAGAGTTTTTACTCCAGCTTCAAAATATTCAGTATTCAAGTGTATTTGTCAAAGAGCAGCAATGGTCCTTAAGTTGTACATATTTTTCCTTCAGAAAAGACATCGGTTGTTTTTGTTTGAATGGCCAGGGTTCAGTGGGTGTAACATTTAGAGTACCACACAAGTGATAAACATCATGCTTTTGTTTTCTTATTTTCCAATTTTTTTGTTGTTGTTGAAAACACTTCTGTAAATTGTTGAATCTTTAAATTTTCCGTGGCTCTCTCTGATTTCACTCTGTTTCTTTATGATCCACTCTGCATGTGTCTTCAGAGTGTCCTTCGGGCTTCTATGGAAGGGACTGTTCGGAAGTGTGTCGCTGTCAGAACGGCGCCGACTGTGACCACATCACCGGCCTGTGTGTGTGTCGAACGGGCTTCATTGGCACCGGCTGTGAGCAGAGTGAGTGCCACTCCACTTCCACTCCCAGGGCCAGGGCCGGTGGTGTGTGGCCCACACATTCCACCTATCTCTACCAGCACTTAACTTTTACTTTACTTTACTTACTTTACTTTTTTCTACCAGCACTCGACAGGCCTCCACTAGTAATGTCTTCGCGGCGTTTGTGAAAGTGTTCTGTTGTTTTGCCCCGGGCAGAGTGTCTTCCTGGTACCTACGGCTACAGCTGCCAGCAGCTGTGCGAGTGCCTGAACAATGCCACCTGTGACTATGTGACGGGAACCTGTTACTGCAGCTCTGGATACAAAGGCATCCGCTGTGACCAAGGTTAGGGGTTTTGTCTCTCTTCCCTGTGCACTTAAAACACCCACCCGACTCTTCACATCTACTGATACCGTGTGTGTGTGTGTGTGTGTGTGTGTGTGTGTGTGTGTGCCGCTGTAGCGGCGCTGATGATGGAGGAGCTGAACCCCTACACCAAGATCAGCCCAGCGCGGGGCTCCGAGCGGCAGTCGGCGGGGGCCGTCATGGGCATCATCTTCCTGCTGCTCATCGTCATGGCCATGCTCAGCCTGTTTGTGTGGTACCGCCAGAGGCAGAGGGAGAAGGGCCACGACGTCCCGCCCAGCGTGGCCTACACGCCGGCCATGAGAGTCGCCAACACCGACTACTCCATCTCCGGTGAGCCCCTGGGGGGTGGGGGTGGGGGGGGGGGGCAAGGCTGAAAACCACACACCTCTGAAATCGGCAAAGGCTCCAATGTTGAGACGTCCATGGCGAAAGCGTGCGATGACAAGTCGTTTTTGGGAGGTCGTTGTTGTTGGAGTGGGATACATATGAAAAGGTGCGAGTGTTTCTTAAGCTCGTGTTTAACCCGTTCCCCCGTGTGGTGCTGCCCGCTCAGAGTGTGGCAGCACGGTGGCCATGCGCCCAGGCACCGGGGAGGCCTCTCAGGGCCCGGCCAGCAGCACCGGCCCAGGCGGGGGTCAGTGCTTCTCCAACCCAAGCTACCACACCGTGGCCCAGTGCAACGTCTCCTCCTCCTCCTCCTCCTCCGTCTCCAACAACCTCGACGGCTCGCTCACGCTCAAGGTGAGCTCTCGCTTTTTCGCTCCCCCCCCATGCACACACACACACACACACACACACACACACACACACACACACACACACACCACAGTTACAAGGATTTTTTGGATACATTTTGATCTCTGTCTCTTCTTCTCTTCTCAGTCAAGCACCCTGAAAAGCAGAACCGGTTCAGAATGGAGGGCCTACTGCAACCTTAATGACTTAGGTCAGTCTCCTCTGAACATGCTCATTTCAATCGAATTAGTTTGTTTGGGGAATCTTGAAGGTCACGAGATGTTTCATTTCAAAGTGCTGTCGTCATCATCATCATCGCCCGCCTCATTCTTATCCAGAGTAGTGCTAGGGACCAGCATTGAAACTGTGCTCGTTGTAAATCAACGATCAATTTACTACAACCTGCCAGGTTGGTTTTCCCCTCAAGCTCTCCCCTGAGAAAGCTTTCCTCGGCTCTGCTTTGCGTAAGGGCTATGGTTGTGTTCATGTCTTGGTGTGTGTGTGTGTGTGTGTGTGTGTGTGTGTGTGTCTTGCCTATGTCGCTGAAATGACTCTGAGCTCGCTCCCCTGTCCGTGTGACTCATTCATTCATTGTGGCTGAGAGCCAGCGGTTCCCAGAAACCCAGGCTGCTCTGCGCGGCTCTACTCTGACCGTGTCCTAATAATAAGCCCCATTTCTGAACTGTGCTAACATTGCTAATGGGTGAGTGACTTTGATGAAAGCATGTATTGAACAATTGGCATAGAGATAAATGGCACAGTGCTATGCTAAAAGCAAAGACAGTGTCACAATGTCACGGCAATGACAAGCTATTATACCTACCGTGGAATGCACGAAAAATTCCATCAACAACACTGATAACACTATCGCGACCGCGAGGCTATGAAGACAGTATGCACGCAGAGAACGAAAGCAATGCAAATACCTTACTGGAGCTCCGGTCTCATTTTCTGTGCACCAGAAGTTGTAAACATCAAATACCAAAGGTGTAAACAACATATCCTTTCATTTTATGAACTGCTCGATGGGCAGTTCCGTCTTGCAATGTTGCCCTGCCACAGAAGCCACGGGAGAAACAGCACCGTCCATAACCAGTTCCCGGAAACCTGGCTGGTTTCCTCGCGTCTCTTGGTTTTTTTTGGGGGGGGGGGGGGGGGTTAGTAGTGAGATCATATGATGTCTTCTTCCATCTCCTTACGTAAGGCTGGTAGCCAGCATGACAAGCATGCAAATCAAAGTCTGCCCTGCAGGCATGCGAGATCCAAGATCTCTCGATACCCACTGACACGCCGTGCCGCGTCCCTCGTAACGGGGAAACAGAAATGCAGCCTTATCAGCGTCACGCCGCGATAGAATAACAAAGTGAAGTTTGACTGGCGTGTCACATCTGACCTCTGTGTTGCCAGATGTTCAACAAGGGGACGCGCAGACGCAGCGAGCCTCCAGAAAAGGTAACGTTTTCTCCTGGCTGTTCTGCTCAGTCTCTTCGTACCCCCCCCCCCCCCCTCCCCCGCCCCTCCCTTCCCCCGTCGACCTCCTCCGTGGCCCCCATAGGATTCTGGTCCCCTTAGAGATGCCGTCCCTGATATATCCTAGCGTCTGATTGATGGGAGCTGCTCTCCCCACGCTTCACGTGGGCCCGGCGGAGAAAGGAGCTCCGTCGGCCTTTAACGAGGCCTGTTATCACAACGATGATGACTGGAGCCGATGGGAGGGGCAGCCCCGCTCTCCCTCGCGGTCGCGGTCGCTCTCTCTCTCTCTCTCTCGCTCTCGCGCTCTCCCTCTCCCTCTCCCTCTCCCGCGCCCTCTCCCTCGCTCTCTCTCGCTCTCTCTCTCTCTCTCTCTCTCTCTCCCTCTCTCTCTCTCTCTCTCTCTCTCTCTCTCTCTCTCTCTCTCTCTCTCTCTCTCTCTCTCTCTCTCTCTCTCTCTCTCTCTCTCTCTCTCTCTCTCTCTCTCTCTCTCTCTCTCTCTCTCTCTCTCTCTCTCTCTCTCTCTCTCTGTGTGTGTGTCTTCATGATGGGTCCGCGAGGCCATTACTCACCCTGTCCAACGCGAACCGCAACACGACTCCGGGCATCTTTATTTCGGGTCCTTTTCCTATTGGCGTCCTAGGCTCCCGTGTTCACGCTGCCCCCCCCCCCCCCCCCCCCCCCCCCCCGGCTCTTGTTTCGGCTCCAGACTACGTCAAGGGGGCCGTCTGCGGCAACAGCTCGTGCTCGCCGCACAGCGAGAACCCCTACGCCACCATCCGCGACCCGCCCGGCCCGGCCTGCAAGCACGTGGAGAGCGGCTACGTGGAGCTCAAGTCGCCCGTGCATCGCGAGCTGCCCTTCGGCGGCACTGCCACCCTCCTGGCCAGCCGCAACATCTACGACGTTGGTGAGTGTGGGGCCTCTCTGGGTGGGGGGGGGGTGGGGGGGGGGTGTAAGGGAGCTGCTCTTTAGGGCCCATGACCTCTCTGGTCTACGGTGCACCCATGCTCCTTCTCTACCAAAGCCCTCAGTCCATCAGAACGCTGGGGGACATGACCGCCACTTCCCTCCTGCTCCATTGTCTCTACCCCTCCACCTATCCGATGTACATAGGTGCTATAGAAATAACGTTTTGGATTTAGTCTTCTAATGGATCTCCTCTGTGCCCCTCAGAGCCGACCGTCAGCGTGCTCCAGGGACCCAACGGCATGGCCACCGGCTTCTCCCAGAGTCCCTACGACCTGCCTCGCAGCAGCCACGTCCCCATCCCCATCCCCATCCCCAGCCACTATGACATGCTGCCCATGCGCCACAGCCCCACACACACCCCGCCAGAGAGCCCCAGCTCCCTGCTATAAGACCCGGGCCCGGAGCCAAGCGCCTGCGGGGACTATGTGACGAGCGTTCGGATCGACTTTCAGCCCACGGCCCTCCCTCTGTCTCTCCGCAAGACCGGGAGACCGTGGAGACGGAGGAAGAGCCCACGGCTTGGGTTCTCGGCGTGTCTATCGGCTCCCTCTGAGGACTGACGGCGAAGGAGCGAGAGCCACGGGCCCTCGATCTGAGGGCCAGCCACCAGCGAACACTCGTCTGCTCTGAACACTCGCCGATCGGCAACTTCACCCAACTCTGGAACAGATCTCGGAACGGATGGCACTCCTCCATTGTCCGCCGGGAAGCAAACTGGACTACAAACCGCTTGGGCTACGAAAGACCAAACCACGGAGACAGGATGGAGGTTAAAGGTGTTGTCCGAGCAGAACAGGGTCTCGCCTCGACTCCAGAAGGCAGGTTTCTCTCCTGGAATGAAGTTGAATCTGTCAGAACGGACGTCGACCCACAAAATATTTTGCAACAAAGTCCAACACAGTGGGTTAGCCTGTGACTGCAGATGGAGACATGTTACCCGTCCCAGAAAGACATGGACTGACCCTAAATCAGCTATCCAGGGATTGTACTCAGAAAGCAAACCAGACAGTCATTTTGTCAAGCCTAAAGTGGTAAAGCATGGAAATATAAAGTTATAGTAGGAGACCTTAATCCTCTGTTATAAAACCACTGCAGTGTCACTCAGCCTGTGTGTGACTCTATTCATGGTGTCTGGCCCAGAAGTAGGATGCAGTAATGGGTTTGTGTAAATCGGAGCTCTGCTCAATGTAACTCGTGCATTAATGTCATTAGAGATTTGTGCAAAAGGAGCATTTACAGAAACATTTGGATCTGGCCCCCGATGATTTCACTAGACCGGGTGTATTCTGTACAATACCATACTTTGTCATGTGTCTTGTTTACATATTTGAAACATTGGGGGTTGTAAAAAAAAACAAAAAAAAAAACTGGTTGTTTCGGCTTTTACGTTTTGTATTTGGTTATTTATCAATTTAGTCTGGTGAAAGTGAATTTTGTTGTAACACTAGAAAAGTGCATGATGAGATAAGGAATATAGAACACCCAATGTAGATAACACATGATTTCACGTGTGTGCTCAGTGTCATTTGTGCGCATTGTTTTAAATATTGCTCAAAGTTACAAGTGAGAATCCTATGACTGTTTCAAGAGCAACAAACTTGCCACAAAACGATGTAATAATCACATTCAAAAGTGTTTAAAATATCCACATGTACAAAATCAAGCGTTTTGATTACGTTTTTATGATGCTATTATTATTGTAATGCTTTCTATGAACATTTTCTCTCACTAATGTGAATTCCACCTCACCCCTTGTAGAAGCAATAACATGTTGACAATCGATCCCAAGACATCCCGCATTTTATTGGTAATGAACATCACGCTCTCTCAGACCAGTTTCGTGATCTTATTTTGGGTGACTGTTTGTCCTCCCGAGGACAGTTATTTGTAGTTGCCTGTCATCTCAACGCTGCTTGTTTGTTTTGGTATATAATCTGAAAATTAAAAGCCTATGCTGCCAGTCAGAATCCCCAGGTTTTTATGCATATTGTATAACAGGCCGTCCACAGCCCCATCTGGTTTGATGAGTCTCGCGTCACGCAGTTCTCCTTTGCACAACCATCAGGCTTCCAGTAGTTTGCACTGTTTGCTCATGTTTCACTAAGCTTCTTGCGTGATAGATTTCGCTTTAAGATACCCTAGTCCTTTACTTGTAGTCGCAATGAAACACACTCGCTTGAAAAATAGGCCACTTACAAAACAAAACGTGGTGGTAATAATTGCTTTTATTTGCACTTTTCGTTTGTAATTAGTGGTGAGAATGAACAGTGCTGACAAAACCATAATACAACAAGCAAACATGAAACAAAAAGAGAAGAGGCAAAATATGACAAATCAATAACCGTAACAAATCACTACCTTTCGTCGAGATACAAAGCGGGCTAACTGGAGTTGACAGTGCCGTCTGTGCCCACACATCATTGGCACTGCCTTGCCAGACACAATGGGGACTGAAACTCTAGAAAGCAGGTCGCCATCACAGTACACCACCAGAGTGCAGCCTTTCCCAGGCACTGTTACGGTATTTGGCCTCCACAGGAAGGTAACTGGCGTCTTCTCACCACGCAGCCTGCCAGTTGGGAGCCAAAAGCAGAAGACTGATTTGGAAATGTTTGTGGAATTAGAAACTTGTGTTGAAAACCTAGGTGTAAGCATGGCGATGAAACAGGCCAGTCAATCTATAGGGGGAAAGTGGAAGCAATCAATCCTAATCTGTAGTGCTTTCAGTGTGGTCCCGGGAATTGTCTTCAGTGCAAAAGAGACCCAGCCATCTCTATATCATTTTTTGTTGTCTAAAACAGGCAGGGTGCTCCCACCTGCAGGTGGCGTTGGAAGAATGAAACCGCTTAGGCTACTGGCTAATTCAGTCTTGGCGGGTGCAGAGGTCAACACTGTGCTGCTGTGTGAGGGGGGGGCAGTCTCAGAGATCACACGGACGGTCTCCCGTCACCCCCCTATTGCCTATCACCTAGTCCTTAGCCCGAGCCAGGAAACAGCCCCCTGGTAGATAGACCTAGCGTACAGGCCAGCCGTCTACAGTGTCCGAGGGAAAGATCACACTGGTTCTCTGTATCAACTCAAAGCTCCTCGGCACTCAATAGGCTCCTCTGTTAGAAGACGTCCTGGATATCCCAGACACAACCCTCCATTTGGTGCCACAGCCACCCTGGACACGGATGTAACCGGGGGCCAGATTTCAGAGAGAGGGTGGGTGGGGAGGGAGGTGGCTCAAGGCTCTGCAGTGGTAAGCACGTGCACGAAAATGAAGGCATCCAAAACGAGACATTCCACCAAAGGAAGGCACTGAAACCTCTAGCTAACCTCAGCAGCAGTTGCATTTACTGCCCCGGAATGAAACAGTCCTTCAACAGTGCATGTGCCGTTATAGTTCGGAAATCCACGGAGGAGCTCGCTAGCACAAAACCGAAGCGGCAGCAAACTCCTCCACGTCCATCTAGCTTAAAGAAAAGTGCTTCAGCTTGCGTTTCGGTAACCACAAACTTTGTGAACAGTATATATATATATATATATATATATATATATATATATATATATATATAAATAAAAATACATGGATTGTACATGGTCTAACTGGAGAGCAGGGAGCTTAGACGACTAGCCCTAGCCTACCAATAGCATTACCAGAGCACATACAGCACACATACACAAAATCAAGCTCCAGACCCACGTAGCTCCCCACCACCAAATACACCGCCATCATGAGTGCGTGTCAGTCAAACCCAATTGGCACAGATTAAGAGACATCACGTCATTTAAGCAAAACGCCTCAAAAGAAGAGAGAGAGAGGAAAAAAAAAAAAGTGTGAAATAATATATTAAGACATTTTTGTGGAGATGTGCTCGTCTGATGTTTAAAACGTTGATATATATATATATATATATATATATATATATATATATATAATATATATATATATATATATATATATATATATATTATATATATATATAAATAAAAGCCTAGGATGGCAGAGAAGCAGAAGCACAGTCCTGACTGCAGGTGGCTCTCTGTAGGGACCAGTGCCACGGTCACAGCCTTTATGCTGGAGGCTGACTGGGCCTCTGTGTGCCCGAACCAAAGCAGTCTTTCAGAGAGGCTGGGTAGGGAGGAGGAGGAGGAGGAGGAGGAGGAGGAGGAGGAGGAGGATGAGGGGGGCTGCTGTGCAGGTGGGTAGGAGCTACCCTAGATGCTTTGACAACACTGCATCTTTGGTTTGTTCTCTGTGGGCTGCACCTGGATGTTCACCACGTTGTTGCTAGGGGACATGTCGTTGTCCCGTCGGTCCGACATCTGCTTTTGGGACACGATGCGGTAGATCTCTGCAAGGTAAGAGACTGCTGGTTAAGATCCACCTTTCACAGACAGATTACCACGGCTCTCTCTCTCGCTCACTCACTCACTCTCTCTCGCTCGCTCGCTCTCTCTCGCTCTCTCTCTCTCGCTCGCTCTCTCTAGGCGTGCTGTCAAGAGATCGGCTGCCATAAATCACTGACAGCTCCCCAGGAACACCGACAGCGCAAAAGAAAGCTTATCCAACCTAATCACACCACATGAATTGACAGTGCTTCCTTTAAAAACTTTTATAGTTTTACCACAGCCATTGCCACTGTGCTGAGAGCAGAGGGTGCTAACCTGGTGCCCAGCTACACTGGGGTTCATTATGACTCATAGAACACGCACACCAAGGCCATATATTTGATTAGCCATTCACAATGCAGCTCTGGCCCAGTGCCCGGTAAGGGTTATCTCTCACACACACACACATTACGGCCACTCTGATTCATCTTTAGAATATGAATACATAACCCATAGCAACAATGAAACTTAGCCCCCGACGCATTGTAATTACATTGTCGCACTCCTGGTCTCCGTCAATCAAGGCTATAGAGAATTCAGTGGTCGTGAAGGAGGGCACTCACCAGTCAGAATGGTCTGGAAAGCTGTCTCAACGTTAGTGGAATCCAGGGCTGAGGTCTCCAGAAACGACAGACCGTTTTTCTCTGTGTGAATCAGAGAAGCGTGTGTCATTATACCAATTATGTACATTCATTAAATGTAATCACAACCGTTTGTAAGACTTTGCCAAGTTTGGCTGTTTCTACATAACTAACTCTGGGGGAAAAACTTCAAACTATGTCTGGGGGGGGGGGGGGGGGGGTTGGTGAAAAAATAAATAAATATCCGGCTTGGCATGTCAGTTCTTAGGTTATGCGTGGTGGGTGGGGCGTCATGTCACCTGCAAAAGCCCGGGCCTCATCAGTGGGCACTGCCCGGAGGTGGCGCAGGTCACTTTTGTTGCCCACCAGCATGATGACAATGTTGCTATCTGCGTGGTCCCTCAGCTCCTTCAGCCAACGCTCCACATTTTCGTAGGTTAGGTGCTTGGCGATGTCATACACGAGCAGAGCCCCCACTGCACCTCGGTAATACCTGTGAGGAGGAGGGAACCGTCAGCAGAGAAATCCTGTACAGTGTGTTTTGGCCTTTCTTTTGAGCCGAGTTCCTTAGATTGATCTGTTACACGGTGTGCTGATCTTCTAGACATGCAACACTGAGAGGATAAGATCTGACGATGGTCCAAACTTACGCAGAGGTGATGGCCCGATAACGCTCCTGTCCAGCAGTATCCCATATCTGAGCCTTCACAGTCTTCCCATCCACCTGAATACTGCGTGTGGCAAACTCCACTCCGATGGTACTCTTGCTCTCCAAGTTGAACTCATTTCGAGTAAACCTGGAGAGGAGATTACTTTTCCCTACACCGGAGTCTCCAATCAGAACCACTGTGACAAGAGGACAGGGCAGTTTTGTCAAACAACAATCTACATCGGCATGGAGAAAGATAATGTTACCTAAAACTCACCTGTTGAGTTCCCTATATACATGAATAGACATATAACGAGTGCTGTTATTAGAATAAAAAAATACTAAAAAAGACGGTTCGTTCATCAGATTTAATGCGTTGTTTGTTAAACTGCTCGATCGACACAATATTTATAACTCCTCAGTAACTCAAAGCCATCAGGTTGAGAATGATGACACTATGAAAAGAGTGTACTTTTTACGGTAGCTAGTTGTCTACCTATGGGTTGAATTACTGCTAAATAGCATGCAACTTAAGTGAATCATGCAGAGAAAAAATAAATAAAAGGAACAGCATTAGAGATAAAGAGGGCATAGAGGTAGCTAACGTTAGCGTCACAGATGGGAAGATAGCCTGTATGCCAGATCAGAAGCCCCGGCATAAGTCACAAGGAGTGGGGCTGGGACGTGATCTTTTCTGCCTTTGTCTCTGAAGAAAAAAATGGCTTAATGAAAGCCCTTGTGTGTGTAACACACTTCCTCTTTAGTAGTAGTATTTACAGTATGTGTTTAAAGTCTTGAAATAGCGTTGTCAACAGAGCACTAGAAAAAAAAATTCTGTTTTCGAGGGGAAAGTGGAAACCGGTTGGGAATGGTAAAGCTGACGTTAGGCTACAAAGAAATAGCACACGTCAACAAAATAGAAACATAAAATCTCGGGAGGCCCAGCCAGGCCAGGGCAGGCACTGCCCTTATCTTTCTACCTTCGAGAGCAGACACAGGACGCCATCAACCCACTGCACTGGACTGGCTGATCAAGTTTACCATGGCCAACATATGCTTTAACCAAGACGACGATTAAGGCCACAATAGCAAGCGTTAGCTATCTTGGCGATGCCATAACGGGTTTACCATACGCTGTTAGCTAAATTAGCCAAATAATTCGATTACATTTCCAAACCGAAGGTATTGCTAGCTAGTAAGCGTAGAGAGCCAATACTAGCTAGCTGTCATTATTTGATCGGCAGCTGAAAAAAACTGATCCGATAGGGTCGCCCGAACGGGTGGGGCTCTCGTATGTTATCAGGTGATGCAAAATACTTATATCTAAGCATTAACATTGATGTCTGACCAGGAAAACTGCGAGACAAATCAAACAACCACAAAACTAGCTACTCACACCAACTGTCAACACATCTTGAGCTAAAGTTATATTTATCTAACGTCATCTACACACAATCATGATATCTTCAGATTAACGCGGCATACCTTTAAACAGGTAGTCGTATTCATCATCTCTGGTTCCCATCTTTGAAGTTTAGATGTATCTGTGTGGGCAGCTTCCCTTGCTTCTTCCTGCTTTAGATCCAGACTAGCTAAGGTAAAGGAACATTATCGGCACATACGGGTACTCCAATGTATTTCAAGTCTCCGCCTCTTTTTGGGAGAAAACAAACTCGAAATACCACAACAGTTAGTGCATTACTTTTGAACATACGATACGACATTTAATTATTCTTGCATCGATTGTCAATAATACAATTTGGAAACACACGTCTAACTATTCATTTTTAACGCTGCCTCTCCTCGAGGTTTATGTTAGTACACAGATACATTACGATTAGTCAATCTTGCAACAGTCAATCTTCTCTCTTTTGGATACTCCGCCCTTTCCTCGGTCTGTGACTGGCAATTCCTTCAGGATCCTACACAGTGGCCAGACGTTTGTTATCCAGAGATCTACTCCAATTTGAAAGAGTCTCAGTTAATCTATCATTTACGATGGACATGGGAATTTCTTGACTCATTTGTAAGAATACAGGCTTACATAATAATTTGACCGATGCTAGCTGCTTACCCTGTACAAATAAATAAATAAATATATATGCACGTTTGACTGGATAGCTACTTTCAGTCTTGCAACTGATTTAGTTTGACATGACTAGCGTGGAAGATAAACATTTCTACCGCATTGTTGGTTTAAAGAAAACTCCAGCTCCATCATATTTTCTTTATTATTTATTTATTTTTGGTTCAATTGTTAATATTTTGAAATAAAGTTTACAACAAGAATTTGCACTTGAAACTAAAGAACCACAGAACACAACTTATTTACTAGTGGCTGGGTACAGAACCCAGGTCAAGCAGTATGCTATGTTTTGAATATTAAATATATTAAATATCAAACAAGCTTGGGTAGTATAGGTTTGATACTTACACCATCATCCTACTGACAGCTATATAGGGGGTATATTCATTCAGAAGCTTTTGTAAACTGTTTTGAGATGATAATCCTTGCTATTGATTATGAAATGGAGTTCTTCTCGTAACTATGTGCATTGATTTATTCCTCAGACTAGGTAAAAGCTGCTCACATGTTGGTGCGCTCCTGTTCAAGCTGGAAGCCTCTATCTGCTTGAGTTGTACGAGTGTGGTATGTACAAGAATTGCTTGTGCCTGGAATAAGGGGTCAACCAACACTGTAGATCCAGAAATGATTAAATGTATTGAATTCCATTGTGAAAAATTTATGAAAAGGGGGAACAGGTAGAACATGTCCATTCCAAATGCCTGCAGTTCACTAATACATTGCAGCCTCATAGTGTGATCAACCTCTGGCGGTTGGAAAACATCTTTGTTTATTATGATGGAAAATATGATTGTCTTATCTATCTTTATCCCAAAACTTCATCTATGGACTAATTAGTCAACTTTGCATTCAGATTTATGTGGCTCTTTTTTTCCACTTTTGTAATGATATTGACGATTACTTGCCGATTACGAATATGTACAAAGCAAATTATTGTCATTGTGTCTCACTTGTACAAAGTTTATTTCCCCAAAAAAGGTTAGGCTACATTGGTGACGTTTCTCCGATGGAGCCAAATATTCCTGTTTTCTGGGAATGTGAGTAAAAAAGCATTTCAAATGCAAATTGGGAGCCTGCCAATGTGCTGTCCTCTTGGCGTATTGAGTCGAGGGCTCATCAAAGCGTTTAAGCTTCTCTTTAACGTTATTTTATGTATCTTTCAAGTTCCTCAAAGAAATGTCAATGCTCTCCTTCAGATTGAATATTTATTTTGTGTATAATTTGTCAGTAGGGGTTTACGTTTAGTACAGACAAAAACAGCCTGCTAAAATTCGTTACCACCGCTAGTCTAGTAGTACCCAACTTCCAATAATACTGTATGAGCCTACCACTGTCTACAATCGCCAACATTTTACCGCATAGACCACAAGAGTGCAGTAGAGGACAGGGCTTGTTCACTTTCCAGTGTAGGAATCTATAAGGTGTGAATACAAATGATTGATATAGGCCTAGATAATGGACGGGTTTAGTGCAGTAGCTAATTTTAACCCATTGATATAGGCCGAATCATAGAAAAAAGCGAGAAAAAGGGCAGTAAAGTATTTGGTACTCTAATAAGAATGTGTCGATTTATTTGATTTCTGTGTCTGTAGGCTTGCAGATATAGTTGAATGTTGAATGTATATATATATATATATATATATATATATATATATATATATATATATATATATATATATATATATATATATATATATATATATATATATTTATATACATGTATATATATGTATATATATATTTACCTTTATATAAAGTAAGCAACAAACAATAGACAGCAAAGCCGAAAATAAGCAAATCCCAGGATATCATTCCAAGTAAATGACATTTACAGAAGTGATGTTTTTGGAAGGGAACCGTCTGGCTCTGCAAGTGTCAGCAATGACGTTGGTGGGGTTGTATTGTAAGCAGTCACGTGGATTTCGCAGGTCTGGATATAGCGGTTCTAGGGCCAAGTGTATTCGGTTGCATCTTCTCGGTATAGGTTATTATTTAAAGCTCTAGGTCCATTACAGACATGTAAGAAAAGATTGTCCGCAATTTCAAAAGGAAATTGTTGCATGCGATTGAATAGCCTTGGGTTTATTTCTACGTTGGTCTTTTGCAACATTCTATCTCGTCTCGCGTCGTCAAACGGGGATGTGAGTAGCCCTACCATTATTATATTGTTAATTGAAAGCAAGAACAAGCTATCTGTACATCTCTATACGTTTACAAATATTGACGCTTACCTATTTGTTATTTCTAAATATCTAATTATTGGTAATTGATGCTGTGCTAATGACGAGAACGTGACGTTTACTTACTCGGTGTGAGATGCATTTATTTTGAAAGCTACGCTATTAATTTTTAGCTTTAACTTAACATTTATGCAAGCGTTAATACACATTTGTAACGAGATTGTTGTGTCTTAGTGTATTTCTCCCTTCCCCCCACAATAAACAGCCGGGCCAACCTTCACTACTATTGCTGTGTTTGTAGCGAGTGGTTGGGTTGGGGATATCCTATTCAATGTTATCTTGTCTAATTGTATTGTATTTCGTTGTTTTTTTTCCAAGGACACTGACAATATCTATATTGTTAAAATAATGTACTCAGGTCGACAGTAAAATCCAGAGCTCTAGCATTTCAATTTGAATTTACGAACCCAAAAAATCCAAATCCCCTTTTAAATATTTTTACATATTAAATCTCCATATATTTCCATAACCAGCCACACTATATTTACTGTATTGCTACTTTATTTCGCTTCCTCGCCCAAATAAAGTCTCTGGCGTGCAAAAAAAAAGCGGAATGTACGTTGTTAGAGTGAACTGTGGTGGCAAGAGGGCTGCCTCTATCACTAAGAGGGAACAGATGTTGAGAGAAATTTGGTGTTTCCTCCGATCTCGGCCTGTCCATTCTTCCTGCCCTCCTGCTGTTAAAACAGGCCACCTGATCCAAGACACCTCGCTTTCATTGGTTGGCTGCTTCCATAGCACTATGCACTGTGTCTGGGATTCATGGGCAATGTACAATCAGTCAACCTGGAACATCAATGGTCAAAAAGCTCCTCTTCCTTATTATTTAATTATGACAGGTGTCCTGAAAGGATTCATTTGAGTTGCAACAGTTGGTTGTGGGTCATTGTGTTGATGGAAAATAAAAAGGGAAGTTTTGATTTGAGTGCATGGGGGATCACTTCTTGGGAAATGAATATTTCCTGTAAATCAGTTTTTTTTCCCCTAAAACGAAGGAGTTCCTTTTTCTTGTACCATCACAGTAAGAGGAAAGGCGTCATACAAGTGATTTGTTTTGTAAGCTGGACAGATGGGGATATCCGCTGGGCCATTTCAGGCTCTTCCTATGATGCAATAGCCAGTCCTCCGATGAATGGACAGATTGCCAGTTCCTTCTTACCTACGAGTCATGGGTTTTTGTTGTGTCTCAATGAACCTAGAACTCCTAGGAATTCCAATAAAAAATATTGTTTTGTTTAAATAAAGATATGAGCATTAATACTTGAACAAAAATCAAATATATAAAGTATTTATTTGACGTAGTTGTTTTTGGTTGTCTCTTTGGTTCTATATTGTAGCCTGCTCTGCGTGCATATGAGGTGGTCTGGCAGTCGTTTTTATTAAACAGAGTAAGGCTCCCACCTCCTCTTAACGTCACAAAATGCGTTGCTATGGTGAAGGTTTGATGTAATTTAGACATCTGTGTCTGTACTGTGGACTAGAAAGGCAGAGATAGAGGCAGTGCATGGCATTGAAGTTCAATGGACAGATTACGTCTATATTTAATCCCAAATCTGCCGTGAATTATGTGACACATCTGCCGCCCCCCTTCGCTGAATAATTAGTCGTTTTTACGTAATGAGAACGCAAAGATATTTAAAGTGTTGGATTTAGGATAGACAGGTGGAAGGGGAAGGATTTAATAAGTGATTCCATATTTAGGGATTTTGTAATAATTACTTAAGAGTCTAATTTAAAATCTGAAAAGGCAACCTGTTGCTCAAGCAATAGAATAAGAATCAGCCATTAAAAACTTTTCGGATCTATTGTTTTGGTTGGCTGTCCACTTATTTCTGTTCTGCTCAACTTTGCTTTTTACGGGAGCTGAGTTTTGCTCAATATCCAACAGAGGGTTGGGTTGTGGTGTCTTACAGCATGCCGCTTTTTCAAAGTCTATAATACAGCATTCTGTAGATGTTTCTAGTTTCTCAGCTAATGGGTCAGTTTCCTAAGCCTTTAAGCAGCACTTACGTCTCAAGGCCTATCACTCTGCCACGTAGGGGAGAATGCCATAGAGAGCCATTACTCTTAAAACTGCTGGGTGCCAAAGGCCTTGAGTGGGCAAGATTAAAAACATGCAGTGTCTTCCCTGCCATGTTTCTAAGCTAGGACAAGTCTAGGGGGCGGGGGGGGGATAGCTTTATGCTAACTCCCTACTGCCCCTGTGGGGAGATGGAGCCAGCTGTTTATCAGTTAGCCAGTGAGTGTGGAGGAACTGCTGAGGGAGATAAAGCAGCAGCCCAGCCCTTCAGCCGAGAAACAGAGAACGAGGGAGAGAGAGAGAGGGAGAGAGAGCGATAGAGTGAGAGAGAGAGAGCGAGCTCTATCCTAGGCGATAACACATGGAGCTGACTCACTAAGCAGCTCCTCTCGCCTCTAAAATTCTCGAGGTGGTTGAAGCTGTGAGTGTATGGTGCCTCAATGTTAGCTCTCTGAAACTTTTAGAGAGAAAACATATCTCTACTGGTTTATGAGTAGAGGACGTTTGGTTTCCCGGACATGTTGTCCTGACTTTTTCTGTCATGCCATATTGTTAGGTCAGCTTTTGAGCACTACCACATTTCTTGCTGAGATATGATGTTTCTCCTTGTAGGAATGCATGGCTAAGTAACTACTTCCAGATGGTTTCATTTTATGGGCTGTCCTTGCGTTTCGGTTCTGTGTGGATGTAGCATCTATTGGGACTTGAGTTTCTTTGTGTCATTTCTTATTTCAATTCCCATTCCTCCTGGCTGTGTGTACCATCCTGGGGTTTAGATTAGAAGAGAAATAAATCATTTTTGCATGAAACTTGAAGCAACTCGGCTATGTAAATTGTGCGATCAAAGCAATCTGTTTTGGATTTGTCTCACACTCCCACTTCCTTTTCTTTTCCCTCTCTCCCTCTTCATATTGGTCTCCTTCCATTCCTGACAGCCAGCAGAGTGGGAATGGGCCATGATGGAGGACAAAGGCCCGCGTGTAGCCGACTATTTTGTGGTCGCCGGCCTCACTGAATCCTCCAAGCCTCTGGAGGAGGAGCTCCACTTGGACGATGCCGGCCCCAGATCAGCGCAGCCCAAGGCCCCCATCACCGACGTGGCGGTGGTGATCCGCTCGCTGGGCGAGGAGGTCCCGCAGGGGTTCACCTGCGTGGACACCACCCCGTCGGGCCTCTCCGCGGAGCTCAACGGCGCCAGCCTGCGAGGGCCCCAGATCTTCCTCTGCTACAAGAGGGGCCGAGATAAGCCTCCACTCACAGACCTCGGGTAAGTAATCCGCTGTCACTGACTCCGGGCTCGCATAGCCTGGATAATCCCTGCCTCTGACCCAGGCTCTACACTTTCTCGGGCCTCTAATCTGCTCTGGGGAGCATCAGTGTGGTTCGCCCTCTCCTGGCTTTAATCACCCAGTGCTGACCTGTGCAACGTGAGAGAACCCACGGAGAAACTCGCCTTTCGGGTTTGTTTATGTTTTCCTCCGGTTCCCTTTACTCACGCCAAGGTTTTGCAATTGTTGTCACAAGGCCACTGGTTGTTCTAGCCAGACGTCTTTTGCGTCTGTGTGTGCAGACCCTCATTTCCACCCTGTCTCCTTTGTTTACCCTAGGATTCTGTACGAGTGGAAGGAGAAACTGAAGCCTGGCTGTCACATAGTCCAGACCACGCCCTCTGGGCGCCCAGCCAACATCAGTAGCTCCTCCTCCCAGCGGATCTACATCACCTACCGGCGCGCCCATCAGAACCAGCCCCACACCTCATTGGCCGTCACCGATGTCTGCGTCCTCATCCCAGGCAAAGGGGAGACGGCGCCTCACACCTTCTGCAAGGTGGACAAGAACCTCAACAGTAGCATGGTGAGATGGAGGTCCAAGGCCTATAGTTTTGATCTGGAGGAGAACTGGTTACTCTGACTTCTGAATACAAAGGCCTGAATTCTTTATTTTCTTCTTCTTTCTTTCTGTCACAGTGGGGCTCCTCAGTCTATTTGTGTTACAAAAAGTCTCTGGCCAAGACCAATACCATCGCATACAAAGCAGGTAGAGTGCATTGTGCTTACGAACGGGACAACCAGGGCTCATTGTATGAACACAAACGCCATATGGAGCCTTACGAAACTGTTTTTGAGGCGCGAGGTTTATGTGTACCTGCAGACTTGCTGTGTCGATACCCGGAGGAGGACTACGAGTCCTTCCCTCTGCCTGAGTCAGTGCCTCTGTTCTGCCTACCCATGGGGGCAACCATTGAGTGCTGGCCTGCCCACACCAAACACTCCCTGCCTGTCTTCTCCAAGTTCGTTCTGACGGGAGCCTCTGGGGAAAAGGTAAAAAAAAAAATAAAAAAAAAAAAACGACTCTAGCACCAAACTGATACTGCAGTAGAAATACAGACAGACATAGCCTCACTCCTCAGCTCACTGCTCTCCTCTCTCTCCCTTTTCGGTCTCTGTCTGACGCACTCACGCACAGAAATATTCGGCCCGTTAACTTTGCCGGGTCCATTAGCCCCGCTAGATTGTTGGGCCATAGAGCCCCAGCCGTGCTTGAAGGAGTTCAAGCAGTTCAATTCTAATCAGCCTCTAGGTTACGTGGTGAATATTAAACGGTCCTGAGCACTGTGTTTGGAATCCCCGAAAAGTCAAAAAGCACTGGTACATGAAAGTAATGCAACATGAAAGCCGTTTCTACAATTGATCTCTTTAAAAATGGATCACTCGTCCAGCCCTTCGGTCGGGTGCTGCACCCATTTTAAATGCAGTGCGCATCATTTCCCTCTACCAGTTTCCTCTCAACCCACGGTCCTCTGCAGGCTATTCTACTGGCACCTTCCTCCCTTTCATGATTTATTTATTTAAGAAGGGCTTCAAAGCACCGAAGATTTGAGCGGCGCTATTATTCAGCAAACTCCCTCTTCTCCGATTCTTTTGTCTTACTGTGGACTCAGAGGGACTCAAACTGGCGGTGTGGGTGTTGCGATTCCCCGTCAGCGGTTGCTGATGTCACTAATGCTTTCACTAATGCTTTCCATTGCCCCCCCCCCCCCCCCCCCCCCCCAGGTGTACGGAGCTGCCATCCAGTTCTACGAGCCCTACGCGGAGGAAAGTCTGACCGAGCGACAGCGCTCCCAGCTCGGCTTGCAGAGCCCGGAGCTCCGGCCCCACGGCTCCAGGACTGTCCATTGCAACAAGAGCATCTGCCTGCTCTCCCACTGGCCTTTCTTCCAGTCCTTCCGGAGCTTTCTCACCTTCCTCTACCGGTACTCCATCTCCGGGCCACACGCCGTGCCCATCGAGAAGTGAGTTATGCCCGTGGTGACTTTCGTTTCCGGTGGCTCACCGCTAGATTGGATCTGGTTGAACGAGCAGTTTGTTTTAATGGGCGTTCTCTTCCCTCCTCAGACACATCTCCCACTTCATGCACAAGGTCCCCTTCCCTTCATCGCAGAGGCCCCGTATTCTGGTGCAGGTAAGCTACCGGCCGCAGACGGCTTCTCAAAGCCCCAGATCCTGTGTCTGTGCACACCTCTGTGGGCGGTTTAAACCGCGTGGCCTGTGCGTCTGGACTTAGAAGTGCAGAGCTCAAACCTTGTGCAACTTGTTTGAGCAGGACTTAGTCTCAACTCTGTGCCGTGTGCTCACATTTCACAGCTCTCCCCACACGACAGCCTGATGCTGAGCCAGCCCGTTTCCTCTCCCCTGCCTCTCAGGTAGGCCCACGAAACACTTGGTGCTGCTTGGCTAAGAGCTACAGAGCAGTTCGCTTCCTCAGAGTGTGTTTATTACTGGTTTGGACTGGTTTTAACGCGTTTTCCTGTGCCTGGGGGACAGTGGTGGGAGTCTGTCCACGCTGCTGCTCAACCTGGGGCCTAAGAACGCTGCCACTCTGCTGGTGCTGGCCGTCACAGAACACAAGATCCTGGTGCACTCGCTGCGTCCAGCCGTTCTGACCAGTGTCACGGAGGCCTTGGTGTCGGTATGGCTCGCCTTTGTCCCTTCTGCATTTCTTTCGGACGATAAATCTAATAATCGACCATAGATAGCAATAAAACCTATCCATGACATTTGAGTTTTGTAGTCTTTTTTCTTGGTGATTTCAGGACCCGAGATCACAAACATACCAAACACACCAACAAACACTACCGAATTGCACTTAACCTTTTTTTTTTCTTTCAACTAACTCAATATTTCTGTAAACAAAGTAGATACAAGAGCACAAACATTTGTTGAAGCCTGAACCTGCATGGTGTTGCTCCATGTTGGCGTGTTCTAACTGAAACGTGGGCCTCCACCCTCCTTTAGATGATCTTCCCCTTCCACTGGCCGTGCCCTTACATCCCTCTGTGCCCGCTGGCCCTGGCCGACGTCCTCAGCGCCCCCTGCCCCTTCATCGTGGGCGTGGACTCGCGCTACTTCGACCTTTACGTCCCTCCGGCGGACATCAGCTGCGTGGACCTGGACACCAACACCATCTCCCAGTGAGTGACCTTTCACCCCTCCGTCAGCCCGTTGGCCTGTGGCCCCCCCTTTGAAACCCGTATAAACCGGCTTCACCTCTGGCGCCCTCCTCGCGTCACTCGAGCGTAAAAACAGTGGAGCGTTTGCAAAGGGTTATCGCGGGGCATCTCTCAAACGTCGGGCGCTCATATGTCACGATAGGGGCTGGAATGTGAAGCCTTGTTTAGTTGAAAGAACATTGGCTGTGTGCTTTGTGCTTGAAACATTATGTACAATAAAGAGGCGCTCTCCCTCCTGTCTTGTGGAGATATATTGTGGAGAGATTACGCTGTCTTCATGGCTGCCTCCCTCGTGGCATCTTTCACGCCTGTTGTCCGGGCTGTCCTCCCTTGTAACGTGTGCCGTCTGCTCTCTCAGCAAAGAGGACAAGAGGGCTCTAACGTGGAAGATCTTGCCCCGGAGAGCCTGCAAACATCTCCTCAACACCCTCTGCCAGCTCCACCAGCAGCTTGTTGAAGGTGAGTGGGAGCCGAGGGGGATTTGTGTGGGCGTAAGAATGGGGGACAAAGCACATGGAGGGACAAAGAAGAAGATGTTTGCGTAAGTAAAAATGACTCAATTCGTTGGTTGAGTCAGAGTGGAGCGTTGCCATAGCTTTTGTTTTCCGCTGAAGCAAGCTTTTCTTTTTCTTTTTCTATTTTGGTGAGATTGAGCAATTGAGTGTCAGTCTGACACTGAAGTAACGTTTGGTGTTTGAGCTCTTGATGTGTCAGACTCGGCGGAACAGACAGACTTGCACAAGAACAAGGGACTATTTTGTTGTCAAGGTACTTGCTGTGGATAACATTTGTGTGTGTGTGTGTGTGTGTGTGTGTGTGTGTGTGTGCGTGTGTGTGTGTGTGTGTGTGTGTGTGCGTGTGGTGTGCGTGTGTGTCCATGTGTCCTGTGTTTTTGTATGTATCTGTGTGTGTGTGTGTGTGTGTGTGTGTGCTTTTTTGCCTGTGTGTGTGTGTGTGTTGTCAGGTGGCCAGCTGAGCCACGAGGATGGTCAGATGGAGCAGGCGGGGGCAGAGAGTGAGCACGGCGTCGGGAAGAGCCTCACACGCTGGAGGCTGGAGATCCAGGAGGCCTTCCTGCGCTTCATGGGCGGCCATCTTGCGGGGCTACCGCTCCTACCTGCTGCCCATCACCCAGGCCCCCTCCGAGAGGACCACCGACGCCAGCTCCCTCTTCGACCTGCAAGGTGGGCCTCCTGATAACCATGGCGGGCCGACGCGTTGTTGTTGCTCCTTCCACGCCGTCATCATTGAGTTATGGAGCGAGTCAAAACCTTCCCGTCTGGAACCAGACCATCGCCGGTCGACCTCTGTCAAACCTAGAACGGCGTGAGGGTGGAGTTGGAGCCCCAGTGGAAATCAGGCATGGCGACGCGTCGAGTAAACCGCCGTGATTAACAGCCTCTCTCGCGGCACATCTGTGTGCGCTTACGCAAACCGGTGAACCGGAGAACACCTGGTGTCTTACAACACAGGATTAGGCCGTCAGAGTGTTTGGGGCAGGGGTGGTGTGTGTGTGTGTGTAGTGTGTGTGGGGGGGGGTCTGGGCCTTGGCCCTATGTCCTTATCAGTGCTGTAATGTTTTGTTTGTTTTTGAGAGCCCGGGAGACAGACGGCTCACGTTGCTAACAACCTAGCTGGGTGACATGTTATGTCTTTGTGGGTCCGTTCCTTTCGTTTGACGCATTGTTTTAACGCCTTGTTGCTCCGTAGGGTTCTTGAAAAGTCGGGACCGCTCTCATCAGAAGTTCTACTCGCTCGTGACCAAGACGCAGATGTTCATCCGCTTCATTGAAGAGTGCTCCTTTGTGAGTGATAAGGACACGAGCCTGGCCTTCTTTGACGAGTGCGTTGATAAGGTAAGAATTGTTGATACCCGGGCTTCCCGCCATATTTCTGTCTTGGGGACAAAACATTTGAGGCCTGATCATTTATCAGTGGTCGTGTCTACGCTTATAAAAATCATATTTTGCCGACACGGTCTTGCATAACTCTTTCCGATTAAGAGGAGTCATGTAGGGGGGCAATTATTCATACGTCTGTTTCTTTTGTTTAACATTTGACACTCGTTTAACAAATTCGTTTTCTCAGACCATGTAGCTAATTTGGGACCCAGCCAGCGTAGATTCATTACCATTTCAAACGGCTGCCTCGCACTGCTCCTTTAGACGCCTCTCTTCATTCAAGAAATAAAACGTCCTCAACTTTCCTCAATTTCCTCTTGTTCCCTTTTCTTCCTTTCTGTTTCTGCTGCCTGCCCTTTACCTTTCTGGTTTTCTTCGGACATCTTGGACAGCTTTACACAGCCGGAGGCAAGGTAAGCTCCCCCATGCAGGGCCAGAGCGTGGCTAGAGGGGAGACTCGCTCTAGAGCTGGAGTGGGTTGGGTGGGGTCGTGGGGGCGGGGGGGGGGGGGGGGGGGGTTTGGCTATTGAGGCCCTGTTATGATTGAGCATCTGATTCAGATACATGATCTGATACATGTGAGCTAGTGTTGGTGAATGCAGCCTATTGCTCGGGATCTAATCTACAAATGACGATCCCAAATTTATGGGAGAACATAATTGTTCTTGCCCGGGAGTGAGTCTCGGCTCCGACGCCAGAGTTGAGCTGAGGTGTGTGTGTGTGTGTGTGTGCGTGTGCGTGTGTGCGCGCGCGAGGCTATGAATAAACCACAGAGAAACAGTGAAGTTGAAGGAGAGCGAAAGCTCCGCCGGGCTAGGCTAAGCATTCGCTGTCACTGTGTGTTAGCCATCTTAGGGTGCGTTATTGAATCCGGTGGCCATTAGAGAGCGCTGGCTGCAGCGCGGGCGGAAGCTTGGCGGAGCTTCGCAGACGAACACAGCGGCCCTCGTGAATAATTTGTGCAGGACCGCGGGAGTGCCAGGCCGGTTTTTACAACCCCGGTCACTTCTGGTTGGCAAGCCCCGGGGAAATGCCTTGCCAAAGGGCGTCGGAGGACAAGGTCAAAGCTCCAAGTTTGTGTCCGTCCGACCAGCCGGTCTGTCCCTGTTTGTTGTTTATTGTTTTGCGACGGCGCTGTTTTTCTTCTTTTTCGGCCGATAGACACACCATGGGGATTAGATGTCTCTTCCTCTCCCACACAAGGGTTTATGTGATTATGAAAGATTGCCAACGTCTCCGATCACGACTAGACCGCACACGCCCAACCCTGGGAACACTCCAAATAAAGCCTCGTCATTCCGCATATCACGCTTGCAAAGTGCCATCTCAGTTGACCTCCATTTTGGAGGGGAACAAAGGACCTGGAGGATGCTTCACAACCTTGGTTGAAAGAGCAGGGTCACAGAAGCCTGACACCGTAATAGACTGTAAACATGGCGGGAGAGGGAGAGGGAGAGGCTGACTGAATCATCCGCTCAGCCGAGTAGAACACATCCCATCACAGCCCTGTTACAGAGCCTCTTCAGGATCATGGCTGAGTGTGTGTGACCCTTCCAACGCTATCGAGACCCCAAATTGGCTAGTTATGTTCTTCGCTCAGATAGCCAATATGTTTTCTGTCTCCTCCAGGAGAGTGATTCTGGTTTTGCCCCCGACGTGCTTCCAGGGGTTGGTCTCACTTCTTTTAATCATCCTCGCCTCTCGCTGGTGCTCCTTAGATAACGCCTCGGTGAGATGTCGTTAGCCAAAGAAAGTGTGGCAGTCGAGAGCCCACCTTACTGCCAGAACCCTGTGAGGGTGTGTGTGAGAGTGTGTGTGTCTGTGTGTGTGTGTGTGTCCCAGAGCAACATGACTTTATGGAATTATGTCCAGGTCAGTGCAGCGGGGGATTAATTTAAATGGGGGAGGGGAAGGCAGGACTGCCAGAGGATCAAACCTCCTTCATGAGGTCGCTCGTTTCATGGCGGTGGGGGGGGCGCAGGCTGTAATCCTCACACATGAACTCATTGCTGACGTGCGTGTGTCCTCGTTGAACCTGATCTGCTCTGGCCCCCCGCTTGCTAGTGCGCTCCCTATGTAGACAGCCGCTCCCAGACCAGTAGCAGTTCATTCCAGACAGCATTAGTGGGTTTGCACGACTCTGTAGGGCTTTTTGTTTTGAGTGGACAAAGAACAAAAGGCAGATCGATGACGTGCGTGCGTGCGTGTGTGTGTGTGTGTGTGTGCATGTGTGTGTGTGCGTGCGCGTGTGTGTGTGTGTTTACTCCCCAGATGGACAGCGAGCGTCCAGAGGAGAGCCGACTTATCGAGCTGGATGAATCCCACCGCAGCGAGCACACGGTCTACATCAACCCTCCGGAGCTGCCCCTCCTGCCGCAGGGCGAGGAGCACCCGCTGTGCTATAGGTACGGCACGCACCCTCCCACGGCTGGAGGAGGTGCACCCCCTCTGGGGAAGGTTGCCTTAGAAACACAGTGGCACGCTTTCTCCCGCTCAGACAAACACACACCTTGACGGGGAAAACGCCAGGCTTAAACTCAGTCCGTGTTGCTGGCACGCGCACTCTCTCAGAGAAAAAAAAAGACACAGTTGCGCGAGCGAAGGCAGACACACACACGCACTTACTCAGTTAATTGTACACACACACACACACACACACACACACACACACACACACACACACACACACACACATGCAGGCCCAGCGAGCGCCGCACCGCCCGAGGCAACCGAAGCACACAATGCCGCTCTCCAGGGAAAGGCTCCGGCTTAAATTGCCTCTATTGTTGGGGAGTTTGTCGCTGGTGTCTAGGCTTTGTGATAACACTGAGCTGGAGCACGTCAGCTTTTGGAGTTTAAAGTCGGAGCGCCAGCCCCCCGGGTGTCAAAGCCAAAGTTATTTTGCGTATCTTGGCTGCGCCTGTTTTTTGTGTGTGTGTGTGTGTGGGCTGTGTGTGTGGCTGTGTGTGTGTGTGTGTGTGTGTGTGTGTGTGTGTGAGTGTTTGTGTGTGTGTGTGTGTGTGTGTGTGTGAGTGGTGCTGTGGCGGCGCGCTCCGTGTCTATTCCGGCCGCTAGGTTCGACTCTGAGCGTGTGCTTGTTCCCGCCGTGCAGCTACTCCGGTTTCCCCGTGCTGAACGCTGACCTGCTGGGGCCCCTGGAGGGGCGGGGCCCCTCGTCGTCCGGCCCGGCCTCCCGTCACTGCAGCCCGGCCAGCCCGGCGGCCATCTTCCGACGCTCCAAACAGGTCAGCCACAGAGTAGCACGGCGTCAGGCCTCCGCCTCCGGCCTCTGCCCCCCCCCCCCCTTCTCCTCCTCCCCCGCCAGTGCGAACAAGGCCTAACGATGTTCCGGGCCTTCTGACTCTCTTTCCAGGAGATCAAGTCCTCTCAGAGGATGGCCAAGGCCTACTCGTCCATGCCCCAGATGTGGTCCAAGTGCCTGCAGCGCCACTGCTACGGCCTGTGGTTCATCTGCCTGCCCGCCTACGTGCACTCCTGCCACTCCAAGGTGCGGGCGCTGCGCATGGCCTACGACACGCTGCGCGGGATGCAGGACAAGAAGCTGCAGGCCCCCGACGAGGTGAGGAACGTGGGAAAGGAACCCCTTTTACCTCTCCCGAGAGAGAGCTGTGTGTGTGGGCCGTGGTGCTGAGTGTGCCGTCTTCTTCCAGGTGTGCTACCGGGTGCTGATGCAGCTGTGCGGGCAGTATGGCCAGCCCGTCCTGGCTGTCAGGGTGCTGTTTGAGATGAAGAAGGCCGGAGTTCACCCCAACGCCATCACCTATGGCTACTACAACAAGGTGGGTGGTGGACGGCGCCATGGGGGGTCAGCGAAAGGACGTGTTCAACGCGGGTCCAGGAACATGAGTCGGAGCGGGTATTTCGTTGACGACAGTGTGTGTTTTTCCCCTTCGCCACCAGGCGGTGCTGGAGAGCACGTGGCCCTCTGGCACCCGAGGAGGCTACTTCCTGTGGGGGAAGCTGAGGAACGTGGTGCGGGGCGTGGTCCAGTTCAAACAGGTGGGCCGGAAACACCCGCAGCCCCCGCTCCGAGACCCTCACCTCTCAGGTAAGACCACCACGCAACTGGCCATACAGCACGTCTGGGACAGAGGGACTTAAAATAAACCATACTCTCGCATGGCTAACCATTTTGAAATATGGTCCCCGGTTCAACTGTAATGAGATTTGAGTGGAATGCCCCTTTTCATCCAGCCAGGACTTTTAACATAAACTTAGTGGGGGAAAAAAAACCTCTCTTGAGCTGATCATTTCCAGCTCCTCATAAGCGGGTGGTAATATGAGCCAAGAATCTACTCCTAAGGGACCGGGCTCTCCTCCCTGTCCCGGCCCCACCCTGGTCTCAGCCCTGTTTGTACTGGCCCTGGCCCCCTCTAGCCCCTCAATGCTCCCAGCCCTGCTCTTAATAAAGGAGACCATCTAGCCCATGCAGAGGGCTCTTCCTCCCCAGCGGCAGGATGTAAATCCCTCAGTCCCACTGCATGCTTTAGAAAGGGCTCTTTACTTGCGATGTAAAAGGTCGCCCTGATAAAAATCCCTCCTTTTCGCAAAGCCACGTTTGAAACAAAAGGATGGTGACATCATTCCCCCTGCCCTTTCAAAGCCTGAAGCTGTTAAGGCTGCGTCTGTCTGTGTAACTATGTGAGGTGTTTCACCTGACGAGACTCCGGCTACGTCACTCTGACGGACAGAGTGTTTCAGACGTCTCCCCCCGGGTGACGAAGCCTCTTTTCTCTCCCCAGCAGACGGCAGTGATCTGGACACGGTCAGCCACGGTAGTTTGGACAGCACTAACGACGCCGCAGAGCACGCCTCCATCGACACAGACTTCACCAAGATGGATTGTAGCGACGACGGAGCCAGCACAGGTAGAGGCAGCCCTGCTTCACGAAGCGTCCATCTCTCCCCCCGCCTGTCGCGAGACTGCTTCTGGTGGAGAGTTTAGGAAACGCCTCTCGTTTTCAAAATAGCTTCCTTGCACATCCAAACCTTTTTTTCAACTGCTGTGACTTTGAGTGTGGGTGCTCTGTCTTGGGTGCTTTTGAAAACGCATGCTGTTTTTGTTTTCTCACTGACAACGTCTGACCTTGCAAAGGTTTTCTGTTGACTTTTTCAAAACATCCCGCTCCTCTCCCGGGTTGCTGCTCCTGCTTTTCTATTCTGGTACCGTTGTGTTCCCAAAGCCTCAGAGAGATTCACTGTACCTGCAAGAAAAACCAAAAGCCCCTCAGATCACTTGTCACTTTTACAAAAGACTCCGGGAGACTAGCAGGAGTTTGACAGCTCGCACAGAAAGTCGAGAGAGGACAGTTGATGAAAGAAAGAACGTCTCTATTTCAAGGTCTATTTTCTTCAGCCAGTACAACAAGGCCTTAACTTTGTTGGTTTGTTACAGGGGGCCAATCAGACCAAGGCTATGACTCGCTGTCCAAAGAGGAGGAGAGGATGGGGGCCAGAGAGAGTGACAGCACCCCCCCGGCGGAGGACAAGGCACAAGGGGAGAGCAGTAAGTTTGAACGCCTTTACAGTACAAACCACTTTAGAGAGGTTTACTGGCAACAGCCGACAGATAGATGGATGGATGGATGGATGAATGGACGGACGGAGGGAGGGGGGTGGAGGGATGGAGGGATGTCTAATAATGGAAAAAAGGAGGAAAATCGTGAAATGAATTTGCTGACTGTAAGAACAGGACTATTATGCCCCAGTGCAGGTGTAACTATTTTAGCTCATCAACACGCCGTTATTTCTAGACAGTGTTCGAATCGCTCCTGTACAGCGGTTATGCAAGCGACTGTGACTTTCTTTATATTACTTTGAGCGGGGGTTTGTCGAACCAACGGCTCAAAAGGAAGCTTCAGCGAAAGTTCTGTCAGGTAACTAAGTCTGTGCCCATGCTGACGTAAGCCGTCATACTAGGTGTGCCTCGCAAACACTACTCGCTTGACATACTTGTTTGCCATCAAATGTCATTGTCGATGAGGGAGGGGGAGGTGTTTAGATGACCTGAAGTCACGGTCGGGGGTCTGTGCTTGTCCGATGAGGTGATGGGAAATGCTCCCACCTCCACCCCGACTGCCACCTTGAGACTGCTAATCTGTTCCAAAGGGGGATCGATGTATCCGTGCTCTCTGCCTCTGAGCATTGCATATGTAAATGTTATTTGCTACGGCAGGGAGCTTCAAAATACTTAGCGGACCCAACCATTCCAAACTGAATTGTTTTCACGTTTAATAAATGTTTAAGAGGGATGAGCTTGTCTGACTGAACAGTGGTTCAACGGCTGAAGAGAGAGTCTTAGAAATGTTGTGTACTGTGTTGATATTTCTATGCGATGCATTGAATTTGTGAGTCTAGATGCAAGATCCTCATCTGAACACCTTTCATGCATGTTTACAGTGCCAGAGAATGGGAATGTAATTCCAGTCAAGGCCCCCTCTCCTTGTAACAAACATTCCAAGTCAACGGAACCTAAAGCAGGTCAATATTGATCAATACATCCATGCATTCAGCATATGCGTTATTGAATGTATTCTCCATATGTACACGATTACTGCCTCTGAGTCTTTTTTGGGGTCATTTGAATAATTCTGAAAAGATATTCAATGTTTTGTTTCTTTTTCTAGGTACTAGCACCGACCTGCCTCCCAGCCTGTCCCCGGGTCCCTCCAATCCCTCTAGAGCCCAACCAAAGAGCAAGAGGCCAAGCTCTCTGAATCTGTCTGGGGGCCACGGAGCTCCCGGCCCCAGCGCACCGAATCCCAGCTCTGCCAAACAGTGCCCCCTAGCTGCAGCAGGCAGAACTGCTGCGCTGCACGAGGAGAAGGCTGCAGGGGACGGGAGAAAATCTCTGGCAGAGCAAAGTGTCAGCTGCAGCGGGGCCGGGCAGAGGACGGGCATCGAGGTGGGCTTCGACCCCCTGTCTCTGCTGGCGTCGCGGGCGGAGGGGGGCGACGCGGAGCCCAGCGCCCCCTCCGCTCGCCGGGAACTGGCCGACGAGATCGTGACGTACATGAACCAGGTCGGCAGCCCGCTGGGCAGCCGGGCCGACCTGCAGAGCCCCTCCAGCCCCCTGCTGCTTTCCACGCCCTCCCCCCACAGCTCGCCCCGGCTGCCCGCCCTGCTCCGCTCCCATTCCCAGCTCCCCCTGGTGGCCAGGCCCCGCGACCGCCTGCGGCCCTCGCCCTCGCTGCCCCTGGGGCCCCGAGAGAGGGAGCGGCCCCTGTCGCTGGTCTCGCCCTCCTCCCCGACTCCCTCCGCCTCCTCCTTCTCCATGGACGGCCTGTTCACCCCCACGCTGGACATCTTTAAGAGCAGCGTCATCTCGGCAGGGAAGGGGGTGGCGGAGAAAGCCAGCCGCCTCTACTCACGCCTGTCCTCCCAGACCTCCCTCACACAGGTTGGTGTCACACCAGTTTACCCAGACTCTGTTTTGGACCGGAAGACCAAAATTCAAAATTGCCTGTAAAACGAATGACGAGCACGTCCTGCAAAGTTGGGCGTCAAGTGTTAGTGCCTTCGGTCTGACTAACCAACATGCCACCGCCGCCGCCTTTTCCCCGCACAGGATGTTAACTGTGACCGGATCAGCGTGTCGTCCGTGACCTCCGGGGAGCCAGACTGCTCCTCCCTGCTGGACACAGACTCCTGCTTGGACCTGGAGGGCTTCACCTCCCCCCAGCACGGTGGGGTGTCTCGCCTGAAGAAGAGCCCTGCTCGGGGGGTGCCCACCCTGGACAGCCCCGGCACCCCGTCCAGAGTGTTCAGACATAACTCCTTCTCCGGTGAGTTCTTACTTGGTTTAGAGGGGTTTTTTAAATATATTTACGTATCAGGTTTTTAGTGGGACTTTGGGAAGACTTCATTATTGTTGTATTGCATTATAAGTTGAGTCTTTTTTTTATCTACAAGATGTAGAAAGTAAATTGAAGTTGATAATTCAAATAAGGATATTCCTTCATAAGCCGTGAGTTGAGGTAATGGAGTCTGAAAAGGACTGGATTTCAAATAACCAGTTTGTGGTCTGAACAGACCTCCTCACTCAGATGGACTCAGATGAACAACCTAACCTTAAGCAGTCAGTGAATGACATTATTCATCTTTTCTGTTTCGCACAGATGTGCCAGTTCAACCTTTCTCATCACTCACTGCGGAATACCCAGGAGAATTCTGATTTGAGATCTAAATGTAGGTGTGAGAGTAGAGCTTAGGGCCGTGGCCGGCAATCTATTTGGACTTTGTATGACGAGGCCAGGGTACGTGAGGGAGGTGGGTGCTGGGGGAGGTCTCTGCGGTTAGCCAGACATCCTGCCGGCACAAACACACGAATAGATAAAGTGGCACGTGTGTAAATGACGGTTTCGTTCGCATGAACTCATGCAGATGCTCACGCACGCATACACCGGACCACGTGACCCTCTGCGCCAGAGGAAGCTCCCGGCTGATTACAGCCTCGGGGGAATGGGCTCCTGCTAAGCTTCATCCTCATCATCATCCGCCAATCTGTAGCCTCAAATTGGCTTTTGTTACTGTAGCAGTCATGCAGAACGTTCCTAGTACAGCTGGCTTTCATTCAGCATGTATTTACCTCAGCCACCACCTAAAAATCCTATAAGAGAAAATAGAAATGCAAACACCTCTCTTTTAATATGATGTACTGTATGTAATGTGGAATTTGTGCAATAGTAGCGAATTATGCCGTCAGATGTACTGTATATAGTAAGTTAGTCAAATAGTAGCCAGAAGTCAAACCCATAACAGCTAGCATCAGATCCTAAACTAGTAATCACATGCCTACATGGTGTGCGCCTCTATTCCAACGTTGTTGTACTTGTATTAGCGGCAGCAGTGCTTCAGACGCTAATCTGGTAGTAGTAAGTAATGTTACTAGTAGTAGTAGCTGCAGTGCTTCAGACGCTAATCTGGTAGTAGTAAGTAATGTTACTAGTAGTAGTAGCTGCAGTGCTTCAGACGCTAATCTGGTCGTAGTAAGTAATGTTACTAGTAGTAGTAGCTGCAGTGCTTCAGACGCTAATCTGGTAGTAGTAAGTAATGTTACTAGTAGTAGTAGCTGCAGTGCTTCAGACGCTAATCTGGTCGTAGTAAGTAATGTTACTAGTAGTAGTAGCTGCAGTGCTTCAGACGCTAATCTGGTCGTAGTAAGTAATGTTACTAGTAGTAGTAGCTGCAGTGCTTCAGACGCTAATCTGGTCGTAGTAAGTAATGTTACTAGTAGTAGTAGCTGCAGTGCTTCTGTCAGTGTGTCTTATGGTGTCATCCTCCATTGTCCTCAGGTGGTTTGGCTCCCCCCTTCAGAGGTCCACATACCCCAGACTCCTCCCCCGACTCGAGCCGTTTCCACCTCAGCCCCACCTACACGGTCGAGGTGAGTCCCCCCCCCCCCCCCCCCCCCCCCCCCCCCCGCCCCCCCCGCCCACCATAGAAAGTCCCCACTGAGTCCCCGAGCAAGAGGAACTTCTTTTGGCACCGCGTAGCCTCTGCTCAGAACTCATCAGCCGCGATGCGTCCCTCTGTTTTGAAGGTGCTGATGTCGAGCTGCTCTCTGTGTAAGACCTGTGACTGCATGGTGTACGATGAGGAGATCATGGCGGGCTGGACGGCAGACGACTCCAACCTCAACAGCACCTGTCCCTTCTGCGGCACGCCATTTTTGCCCTTCCTCAATGTGGAGATCAAGGACCTGAGGCCAAACATGAGGTAAGTTCACACTGCGACGATGAATCTCAAGGTCAAATAGTAACGTCCCCCGCCTCCCCCCAAAAATATGAAATGTTTTCCACTTTAAAAGATACCCGGTTGTCTTTCAGGACCTCGGGGGACAGCACTCTGGTTCCAGAAGAGCCCCACCATGAGGAAACAGAGACGTCCACCCCTCGCTCTTCCAGCCCTGCCGCTCAGTCATCCACGGCTCCACGCCAGGAGGAAGAGAGCGGCCACACTCGCTCCTCAGTCCCCGCCCAATGCTCAGCTCCCATCCCAGCCTCAGACCCGGCTCCGACCCCAGCCTCAGATCCGGCTCCGACCCCAGCCTCAGATCCGGCTCTGACCCCAGCCTCAGATCCGGCTCCCACCCCAGCCTCGGATCCGGCTCCCACCCCAGCCTCAGGCCCGTCCTCGGCCCCGGCCACGGCGACAGCGGTTGCCCCGGTGACAGTGCCCTACCTGAGCCCCCTGGTGCTCTGGAAGGAGCTGGAGAGCCTGCTGGTGAACGAGGGCGACCAGGTCATCTCCTCGCCCAGCATCGTGGACCATCACCCCATTGTGTTCTGGAACCTGGTGTGGTACTTCCGCCGGCTGGAGCTACCCAGCAACCTGCCCGCCCTCGTCCTCGCCTCCCAGCATTGTAGCAGTGGAGAGCAGGTAAACACGCAGGCATCCCTTTGCTGCCAGAAGTGTCAGATTTGATTCAAACATATGAACTTAAAACAGTCTGATATTTTCTATGTCAATGCTAGGATTAAAGATGCTCCTTCTGGTACCCCTGTGTGCATGTATCACCACTTTTTAACGTAACCTATTTTTTTGTTTTATTTGCTCGACGAAACAACAATCTACTATACGCTATCATTTCCTTCTGCGTCCCGCAGGTCTGTCAGAGTGTTACCTCAGAGGACAGTAAGCGTGTGTTAGTGAGGATGATGTGGGACAATCTGAAGCTGCATCAGGACCCTGTTCAGGCCTGCTACGTCCTGTGGAACTCACACTGTAAGTCTGAAGTCTCCGCTACTGAGGGTGTCTGTCACATTCTTATTCGAAAGAATAATAACGTCAATAATGAATGTTATAATACTATTCATAATATAATATTTTCTTAACCCTTTAGAAATTGGTAAACAATTGATATATAAAAAATAAGCAATATAGCAATATGTGTAACAATATGTAATACAAAATAAAAAACATGTAAAAGTTAAAGAAGCAAAATGAGTAAAAATTATGTAATCAAAATACTGCAACCCATAATAGCTTCCAGCTGGTGCTTGACTAGTCAGATATTTGGCCTGAAATAGGAACAGGCTTAATCTTTGGTATTCAAATTTGAAATATCTGTAATCATACATAATTCATCACAGGGCTGCTATTTCAAGGCGATTTTGAGTAACGGAGATTGATGCGTCTCCCTCCCCCTCTCTCTCTCTCTCTCTCGTTCTCTCTCTCTCTCTCTCTCTCTCTCTCTCTCTCTCTCTCTCTCTGTGTGTGGGTGTGCAGGTGCCAACTCACTGGTGCGCTCGGGGCCGTGTGAGGCGGGCCAGCTCTTCACAGTGGAGCTGCTCCAGAGCATGGTGAGGAGCATCCAGAAGAGTGACGTCTACCTGCCCATGAGCAGAATCATCCAGCTGCTAGGGCCCGAGCTGGGCTTCAGGAGGCAGAGGTAGGGCTAGACACACAAACCAGCAACCCTCTGCTTTCTCCTTTATCCAAACTTTTCTCATTCTTGTAAGTGGAAAAAAATGAACCCCTTAACTCTTTTTTCCTTTCCTGATTTCCCCCCATAGGAGTCTTTACAGAGATACCTTGTTCCTGGCTCTGGTGGCTTTGGGAAAGAACAATATAAATATTGGTGGGTTGATTCTTTAAAGCATCAGAATATCTTGTTTTAGATTGTGTCGCAGTATCTTTCATTATTAGTCACAGCTACGCTTCTTAAGGGGAAAAGGAGGTAACACGTGGGTAACTATGCGATGATGGAGCAGACTGTGAATTCACGCTGTTGGAACTAAGTCAAACCGTTTAGCATTCTCGGTTCTATGCTAACGGTTAGCGGTTCTAACTTTGAGGCCCTTTCCTTTCTCTTCTCCAGATGCGTTCGACCGCGAGTACAAGATGGCGTACGACCGCCTGACCCCCAGCCAGGTCAAGCTAACTCACAACTGTGACCGGCCTCCAGGACCTGGGATGATGGAGTGCAGGAGAACTTTTGGCGAGCCCAGTCTGTAAGCCCCTCCCCTGTCTCTTTCGCTCCGCCCGTTCCGCCACGCCCCCCATTCCCTGCTGCTGCTTTCTCAGGCTCAGGACCAGCCTAACTAACTGACCAGAACCAATGGGAGGCAGAGATGGACTTCGCTCTAAGCACAATGTGAAATGAGGCTCGCAGGAAAGACAAGGCAGCCGATCCAAGTGACCTGATCCTGTTGCAACGGAAGTATGGTACAAGAGATCCTGTGCTAGCTCTGTTCCGGTTGTGAGTGTTTCAAGAATATTATGTATTTTCACTATTAGGACTAAAAGTGTTGTACAGTTACAATACAGTATATGTGATGGTCAACCTTGTGTGTTTAAAGTCATAGTATGGTACTGATGGTCGTGCACCAACGGGGTCAGGAATGGCGCCGTGTCAAAAGTGTGCAGTAGGTACTTGCTTTTTGGACGTCAACGTTTTGCTAAGCACTTTGTTAAGATGAACTTTACAACTTTATTGTTACTTACATTGTGATACACAGGAAGGCCAATTCGATCAATGACAGTGTTTTATTGGCAGCTCCAATACTTAGAGTACGTTATACCTGGTAACATACCTCTAGTCCAACTATTGGGGGAAAAACACATTCCCCTCTTCATAGATGTTATGACTGAAGTACAAATTTGTTTGTGGGCCTAACTATATTCAAACAGATTTCTTTCACATTTTTCCCTACAACTTGTCTTTGGTAAAGGCTCATTTATCCATTTGTACAGGACAATTGAGTTGAATAACCAAATTGACTGACTCAAAAGGGAATACATGTATATGTACCTGACCCAAAAGGGAATATAAAAATTCTATGATTCTATGATGAATACCTTTTATAAAGTGATCGTAATTATTATTATTCCGTATAGTGAATGTGTTGTATGGGACCACCAAGGACTTTACTTAGACACAATCATTGTACAGAGTGAAAATTCCTTGAAAATACATGTTTTCTATGTGTTTAATCAACACACGCACTATATTTTCATAAAGAAAATTTGATTTATTAACATACATGGAACTATGAAAGTAGCAAGGCTATTTGATATTTTCTGTAGATTTCAGTACGTTCTTTATTGTACAGTGTAATATTCAGTGGCACCCACATACCACAGTGTAACAGAAACTATACCGTTAGATGTTGAAGATAACAAAACCACATGCCCCACATTCTGAAATTGGTTTACTACACATTTTCAATTGATAGAATGTACAGCAATTTATTTTTCAACTAAAGGGTGTCTTGTCTTATTTTGAAGATTTCACAAAAAGCAGCAAACACCTGCCAATAATATGCTGAACTCAATGTGATGAAATACAGGTATCAGCCTTGTACTGCCTGCACCCAAACATGTATTTTAACACAGCAAATGCTGTTCCACAGCTTTGAGTTGTTTATAGAAAGAAAAGTACACAACCTTCTGCATCAATTTTAAATTGAGCAACCACTGTGTGAAATGTATAATTACATTTTTTAAACTCAACGCCACTAATACTATGTAACCAGTGGTTTTGAGACACTGACCAAAACATTAAATTGTATGTATGTTCTTTTCTTTGAGTTCTACCACACTAATTTATATATTTTTTTTACATGAAGTGAATTAGTGTTATGCCTGACTGGAACTAGAGCAGACTGTTTTCAACTCTGAATAAACGCACTCTGTGGATGATTTGGTTGTACGTCTAAATCTGTTTATGAACTTAGAAAGACCTAAAAAGAGAGAAAACAGTTGATGAAATACTTTGCTGTTATATTCAATAAGAATAGAAGGGTCAAGATAAATCACATATAATCCAAGAACCCTTATAATTATATTTAAAAAATAATCAATTTACACAGATAATAATCACATTTATTTGGAAAGATGAATATTCAGATATAATTTGGTGAAGGATTTATATATTTTTTTCTCTTCACAAATTTTTTTTTGTCATTTTAGCAAACATTTTGATTAAACCTGTGCATTTATTTGGTATCCTTTATATTTGTGCATTGAAATTCTTTTTAGAAGTATCTTATTTGGGATTTTTCCAGTGTCTGACCGGTGCATGTAATTGTCCAGTTGAAGCTGCCATAGTAACCGAACAGTGAGTAATGATGTGCTGTCCTACTGAAAGTTCTCTTTAATACTGTTGACACATAGCTGCAGTGGTCATCAGTGTTTCTACAGTTAAACCTGCGTGAGCACTGCAGTTACACGGACCCTCCCCCTAACCTCCAGCGTGCAGTGGGGCCCATCGCTGGTTCCCGGCCTGTGGAAAGGTCTCTTACTCCGTCCTTTCAGATGGAGATGGGGCAGATGATGATGCGGTCCTCCAGCATCACGCTCAGCACCAGGAAGACGAAATAGAGCAGGAACATGGTGGAGCCCAGCATCTTGTTCATCTTCCACTTGCAGGCGGCGATGGAGACGATGACGAAGAGGAGCATGAGGAAGAGCAGCACGATGGCACAGAAGAGGCCGTTGCTGCTGACCGCCACCGGGGCGAAGCCATGGAAGACCGAGTACAGCAGCCATGGCACGGGCAAGCTTTCGGAAGGAGATGGGCCAAAGAAGGGAGATTTCAATCAGATGACAGATTTGTTCAAGGGGGGTTTAACATGATCTGTTTCCAATGGTTTGTAGCAGATCACATGTGTGAAACACACTGACTGGACTATGCATCACAGGTATGCAAATGTTGATGCAACCGATGGCATATAGACACCGCATACAGTATTCATAAAAATGAAAAAAATAAAGAAATACTTTAGTTTCTATGCTATTTTACTATATATAAAATACTGCTAATGCCATGGCTAGCAGATGGGGTGCTTTCGAAGATTCACACATAGAATGCCTCCTCACCCCACGGTGATGTCGAAGATGTTGCTGCCCACAGAGCTAGAGACAGCCATATCCCCCAGTCCTTTACGGGCCACGATCACGCTGGTGATCAGGTCAGGGATGGACGTCCCCGCAGCCAGAATGGTCAGGCCCATTATCTCCTCCGAGATGCCAATGGTCTCACCCACCTAAGGGGATATAGGGGTGTATCAACACGGCTCGGTCAGAATGCTCAGAAGTGGAGCACAGACTGTTCCCTCATTTATCTATCCGACTTTCACCTACCTGATGGGCCCACCATACCATGAGGTAGGAGAACACACCGATCCATAAAATGGAGCCCACAAAAGTAATAGCAAAAAACTTTGTGGATTTCTGGAAGACAGAGAAAAGGGACCGTAACGTTAGGAACACATATTAATAACCCAACTTGTTATCTCAGTTATATAATTATTAGCTTTGATATGGAAAACAAAAACATTGTTCTACCACTGCTCAATAGCATAAAACTCTCTTATTCTCTCACTATTTTATCTGATTTTCTGAACAACACTTGGTACAGTAAAGAACATATATATATAAAATACCAAAATAAAACAGTTGACAGAACTATTTAACATAATACAACAATATCAAATTAAATCTGCCATAAAAACTAAGTCAACACTACAATGTTAACCATTGAAAGCTTGTTATAGAGGTAAGTCGTTGAGAGGAATGTAACTGAGATTGTAAACCACCATCACACTTTCTGGTCGACTTTTTCAGAGTCTATTGAACCTTCTAACGTTCAGTCACTGTGTCACAGGATCTAAGGCAGTGCTTCTACTTGTATGATGTGACAAGTTCTTCAATGGAAACTAGAACTAAGCAGCCAGCTTCTTAGCCATGACTGTACCAATCCGATCTTGACTGTTTAATGTGTTGGTCTATTTACCTATGGGCTTGCGCACCCAGCCAATACACTAGATTCTGCCAGTCGGAGCATCAGCATGGGAGTTAAACAAAGCAAGCACGACCACCTTTAGCTTAGGCCTGCCCGGTACGCACCCCAGGGTTAACGGTATAGCTAGCACTACCTGCTAGTGTATGCTAAGTCGCCTGTTCCTGACCGAACAAGAGTAACGTGTTTTCATTTCTTCATTCTTGTTGAAAGCCTGCCTGCAATAGTGTTCACCAGTCGCAAACGGGAATGGGGTTTTTCCTCTCTAAGGTCAAACCAAGTTAGATTACAGTAGTGCGGTCTCTAGAAAATCAAAAGTGGTATTTTGGTCTCTTACTGGGTTGCGGACATCCGGGACAGTGAGCCACAGAGGAAAGACAATGGGCAGTAGTAACAGATAGGTCAGCTGTTTACGTCGCGTGTCCGGCCACTCCAAAGACAAAGGCTCCTCCTTGTCCTCCTCCTCCTCCTCCTCCTCCTCCTCTTCCTCCTCCTCTTCCTCCTCGTCCTCCTCCTCGTCGTCTTCGCTGCTGTCCTCATCGCTGTCTTCCTCGCTGTCGTCTTCGTCGCCGCCCTCGCCCTCGGCACCAGCTGCTGGCCCATCGTCCTGTGGATGAGAGATGGATCTCGTGACAGTGAAACATTCAAAGAGGCCCAGTCTGTGAAGCTTGAGCCCCCCGGGACTACATGTCTTTGAGGCGTCACAGAGCCTTCAGGCTGTGCTCATTTGAGGGAAAATCTTACATCGACCGGTCTCATAGAGTCACTTCTGTGCCTTTTGAAAAACACGGGGAAGACAATGGTGCCAAGTACCTTCTTGTCCCCGGGCTGCTCCTTGGTCTCCTCCTCCTTGTCTTTGGCCGGGGCAGGCACTGGCTCTTTAGGAGCCTCCGTGTTAGCACCACCTCCTGGAGCAAAAGACCAGGGGGACACACATGAGACAGGTCTCAGTCAAAGCAGCGTCTTTAGTTTTAGTTTGATCAGGCCTGACTGTTTGTCTCCAAATGTTTTGACGAGAGAGTTTCCCTACGTGCTCTTTATTCCCGTGGGAAACGGCAAAACGGGAAAAGCAACGAAAGAGTTGGCAGTGGACTGGCTTCAAAGAGCACTGGCCAGCCTCTGAATCAGCTTTTCATATGGTGGAGCATGAACGTGTTATTGAATATGTATAGGAGCTCTCTGGGTCAAGGGGTCACACAGCGGTCGGTTTCATTCAAGGAAATACAGAGCAGCTGTCAGCCACACCTCCTTCAGCACCTGCTATCACAAAAACAAAACACTGTCGGCTGGCGTGCCCACCCACCGGTACCAGCTCATTATTCAACACCCTGAATATGCAACAGGGCACCCCTGCAGAGAGACAGTATGTGAGCTGCATGTCTGCAGAGTTCAACAGAGGTCACGGCTCTGAAACTGTGGCTTTCTCTGAGCAAGTCTTCTCTTTTTTTTTCCAAATACAGCATCACTAGGCATCGGATAGGCATGGTGGGTGGAGGTTTCATTTCTGGTCTTTCTCACCTTCAGAATTTGCCTTGCTCGTCGCTTTCCCCCTGGCCACATTCTTCAGAACCTCTGCCTTATCGTTAAACTTGCCTACAAATTAAACAGAACAACTTCATTTTTACATTGGCCCCCTCAATCCTGTTCATTTTTTGTTCACTTCTTTAGTCTAGATTAAGCTTCCCAATTATTTCACATGCACCACACACCACATAACATCACAAGGCCTTACTCAAAGACGTATGTCAACAAAGCCACATAGACCACTGTAGCCATCCGAACACAATGTCTGCTGCTGCTACGATCACGGCAAACTGCAGCTGACATCCCACAAGCGAACAAACACGGAACAAACACCAAAGCATAAAGTACCTCACAGGACAGCTGCCATTAGCTGTGAAATGGTGTCTTACCTCCCCCAGTCACAGTTCCACCTTGCGCAATTCCATTCGACACTGTTTCTAATGGGCATAACCATATACACGGGTATGTGTGACCTTATTTTTCCTTTCACTGAATCAGCTTGTCAACACATGCATGAGTTGTTGTGAGTTGTTGTCACCTTTAGCCCTAAACATGACCCACATGGAGACTAATCTGATTGAGCTGGCAGTCATGGTATAATATGCATCGCTTCAAAGTGTGTTGTGAGTCTTCATTTTGCTACGATAAATTACCTTTGGACAACAGAATAATCCATAACACACATTATGATATGATCGAAAAATTATTTCCTTGGATCACAGAAGGTACAACTTTAAACAAAAACATGGCGTTTTACAGTTTACACAGACTGTCAGCAGACAGTTTAGCATTATTGTGTGAGATGTGAGTCCCAGCTGTGGGTCCTGTGTTTTTGGAACCGGTACCGCGATGTCACGTCTCTTTGTGACTTGGATGATATGAGTGGTAGCCCTACAGGCATAAAAGGATTGGACTTGGGAGGGCTGGCTCTGATCCAGCTTTTATAGGCTCAATCACAAGCTGATTACTGCAGAGCTGGGGCAGAGCAGTGCAAGGGGGCGGCGTGGACTGAGCCAGGGCCCCAGGCTACCGCTAGGCAGACAGGGAGGGACAGGGGACGAGCTGAAGGTCACAACTCTGGCAAAGGCCTTAAAGACCATCAGATGACCATTCACCTGTATTAACGATAAGTTTGACGTGTGATTAGCGTGACACTGTAAATTCAAAGCTGACCGCTCTAGGTTGGTATAGGGAGCAGGTAGTGCACTCCGCTTTGAATTATGTTGGACATTAGCCAGAAATAGTTGACCTTAAATAGATTCTTCTTTTGTATCATGGTCCTTGATTTCCTGACCATGAACCCGATTGGTTTAACAAAAGACGAGCTGACAAAATGCTTTGCTTTCGTTGAAATACTGGCAACCGCGTTGTCATTCTCCAGTGAGCCTATTCATCTCTCACCACACAACTGAATAATTCCATTGACAGGCATAGGTGTTTAACTGCTTACAATCAATCTGGACTTAGTGCTCCCTTAATTTGGAACACTCGGTAATCCATTTTACAGAGGGAGGGACCCAAGGTGTGTCAACAGTTTCCAAAGAACACAGAAAATGGCTGAACAAAGCAGAGTTATCTTGCCCGTATTCGCCGCTTACCCTCACCAAGGGGGTCTAAGGTGTGTATCATCAGTTGGAAGATGGTGTTTCTCATGGTGCTGTTGTGGAGAGAGGCTGAGCTGCCACCTCGCTGGAGGGCTGGCTTTTATTGAAAAGACACAGTGGCCATATTCAGTTATGAACTGATATTTGCCGAGACATCGTAAATCATTCACGTAAACAAACAAACTGTACTTGAAATAGGACTAAACCTTAAAAAACATTTCAAAGTCAGAAAATATTTTGCGCATAGATTTAATAGATAGATAATCGGAGTGTGTTTACCTTTACCTTCAACCGATTCTTGAATTCTGGAACAGGAGTCACATTGCTTTCAACATCAGGTTGATCGTCCTTTGTAAAATAGTTTGGGTAATATAAATGCACAGAATTAGGTTACAACTGTACATAAGTACATAGCACATACATTTTTTTATTACAATATGACTTAAACTGAAAAAAATAAGATTTCCTTTTAACAATGAAAAGGCTCTTACAAAAAAGAACATTTATTGTTTACATCTGTGCTTAAAGTTCAACATACGTTTGTGCCTTCTCAGGGCACAGTAAGCCTCAATCACACTTAACAGTGTTAAACACAGTATTTGTTGAAACAACAGTTTTGGAAACACTCGCCGCCCCTCAAAGGATTAAGTGATGTGGTGGGTGATCGGCTTTGACCCTGCGAGGTCCAAGTGGGTATTAGAATCCCACTCTGCTGCTATGATATCATTTAAAAACTTCAGGGGGCCGTAGAGAAACATTTACGCAGCAGTGCTGTGGAGATCTGTCTTAGAAAAACACCCCCACTACTCTAGATTTTAGATGAGCATCAAAAAAATGAAGAGGCAGTGATTGATGTCTAATGGAAAAAATGTTTGTGTCAGTGTTTGTACCAAAATTGTATTGTCTGCAGTGTTGTTCTGTTTCCTCAGACTACTAACATGTGGGAGTTGAGTGGCCCCTCAGTTTAAGTTAATATATTTAATAATATAATATTTAAACCCCATTTGCTCACGCTCCCCTCAAAACCCTTTCAGCTCTGAGTTGGACCTTACATTTAGGTTTACCACCGACTCATCAACCCTACCTACATCCGCTATCTGACCAATAGCTGATGACCTTGGATTTCAAATAAATCTGGAGCTATGAGCAGAGTGCTTTAACAGTGAGCCACGTACCTCCTCCGGTGCCTCCACAGCAATTATTTTGATGATGTTCTTGTGTTTGCTGAGTTGGTACTTGAAGGCTCTCTCTATATACACATTGTACTTCATGAAGCAGACATAGAGGGTGTATGCCGCCACCAGCATCATGCTCTCCCACCACATGATGGTGTTGTCCAGGAAGAAGATGATGAGCATGATCAGGTCCAGGATGTAGAAGGACACGTCCCGGAACAACGGCCACCAGGTCAAGTGGAGCATCTCCCTGGAGAACACGGCACACATCCCGATCACAAACAGGATGTTGAAGACCGCCGAGCCCACGATCGTGCCGATGCCCACGTTGCTGTGCGAGATGAAAACCCCAATGAGGGAGGTGAAGAGCTCGGGAGCCGAGCCCCCTGCTGCCATGAATGTGGCCCCTGCCACATCATCCGAGATGGCCAACTTGTCTGTGATGACCCCCAGTGCGGGCACAAAGAACTCGTCGCACACGATGGCAAGGGACACAAACATGTAGATCATCCCGAAAATATGCAGACTCACCCAGCCTCTTCTGCGGTCCTCCACAGAGAAGATGTCATAGGGGTAATCGCCCTTCATGTGGGGGGCATCTCCGGGGGCTGAGACCGTGGTGTTCGGTACTAGGGCGGGTGGTGTCGTTGGTGTTGGTGTTGGTGGTGGGGGTGGAGGGGTCCTTTTTGGAGGTTCAGGGTCCACATAGATGCAGTGCACAATAGTCCGCTTGGTGGAAGGTGAGGGGTGAAACTCAGTGGTGGTGGACGCTGTCACCGAGGTGGTTTCTGAGAGAAGTTCCACCGCTGTGGACGTTGGTGGCGATGTTGTCGGATCTGACAGCTCTAATTCGGGAATGTAAGTGATGGGTTCCTCCAGTGTCCCCGGTGCTGCTTCTTCTGACACATCTGCAGAGCCCTCACCAGGGTCCTCTCTTCTCACAGCGGCCGTCCATGGCTCTGACAGACTGGCACGGATGGACAGCTGGTAGATGGTACACAGCAACACACCAGAGAGAAGGAAAAGGACACGGCTCAGCTGCAGACGCTTTCTCCGCGTACAAAGCATTTTCCTCCGGAAGCAATGTCTAGTGAGAACTCGGTGTCATAAATGGTCCGTGCTAACAGGCTACTCCAGAATCTCTCCGGAAACGACCATGGAGTTATTTGAGTCAGGACTGCAATAGTGTGAATCATGTCATCTTCAATTCATTCAAATATCAAGCCTGTTGAAACCAGAAAAAGACAACCCGATAACCTGGCAGGTTCAGCAACAGATAGTTGTGCGTGTTTAAGAATGAATGTACTTCCATCACACGGACACACAATAATTAGAATTGCAACACTAGGCAATGGTTGCATTAACTTCACAGTTTTTTGTTTTTTTGACACAACAGCGCTCTTAGTGTTGGCTACAATTCCAGGTGCCTGTCGAACCCTGGGTGCCATAATCCCGGCAAATGTAAATGACTATTAACATATAACTTAACATGTGTTATAGACCATATACAGGCTACATAAAACAATGTAAGGGCGACAGTGTAGGCAGAGTGAAAGTATTAACCAAATTTGTTACAAACAGCTTTTATAATTGCAAATGACTCAGAACTGATACTCACTTACCTGCTATGAAAATTTATTTTTCAGGGATGCAAATATCTCCAAGATGTGGTAGATTATCCCCAGCTGGGCTGCCTGGCACTAACGGTGGAGAACTGCACCCAGCACACAGCCAGAGGGTCATGTAGGACGCACTGCAGGACAGATCTTCACAATGGATCAGCATAATACCTAATACGAACCTAAAGGCTTCTAAGAGGATTATGTGTATTGTATATAACACTCTTATTTTATCTTGAGCGTGTCTTTTTCATTATAATACACTATTTGAAATATGACGATTATTATTTATAATAGATAATATTACTAATAGCACTTAACATTGACAAATAAAATGTTTAGTTTGCATGAGTTGATTGGGGTAAAGTCACTCTGCACATTTTTTTTTATATACATATATTTGTATTCATCCTCATAATTCCATTGCACTTTACCAATAATTGAAAGTCCGTTTTATGATTTAAAAATTCAGAAGCAACCGTGGACTAGATATCAGACTTTCAACAACTAGGAACTATAATGGTGAGTGCTTGCTTTATCTACCCGGTTGGAAATATACGAACACCAGGAGTCCAGGTCAAGAAATAGATGGGTAGATATTTTTACTTTTAATATGTTTTGCTTTTAGAAGCTCAATAATGCCAAACAAGTTTGTAATGGTTTTGGAGTTGTAAACCATAGTTACTTTGGCAAGTAGTTATGTGCCAACATGGAAGATGTATGCACAAGAATAGCAAATGTTGGGTATCTTCCGACCCGTTGCTTCCGATTGTATTAGCTAGCCAGCTATACGCTAACAACATTAGTTACTACTAGCATTATCGATGCGATATGCTGGCCGCATGAAGCTACATTTATTTTGGCAAGACGTGTTTGGTAAACAAACAAATAATAGAATCCTGCGAGTCATATTTCACATGTCCTTTCCTCAGCTCATTGTATGTTTTGCATTTAAAAATTGTAGGTGTCATCTTCGGTGCAACATCAGGCACGTCCTAGCGGTACTTGCTAGTAGTGTTATCCTTCGAGAAAGGAACGTCCCACTAAGGAGCCATGCCTACGGTGGTCTTGATGGACGTGTCTCTGTCCATGACACGGCCAGTGTCATTGGAAGGTAGTGAAGAGTTCCAGAGGAAGAACCTGGCGGTCCATGGACTCACTATGTTATTTGAACACATGGCCGCCAACTATCGCTTAGAGTTTACAGCATTGGTGGCCTTCTCCTCTCTTTGGGAACTTTTGGTTCCCTTTACCAGGGATTACAACACTTTACAGGTACTTTCGACCAGACAACCTGCAGGGCTCATGGTTGATTCTATTATATGGCCCCCATGTTGTCACTACTACTCTGGCTTTCTGTCACCGTGAGCTTGAGCTAAAATTACAGACATTTTCTAACTAAATGTGTTCCTCCTCGTTTGCAGGAGGCTCTGAGCAGCCTAGAGGATTATGACAAAACATGTGTTGAGTCAGCCCTACAAGGAGTCAACACTGTAGTGCAGCAGGAGTGGGGCAGTGGCTGTCCCTGCCAGGTAGTCTTTCCATCCAAACTGCATTTCTGTCTAATTTCCCTTTATGACAGGCTTAAAGTGATAGTTCAACATTTTGAGAAATAAGATATGCCCCAACTTACCTCTAGTCAAACAAGATGATTGATATACATTTTATGTCAGTACGTCCAGTATTGAGTTACACGGTCGTCGCAAAAAAAGCCTAGTGGTTGTAAGCTCAAGGTAACCATTAGGATGGCTCCCAAAAAAAACGTTCAATGCTGTGTTATTTACATGTTATATCTTCTGTTGTTTGCACGTGTCGAAATGAAAATGTGAAGCAAGAAGTTGTGTTATTACATATTTTGTCTAAATATATATGGCTATGGTCACCAGTCTACTTCAGATGTTAGGTCCCTCAACCTACCAGACACAAGGTGAAACAAAGTTTCCGCATTGTAATAGCTCCAACCGTCTATCTGTTTCAATTACAACAATGTCTTGCTTTTACATTTTCATTCGGACACGTGCAAAATACAGAACATATAACATGTAAATCTCACAGCTTTGGAATTTTTTATAGAGTATTTAGTCACTTTTAAGGCCCATGCTAATGGTTGCCTCGAATGTACTATATTGCTAGGCTACTTTTACGACGACCACATAACTAACTCAATACTGGAAGCACAGACATAAAATGTATATCAATCATCTCGTATGACTAGGGGTAAGTTGGGGCATATCTTATTTCCTAAAATGTTGAGCTATCACTTTAAGACCACCTACGTACAGTGTCAGGCTATATAGAAGGCTAAAGAAACAAGATGCTGAATGGTGTGGATTATTTATGCACTTTCTCTTTCCCTCCCACAGGTGGTGCTGGTGACAGATGGATCCTTTGGCATTGGTAAAGGCTCCTTGCGTCATTCCCTCAACACCCTGAAGCAACGTAGTGACGACAAGAAGTTCCCTCTGCCTTTTCCTTTCCCGGCCAAACTGTTCATCATGTGTGTTGCCAATGCAGAGGAGGTATTCAATCATCGCCGACGTTATTTGCCTGCCATCCAAAAAGGCCTGTCTGTGAGTGCTTCTGCTGTAAGGCACGTGAATAATGTTGGCCGATGTGTGTAGCTGCAGAGCACGGACACCATGGACAACTTGGAGCAGCTCCTCAGCCTCAACGGAGGAGAGGGACAGATCTTCACCATGGACGGGCCGCTGTGCCTGAAAAGCGTGCAGGCCATGTTCGGGTACGTCTTCAGTTTGGGTTGTTGTCGCCGTGTATGCTAAGGCTGCCTCGATGAGAACCCAGCGTGTGATGCCCCCGGGTGTCTGTGTCCCCAGGAGGCTAATTGACCAGGCGTACTCACCCTTCCATGCGGTACTCCGCTGTGGGAACCTGTCCTCCGATGTTCAGGTCTTCCCCCGGCCAGAGCCCGTTATTATAGATGAGGAAGTGGATCCCATGCCCAGGACAGTCAACACAGGTATTTCCTTAACTGTCTGACATTTAACACCTGTAGAGTTTGTGGAGCAACACAGGAGGCTTTGTTCAGTTCAGTTACGGTACTTCATTTGCTTTTCCAGATCTGGAGATAGTGGGCTTTATTGAGATAGGGGATATCTCTAGTCCGCCAGTCATATCCAGACATTTGGTTCTCCCCATTGCCGTGAACAAAGGTGTGTGCCGGGTTAATCATTATTTGTCATCAGTCTCGCATCCATCTGGAAAATCCTGAAGTGAAACAACTCCAAATCCACTGTCTCATCCTCCGAATTCAATTCCAGAGGTGGATGATGTCGGCTCTGGAGCGCCAGAGGAAACGGAGGAGGAGATCTCTGCCACTCAGCTGGCAGGAAAGAGCCCCAATTTCTGTGTTCTGCTTCACGGCAGTCTAAAAGTGGAAGGCATGGTCGCACTAGTGCAACTGGGGTGAGCCTGCGGAACAAAGAGCCCTTCCCGGAAGAATCTGGTTCGAAAATGGTGTTAGTAATAATTACTTGAATTGTCTCACCCTCTAGGCCAGAGTGGTATGGGATGCTGTACTCCCAGGCAGACAGCAAGAAGAAGTCCAACCTGATGATGTCTCTATTTGAGCCTGGTCCAGAACCTCTGCCCTGGCTGGGCAAGAATGCCCAGCTGGGACCCATATCAGGTGAGCCCCACTCTCACTCAAGACCTGTCTATACAGAGCTACTGGAATTGGTGTTAGGGGGGAACTGTTTCAGAGAGTAGGCTTGCCAAATTTCTCTTGGATCAGTTTGGGTGTTTTGGTAGAGCCAGGAACCAGAATCTATAAAGGAAGTATGTGTAATATGGCTAATTGCCTGTCACAAATATTGATTGATCTATAAGGAAAAAATCTACAATTTATCAACATGGCTTAAACACACACACACACACACACACACACACACACACACACACTTCTCTCCTGGATCAAACTGTTCACAAACTTTGTAGGATCACATTTTATCTATTAACCTTCCCTGTATGACTGTTTTATTGTTGGTCAACATACTGAGGTGATTATATCATGAGGTGCTTGCTTGACTCACAACATAGTAACCCCTGCCAAGGTGAAGCAGGACCAAAGGCCTTTTTGTTTGTCCTTTGGGTAGTTAATTATTTATGCCTGCTCTCGAGTAGCACTGTACTGTTATGGCTACAATGGATTCGTTCTGTATAACATTCATGCGTGTGTAATTTCAGAGGCTTTGGAGAACCCTTATGGAGAGGATGACAGCAAAAGCCCTTTCCCCCTGCAGCCCAAGATCAAACGCAGCTATGCCCAGAATGTCACTGTGTGGATCAAGGCCAGTGGGCTGCAGGTACAAGGCCTACACATGACCATGAGAACACAAAAAAAAAACATGTCCGAATCTTAGATAACCAAGCAGGGCTGGAGATAATAGTGGACAGTGCAATAAGAGTCTCCACAGGAAATAACAAGCGGAAGTTATTTCACTACAGAGGAGTCAGCAGTGGATGCTATGATGACATGAGTGTTGGCGATGACAAAATGACTGGGATTGATATAAACCGATTTGTCACTCCGCAGACCGATGTGCAGAAAATCCTGAGGAATGCAAGGAAGCTACCAGAGAAGACACAGACCTTCTACAAGGTAAGAAGAACAAGCCTCCCGAAATGCACCCGAGTTTAGTCTCCATTTCACTCACCAGGGTTTCGTTGACCAAAATATAATACACAGATGCAAAAGAATGTATGGCAATTTGTCACAAAACACGCAACCATGGAAGTACAGTATAATCCATACTAAGAGACACGTCTTTACAAATCTTTTCATTGTATTGGTTGTCTTTTTGTGTGTGCTAGGAGCTGAACCGCCTGCGAAAGGCTGCCCTAGCCTTTGGTTTCTGGGAGCTGCTGAAGGGCGTAGCTGAACTGTTGGAGAGGGAGTGCACACTGCTCCCGGACACTGCCCACCCGGACGCGGCCTTCCAGCTGTCCCACGCCGCTCAGCAGCTCAAACTGGCCAGCACGGGAGACTCCCAGTACGCCGCTTTCGATCACAACATTAACCCCATGCACACAGACTTCTCCAGCTGAGCCACAGGACGGAGGACGCGGCAAAGAGGTCTGCTCGTCAGACAAGATGAATACAAATCTTTAGACACACCATGGACTGCTGAAACTTTTTAGCTGCGTTTGGTAGGCAAGTTACCAACAGAGCCATGTGTGCAATTTGCATTTGCTTCTTCTGGCCCTGATTGATACTAACACAAAGCAAGACCTGCTCCTATCAAGATGTTGTTAAGTTGTTTGTACATAGCCTTTTGTAAGTGTTCCTTGATATTAAAGGGAGTATCTGTTTCACAAACTTACTTTAGGGGACATTCTTTCAAAATATATTTATATCTTTTTGAAATATATTTTCTTCAAAGAAGCCTTAATTTGATGAAAAATAGTTTGATCTACCAACAAAGCCAGGTAAAATTTTATTGAAGTATAGTTTACTTCACAAAGCAAACTCACTAACTATTTTCCCTGAGGTTTCAGCAATGGACATTTGTGACATCAATCTTTCCTATATTCAGTAGGTTGTTGCTAACTTGTTCAACCGGCTTTGTCAAATAAGACCATTGAAAGACCTAGAAGTTACTAAGTTTCTAGAGGTGGATAGTTCACTCAGCAAATGAGGATACATTTGATTTAACGTCTGAACAATACATAGAAAGTAAGGAAGCATGAAATAAAAGTATAAAATATCAAAATTCTTATTTTAATCCAGAATTTGTGGTAGCAATAGTCATACCAGCAGATGCCATACAATGTTATATTAAATAACATGGGAGAATGAACAGGAGTCGTCATTATTACCGCTAATAAGAAGAAGTATAAAAGCATAAAAGAAAATGCTATGAAGAAACGAGACAGATCTGAACAATTTAAAATACAGGGAAATGATTATATCACCCAGATAAGAAGACCACAAAGGTTTGTTGAGGTGTTGAGTAGATAAAATATCTCAGTTTGCTTTCCTCCTCTTGGTGCGGAATCGTCTCCTCCTTTGCTTGTACAGATGGCGGAAATTGATGTAAAGTCCTGCAAGAAACAAAGTGCATATATTGTACAGTCTGTATATTGTACTGTGTAAAAGCATTCTAGTTTGCTAACTAAACAGTAAATTACTTACCCAAAACCATGAGTACCAGATAGCCCTTCAACACATAGGAGAAAGGAATAGATGTGCCTATAGCTTTTGGCAGAGGGATGCTGAAGAGCTTGGCCTCATCAAAGATGGGGATAGACTGGATCACAGCCACAGCTGCAGACGTGAGCGAAAAGGTTGGTCATGGATATGACAAAATGGAGAGCCATTGTCTATTTCAAGAAGTAATAGTTGAACATACCTTCAGCTAGAACACCCAAGGGGTACAAAGGTATCCATATAGTGTACCTCAGCCAAGTAAGTGTTCTCCATTCTGTGTCTAAACAGCCCAGCATATAGAATGGATACCTGAGATCGACAAAAGAAGTAGAATCTATTGTTTTAAGAAAAATACAAAATGTAGGATGTCTAGTATTTCGTGACTCATCATAAAGCAATGACTAAGGCCGTCGTTTTACCTAAAAATCTCAATGGCACTCCACAAATAGAATACGAAAAATACCACTGGCTTGCTGTGCATCTTCTCCAAGCAACCAAAGATAATGAAAAGGATGAAGTTTCTGCCCACCACCTGCAAAACATTAGACAACACAAGACAGTCCCCAATGTGACTTTAGTGCCGATATAGAGTGGGATCTGTATTGGAAGCAGGTTGTTTGTTTTATGGTACAGCAGCGATGAGCAAAGGGTACCTGTATGAAGGTTGGTACAACACCTGTGCGGACTATACCAAAAGCAGCGTTAAGAACCTCTATTGCTGCCAATATCTGGCAGAAAAACATCATGTCCGAAATGGTGTGAAATGTGTCATAGAAAGAATCTGAAATGAAGACCATAACGGAATTAAGAAGTTCCCGTCTGAATAAGGTTATTTCCACAATTACTAAATCTCAACAATGAATGAAACATTGGGGGGGAAATGGCAGCAATCAGACTCACCTTGACCAAGCTTAAATAGACGCACAGTCATATTGAAAAAAATCCAGGAGAAGCACAGGAACTGGACCAGGTTATATGTGAATAGGAATGCATTCTTCAGACTGATAAATGCTAAGAAGAAATATAAAAAAACAAAAGTTAACAGATTAACTTGACATGTGCATTTACTTCTGGAACAAGCAGATGCCAATAAAGAAGATATTAAGATGTAAGATGTGCCACTCACAATGCTCAGAGTCTTTGGAAGCCATGCTCCTCTTGTTTTTTTTTTCCTTATGAGAAAAATTAAAGTTCATCACAGATCACAATAATGTCTATGGCAACATTTACCCAAAATCGAACACTAGGTAAACACAGTGTTGGGGAGTAGTGAACAAGACATAATTAAACTAGTCGTTTAACTACATTTTGCGGTAGCTTGCTGATAGTTCAACAACATTCATATTTGCATAGTGATTCAAACAGTTTTTTTTGTGCCATTTTTTGCTGGCAAGTGACTTTTTGTACTTGTATATTTTCTAATAATTTCGTATCACATGTACACACATGCTAGACTTCTCCCAAGGGTAGATTTGCTGCAGTTCAACTTCTTCCAGTGTGAAGTAATGGGTAGCTTACAAAGCCATGCTTTCAAAGTAGTTTCCCCAACACTGGGTAGACACTGCCTCTTGGTTTATGCCATTGAAAATATTTATCTTAACAGCAACACAGAGCATCCACAAAGCGTTTAGACAGTCATTACCTTTTCAAGTATTTCCTTTTCTGCATCAGACTCATCCAGCCAGCGGTCAAAGTCAGGTGTCAAGAAGACTGGCCTGCGCTCCAGCATAATTAACCTTTCCCACCAATCATGTTTCTGCTTCTTTACTGTAATGTTAACCTGCCGCTGGGTGGATTTGTGGGAAACCTGTGCAAAGTAATTCAAATTGTACACAAGGTTACCAAAGTACACAAGGTTACCAAAATAGTTAAGTCAAAACCCTGCAAGATAAAACAAATAATAATAATGCATTTTATTTACAGGCGCCTTTCAGAAGACACAAGGACACCTTACACACAGTAAAAACAATGTATCAATTTATCAAAACATCATGAAACAAATATGTTTCAAACGTGTACAATTATTTAACATGACCATGAAATATGAATCATCTGAAGAAAGGGATTGACAAACATGATTATTAATAAACAATTGTTAAAGGGCAGTGTCTGGTAAGAATACCTCTGGCTTAACAGGTTTAAGAAATGCCAGGCTGAACTCATAATCATTTTCTCCTTTAGCCCCGTGTCCCTGGGCTACAACAAAGAAGCAAAGAAACATAACAAATTAAATGTCGAATCTCAAATCAAAAGATGTTTTAAATAATTCCTGGATTCCCAAAAATATACTTTACCTCTGAATTGAAGTACATTTTCATTTATAGTGACGTCAATGTTCTGCAAATGAAAATAAGAAATCAAACAAAATCTGTTTTCTACTTACTTTCTGACCATACTGAAAAGGTCAATGAACAAGTTCCAGTCTTTTTTTTGTATTTGTGTTGCTAATTGTGTAAAAGTGAAGTGAGGATATGACTTGTATTATCCCCAAAGAAAGCTGACATTATCTGACAACTTCAACCAACAATATCCATACTAGGGACTATGACTACAGAACATGAGGTTAAAATATCGTGGGAGTCGGGATACTTATGGATTCAGGCTGAATTCCAAGTCACACCAATTGATAAACAATGAATCTATAATCTGATCAATGACACCATTCTTTCTACTTAACCCAGATTCTTAAATTGAATGAAAAATACCACTGGAAACAATTTTGTGCAGTTACTGCATTTGCTGATCAGCATTACGCTAAAACCTACATTTGAATAGGCATTGGAAATCCAAATAAATCGTGGGCCAGTGGCCCAGAGCCATATAGATAAATAGCATATCTTATCTACAGGCTCTGCAAGTATTGAGCCCATTGTACAGTGGTCTATGTCATAAGTGTATGCCAGACAGTATCCTGGGTTAGGATTTAGGACTGTCTCAGACAGGACTAGCTACACCTCTAATTCTCTTCAGATTATTTTGCTTTACATCTTAATGAAACTCAGATCAGGAAGCACACAAAGAAAAAAGGTCAAAGAACCGATTTCAAATTGGGAGAAGGGCTTGTAATTTCAACCTGCCATAGAAACTGTTAGCCAAAGTGATTCTCCTCTTAACGTTACCTGCGCGTCTATCAATTCCACTCGCAGGTAAATTTCTTCATGTCGTTGGGCCCAATAAACACGCGGAGTAAGGGTCTGCATTGTGCCTTGTCTCCCCTGCACAAATTGATAGTCTCTAGAGACTCCTCAAGTATCATGAGCGCCACTACAACATAATGTGCGGAAGCTATAGTGGTTACGAGAACGTGCGCGCTGCCACTATCGTCACTACTTGAGGCGTACGTGCACGTGCTTGTGCAAACTATCTTACATCGTACCTATTACGGCCAGCAGGGGCGCAGGTGAGTTTTCAATGTTTACGGAAGCAATAGGCATTCTGGGGAAAGTTCATGCAGAGATGTTGCCCTTTCCAACAGCTGCTCAGCTAAAGTTGTCTCTCATATTTTCAACCTGCCAACATGCAGACTGATTCAAATGTTAATCATGCCGGGTTAGACTTACACTCTTGCGGGAAATTCCGTGTGTTAGTTGGTGTAACAGGTAGCGTCGCCTCACTGAAACTACCTACTTTAGTATCCCAGCTTCTTGTGCTACCTGGGGTAAGTAGCTACGTGTTGCCAGTATCATCAAGCTATCCCCAATTAACACGATTGTATCCTAAACACGTTTGCTGTCACTCGAATTAGGTTTTGCAGGCTACATGATACGTACAGAACGTGACACGCTTAGCTTGTGGTAATACTTCGCTAGATGGCGATGTTGGGTGTTGCTTCTCATTGCAAAGTATACAATGGCATAACCGTGCTGGTCTCGAACATAAAGTCACACCATACTCCTACACAAATCTAGATTCTTCCAACATCCGTGTCATCTCTTGTACTCCAAGGTGGATGCCAGAGTAGTGACAACAGAGCATGCCAAGCACTTCTATGACCTTACTGAAGTTGCAGTCAAGGTATACAGTGACAAAGATGAGTGGGAGGTACAAGCACAGCCTATTTTACCTCTAAAATTCATAATTAGAAAGACTACCTGCATCAATAAATATAATTAAGCAAATGTCTTCTTGCTTTTGTGTGATTCTATGCCTCTGATTTAGCTGTGGAAGAAGCGTTCTGATCCTGTGCTGCACATTGAACTGAGACGCTGGGCTGACCTATTCCTTATAGCCCCGTTAGATGCCAACACACTTGGCAAGATTGCTAGCGGCATCTGTGACAATCTTCTTGTAAGAGTTTAAGATTGTTTGCGGCATACCGTCATTGTGAGGTCGATTTATTTCCAGCAATTTGTCCTTCTACAAATAAATAATCATGTCAACTATAAAATAAATGTTGCTCTTTGTTCCCTACAGACTTCCGTGGTACGTGCTTGGGATACCAGCCGACCTCTAATATTCTGCCCTGCTATGAACACAGCCATGTGGCATCACCCCATCACTGGTCGCCAAGTGGCCAGCCTCAAGGAGTTTGGATATGTTGAGATTCCCTGCATCGCCAAGAAGCTAGTGTGTGGAGATGAAGGTGCCTGTTGTGCAATCTCGTCATTTTCAGACAAGATACATTTAACAGATTTAACTAGACATTAAACAGCTGAACTAACATGATAAGCAAGTATTTAAACAAGGTTATAACCTATGTGATACAAAATGTATGCCCCACAGTCAAGGAAACACATGTACTGCTTGGAAGCCTGCATTTACTTCCTGCCTGACCGTCATATCCACAAATGTATGAATAACTCGCATTCCTTTGTTGCTTTTTAGGCAAAGGGGCTATGGCAGAGGTATCAACAATTATTGATGTTGTCAAACAATACCTTCCTACATCTGCTGAGTCACTTCAAGATTTGTGAGCAGGTGAACGACAGTGAGCATGATGCTGTAACCACTGGTTTGGGAATGGAGATTTAATTTGAATCAGTATTTGTATTTATGTACATTTTTTTGGTGTATAAGGAAATATGTTTGTACTTTTAAAGCAATTTGTAATAAATGATTTATCACAACGAAATGACAAACATGGTTTTTGATCTTTAGTATTCCTTACTGAAGAGCATACATGTGCCTGAGTCTGGAGAAGCCCTCGTTGTACCCAAGGGAGTAATTATAAGGTAACAAAGCAGCGGAAACTCTTCTCACTCAAGGGACAATTGACAGATTGGAGTCCCAGAGTAGAAAACATGCTAATAAAGCTGTCAGCCAAAATATATGACTGCCATGGTTCACTGGTCACAAGTATCTGGTTCATACCACATCCTTGTTAAAACTCAGCCAAGCTCATGTGCCTTTACCCTGTGAAATCTAGGATTTTTACCTAGCAGAAAAAATCTTCAAGAAAAGTTGAATGGATGAATTGACATGTATTTATATATTGTTTTATTGAAAATGACTGAGTGAGACTTTTCTAGTTTAGAGTAAGAATATTCCCTCAAATGTTTCAGAGAACTTTGCTTTGAAGTATATACAGTATGGCAAATAGTCTTTCAATAAAAAATTTAAATTTAACATCTCATCAAGCAATCAAAAAAAAGACCATCTGTCTTTAGTCAGACTGACTTTTGCCAATTATTTTCCTTGCAATATAAACACGCACAGTGCATGTTTGGGTGTGTTTGGGAGACAGTATCAGGCTGATTGCCTTGTGAGTAAAAGGGGAATGCCAAAATTGTTTTTCAACACCGTGTCATTCTTTATTTCTTTCACACACAACATAAAAAGTACACATGCTGCATTGCATGTAATGTTTTTATCTCGAGATGAAGAGCAGAATAGTTGCTGTATCACTGAACTAATGATACTAACATACTAAAATATTCACAATACAAGTTATCAGTTCAGTTATAAAACAATAGAAGCTTAAACGATTCGGTGGCTGTGATGAGTTGTTTAAGCCTGTCCGGTTAGGTAGGTTGTTGGTTTATCTTATTCATGTCCAAATGAAAGCCTAGGCAGGGAGGGGTAATGTGGCATGCAAAGAGACAGGGACATTGTTACTGTTGAGATTGCAGTGCGTGCTGCCTTGTGTTTGGCTCGCCAGAAGCAACACTTCCTGCCATGAAGTGTAACTTGTCCTGCTGCCATTGGCTGCTGAAGTTTCTGCTCTGAGGACAGGGAGCATGACATCAGGCAGATAGTGGATGGGAGTGACAGCATGTCCTTGACCAGGCTGTGGAGGAGTGGGGACTACAGCTTGCAGGTGCAGATGCAGCAGCAAAGGGCAACAATTCATCAGGGGTTGAACTGAGTTCAGAATGTACTAGAGTTCTCCTTCACCTAAACAAAGCGTCAACAAGAGTCAAAAAGCTTTTATTGTGTCTGCTAAATTCCTATAATTTATGTTATTGAGCGTTGCAATGCTTACGTTTATGTAGCAATTCTTAAAATACTAAGCCGTTCCAAAAGGTACACCAGGTGCTATAAACTACACTGTAGCACTTCCCCTATAGAATGATGAACTTGATCAACACCTGTGACTTCTCTATGGGGATTTATAACTTTCCTTCCCAATGATACTCCCGAAAGAAAATTGTGTGTGTGTGTGTGTGTGTGTGTGTGTGTGTGTGTGTGTGTGTGTGTGTGTGTGTGTGTGTGTGTGTGTGTGTGTGTGTGTGTGTGTGTGTGTGTGTGTGTGTGTGTGTGTGTGTGTGTGTGTGTGTGTGTGTGTGTGTGTGTGTGTGTGTGTGTGTGTGTGTGTGTGTGTGTGTGTTGGAGGGGGATGTACACCTGTATCAGGGCTGGGTGTATGATGCAACTAAAGAACAGTGTGGGATCATGCCAGGCAGACCGTGGCGTGTGGGAGTATTGTGCCAGGTTTCATCAGAGCCCATATCCTGAGAGATACCCTGCACTGCTCCCTGTGTCAACACAGCTCAACTGATTACTTCTCACTCTTTTAAAAGTGGTAAACAGTTGAGGATTTCAATTCCCCCGAGACTAGTTTAGGCAAACTATCACATGAAAAGATTCTCTCCCAGGAACTGCAACCACGACGTGTTCATCCATCCCTACTTACTCTGTTGTAGACTTAATATGTGTTCGTAAATTCAGAGATGACTATAACTGGTATCATAGCCACGATCAGTTGCCATGCAGAGAAATGGCAACCCCTCAAATGTGATTCCGTAATTCACACTCTGCTCACTTGCCAAGTCTGTCACAGAAGTGGTTAGGGTATGTGTGTGTTGTTGGGGGGAATGTATGTCGGTCAAAGTCTATAGAATCTGATTTTTAAATAAGTTGCTGGTCTGTTCCTGCTGCCCAGGTGGTTGATTTGGGGCTCTTTAATTTGTCACTTATTACATATAATTTGGAGGCATTATGCTTTACTGGACAGGACGGTAGGCAGATAGGTAAGCCAGAAACCAAATTTTCTATATACATGCAATTCTTATCTTAAAGTACACGTTTCACTGAAATACAGGGGCTTTAAAGATAATACTATGGGAATTAACTGATACAATTATGATAATGAGAGTAACAATGTTTTACAAGCAGGACATGGACTCTAGTGTTGAAAACTCACATCAGTTAAGAAGTAACTGCCAGTAAATGTTTATCATGGTATTTTGATGCGGAAGGAGGAAGGAGAAGTCAATGACTAAAACAAACAAGTTTATTTGAGACGTAAAGATGGAAGTAGGCCAAGAAAAACCTCTGTGATATCCACCAATGTTATGATATGTGAATGTATAATATAGTTTAGTGTGACAAAGTTCATTTCATTATTTTTTGACTGAAAAGTAGTAGATGTTTGAGGGATTGTATGGCATACTGCTACTCCCTTGACACCTTGGGCCAGTTAGCCTAAAGGTGTGATGTCATGGTAACTGGAAAAGGAAGGGAGGTGAGAGCACACTGTGGGGGGCCTGTCCCTCCAGAGGGATACCTTTGTGTGCAGGCCCATACCCAGGAGACCGCAGCCAGGCACTGATGGTAGCCACCAACGTGTCTAGACTAAACGGCATCAATCCCACTGGATAGACATTTACACATTGCTAACAGATGTAGATTGCCTATCATGATGCAACACTGATGAGGGATTTACTCATTTGGAGGGGATGAAATATTATATATTCTGAGAATTTTTTATTTCCTAAATCATAATAGGTATGTAATGCTAAATTGTTCGAATGTGGCCATACGTTACACAAGATTAATCTTTTACAGACCATACCCTGATATTACATGATCTAGACTTAACTGTTGACATGTGCGACATGCTGTTTAGTAACCACTCACAGATTAAAAAATAAATAATAATAATAATAATAATAATAATCTTATTCTCTTAGCTTTTTAATGTTGATCCCTTTTTGGTCCCTTTCCTTTGGGATAATGATTCTGAACTTTATCATAATGAATGACTGGGCCAGGCGATTGAACACTGAAGTTGCAAGACAAAGACTGGCCTGGTTGTAACTTTACTCACTATGGCAAATCATTAGCTAATTTACGATGCGGACTAAAAAAGATGATATGGCACTTACATGATTATATGTTTAACGCAGATCGTTATGTATATTCCTAAATCTGTGATTACCACCAATGTTCAGTGCTCTCTTTATTACATGTTAAGAACGTAATGTACAGTGAAAGAGAGCGCTCAAAATCTGTAAAGTGTTCCACACAAGGGCACAGTCTGCTTTTTATAGGTCGGTATATTGCAGCCAAATGATGCATACACTTTCGAGGCTGCAATCCCACCATTTCCATAAATGGTCAAAACAAACCTTGTGTAGATCATCATCCTCCCGGTGACCACACTATATTGCACCTTTAAATAACCATGGAGGATATTCCAGATTCCACCTATCACCAGAAAGTCACATTGTTTGTTAAATGCATTTTTCTTTTACTGGTAGGTCCATCCTCGTTCAATATTTTTCCAATGTGATTATGTGACTAAAACGCCCAGTGTTGAATTATCAAGGGTCTCCGTTAGGCCTCAGGCTGTGCTGTATGTACCAAAATGTCAAATGTTTTATTTTTTACTACTCATCAACAACATAATCATTGACTCTAATCAGAATTAACGTGTTCTCTAAAGCCAAATCATAAAGGACATTCGGAAACTTAAAATCCAAAATTCCACGTTATTTTAATGTTTAACCCCGCCTATTGATCAAAGACCGTCCTCCTCCCCTTTCTTGTCTCTATCCAATTGGTTGACTTCTTTGAAGCCTCAATGGACTTCGAGCACACTGATGAAAACATTTGGCAGACCTCAGTCCATGGCGTAGACAAGGGAATTTGGCTCCCTGCAGTGCCGAGTTGGATTCAATTCATTGAGTTGGCACGCTGTGTCATTTAGGCCACCGACAAAATCCCGCCGTTGACAACTTTCCTTGAGAGAACACGTTGTGTTTAATGGAGTCTTTGAAGAAATTAGTTGTGTTAAGACTGAAAAGGTAAGGTAATTTTTCTCCCAAATTTTGTTTTGTATAATACAGTAACAAAAAGTTTTGACTAGGTGTTGTCATTGTAAAACGAATGTGGTAAGTGAGGACCAGTTCAACGAGTCAAAGGAAGGCAGCTTATAGACAACTATCTTAGAAACCGTTAACAAACAGCTACTTTAAGGTTGCGTATTTATTTTTTACTGTTCGTTCTGTGGCTGATCTGGACCACGGACTTATCAGAGTCTATTGATTTATTTTAATGCAGATCTTGTGCTTTGTAGGCAAGTAGTATACTTTATCCGGCTTGCATTATGTTCTCCCGGACAAACCTTTCAAACATGTGCCAACTTCTCGTGAGATTTGCATACTTTTCTGAACAGGGTGTTTATGCAAACTGATACGTCCAAGGTTCTCTAGTTATTTCCAATCGCGTTTGATTTGCATTGTGTTTCCCATGTTATGCAGTTCTCATTTCCAACTTTTCCATGTAGGCCTATTACGTTCTGCTGCAATACATTGTAAATAGCAAATAGAGTCCATAGACAGATTTAATACACATTTATTTTATCCCTTATAATTTTATTGAATATAGTTTACAATGTTGACACACGTACGGGCACGCACGCACACACATACACACATACAAATATCAAACCCCTTCTTGATTACAAACATGTGCACTTAAACCGCCGCTTTTCCTCCCTGGGCAGGTGTGCATGGTGAGATAAGAGTACTTCAAGCAAAAGGTGTCAAACCGACTTTACTGATGAATTCAGTGAGCGGAGGGCCCTATAAACACGTTGTTGTGACCGAGACAGGTTTCGAAACAAGACTCGATGTGAGGTTTTCTCTTCTGCGCTCCACAGCGCAGGCACGTATATCTTAACTGTGGACAATTGGAATGTCTCATGCGCTTGTGGTCATGTTCAGTGCTTTTAGAATGTGTGTGAAATATAGAACTGGTAACTGTCGTTGATACAGTGCAGGGAGCAAATCAATTTTTAAGCCACTTTGTTGGAATGTAGGTTGCCAAATGAATACCGAGGCTTAATGCAAATAAAAAGGAATAAAAAATAATAATATTTACACCAACATGTTGAAATAATCCTTTATTTGTGAAATCGTTTTTTGATCATTTTAATGGAAACACTGTAAATGTTTCAATGAAATAGAGTTAACCGACTGACATCTGTAAGTTTTGTACCCGTGCGATCAACAACAACAACAACAACAACAACAACAACAAAAGCTGACAGGGGCGCTAGGATCTGTAGGATGTTAACGACAGTATGGAGACTCTCATTGTGAAGTTTGACAGGATAATGTTTTGTGTGAAACTTGTCTTATGAACACCTGTTTGGAATAAGTCAAAATCTTTTGACACATGCATGTGAGGAAGGACGTAAATACTAGTCAGTGGAATGTACTTGGTGGGTTTCCTCGGATGGGCCCCTTGTCAAACAAGTGGTGTTTCCTTTGTCAGCGTTATTTATCTATTTGTACTAAACAAAACCTTATGGCCTGATCATACATCAAACAACCCTGAAGACTCAATTTTCTTCTAAAATAAATGGATAACTGACAATATAATATTGATTTGAAGTTTTCGCAGATGGATACTATTACCAAAGGTCAAAGGTTACATTGCTGACCTCACTCCGTGACATTTTTTTTTTTACAAATACCCCATAACCATAAGTCACGGCAGGTAAATTAAGCTTTTACATAGACCAGGTGTGTATTCGTTTACTCCAATGGTATATAAGGCCAATGTAGTTTTACATTCCTGGTCATTCTACCTAACTGTATTCACAATACATGATTGTATAATGATCCAAGCTTGATATTAATTAATGTATGTGCATACAACTGTTGTCCTTTTACAAGAAACCAAATGTATGAGTAATACAGTGAGTTTCATATTAGTAGATGTGAAACCAAAGTGGTAATCAATTGAAAATAGAACTGACACTGGCACTAGACCTGCTAATGTGACTATATTCAGCCATTGGGTAGGTTCGTTTTCTTCAACCCGGTCATGTGATAGCAGTTATGAGCTCTGACAGGACTTTTTAATGCTACTAACATCTCTCAAGTTGACAAAAGTTGGAACAGAAACTGTAAGCAAGCGTTTACCAAGTTGAATTTATTTTGTAGCTTTTTTTTTTTTATCCACATCTATGAATAGATCCCAAAGAATATCCCACAATGTACTGTGACATCTTTGTTTTGTTGACAGATCGGGCTTAGTTTCCTTGGATCCCCGTCAAAAAGTCCCTACGCGATGATGAGCAGCTTCATTGACCCAGTTGCCCAAAGCAAGATGCCCAGACATGAGGGAACAGCAGTTGCTGGAATTCCAACCCCAGGAAGCCAGTATGGATACCCCCATAGCCCGCCGGTCCAGTACAATGGGGGCTACTTCTCCTATGGTTCCAGGGGAGCAGACTTTACCTCTGCTTGGAGTCCCGCCAAGTACTCTATGCTGACTGGCAGAAGCCCGGTCGATCACCTTGCCAGCGCAGAGGAGCCTCCACGGAACCACGTGGTTTACAGGCCAGAGAACACGACCTATTCTGTGGCAGCCAACCATACCTCACCTGTGCCTGGATCCCCAGGCAGGCAGAGCTTCAGATATTACAACAGGAGTCCTGGTGAGAGCAGTCGCGCCGAGCCAGCCGTGGCTCAGCCTCTGGCTCTTCGGAAGCCAAATGCCGGAGGAGGGACTGTGTCCCCTCCCTCAGACAGCTCCGTATGTCTGGCCATTCCCAAGCCCGTTTATGGACATAACCCCTGCTGCAGCGAGGTGGGCTGTACGTTGAGGCCCAGATATGGCTTGGATCGCGGGCCTCACAGGACGCCACACGCGGTCTTCGAGGACGAGTGGCTGTACAGCGCCCACTACAGTCACCGAGCGCTGCTGCAGGGAAGGTCGCCCCAGCCCTTGACGCACCACAGGCCTTTGCCGTACGAGCGTAACGCAGAGAGGCACCCCCTCGAGGACATGGTCGTCGTCGACGACTACCCCGACTCGAGTCCAAACCGAGCCAGGGCCATGTCTGAGTTTGTTGAGGCCAGCTTCAAGGGCTACCCCGGTGCCTCCTCGCGCCCCTCTGCTGAGCAGGGACAGCTTTTGCAGATGTCTCCCAACGCCTATCCCGGCCTGGCCCCCTCCTATCATCCTCCCACGCATGAGCGTATGACTGCAATGCCACATGGAATCCCCTCCCATGTGTATCAGGGCAGTTCTCCCATGCCCAAATATGGCCACCGACGACATCAGCCTGTGTTTTACTACCCGCAGGCAAATGTGGACGTTGAGAGTGGCGCAGGCTATAAAGACATGGGAAGAAAGCACAGGGAAGAGGTTGCCCCTCCGCTTTACAAACACCCCCCCTCCGACCCCCGGGGAAATTACCTCACCTCCCAGCCGATGTTCAGCAGCTCTCTTCCCAGCCCCATAGCTGCACCCAATCCTTTGTTTCTGAAAAGGTTTGAGCACCCCTCGCATTCGGTTTACAGGATGCATGTGAACGCAGGCCCAGCGAGAGACCCCCTTGAGAGACCATGGGCCCCTTCTAGCTTGCACCCGCGTCAACTTAGTGCTTCCCTCGCCAGCCTGCGTCCGGCCCAACCCAGTGCTTCCCCACTAAACCTGCACGTGGGTCGGCCCAGCGCCTCCTCGTCAGACGTGGACATGGAACGACCCAAAACCCCCCCATCTAACCTGCACGTGGGCCGACCCATTTCCCCCCCGGCCAGCCCACACTCAGACCGACCCCTAGACTTCTCCCAGTATAGAGCTCAGGTCGCGTTTCCAAAGCCGCCTCAGGCCACTACTCCTTCCCCAGGAGTGTCCCACATGAAGCCACCAGCTCATCTAGCCACCCATAACCAAACAGCAGTCAAGTACTCTGACCCACTCAGAATAACTGGCTCTCCTCAGGTTGCGCCTAGAACAGAGCCCCATGCCTCCCCATCCATTCCAGACGTCGGTGTGTGCAAAACAGGCTTAAAAAGGAGCCGGACCCCGCTCTGCGATACGTCTTCAACCGCAAGGCAAGTAGAGGAGGACAGAGATGGCCTTGGCACGTGCTCATCTCACAAACAGCTAAAGATGGAGCTGGACTGTTTTACGTTGGAGGGGAGTGTTGTTCCAGGCTCCCCTCCAATGCCGGTGATCGACACTGTCTTCAGCTTGGCCCCGTACAAAGCCTACTTGCAGGCTGCAGGAATGCTCCTCCCGGCCAAGGGCTCTCCCAGCCCTGAGCCGTCTGAACACTGTGTACCCAAACCTAAGCCACACAGCATCGACACCGCTCCAAAGGGAGTAGGTCGTCAACCGGCAGTCTGTCCAGCGGCGAAAGAGGAGATTCCTGTTGTCGACCCAGGAACTCCAGAAAAGAAGCCTGCCGTGGAAAGTTTCCCATCTCCCCGGTCGATTAAGGTCGAGAAGGTGGAGCCTCAGGACAGCCCTGTAGACAGTCACGGGACTCGCTGTGAAGAGAAACCAGATGACTGCATTGAGAGGGCTGTCAAAGAGGAGGAACTGGAGACTGACTCCTCTGACAACGGACTTATGCTGGTGGTAAAGAAATGTGAACCCGATGAATTTGAATCTGAAAGAAAAACTCCTCTGGCTGCTGAAGAGGACACCTCAACCGATAAGAAATCCCACCCTCTGGGAAGCGAGGGGAGGGTGGACACTGTGAGTCCCAAAAATGGTCTCAGTCAACGGTGTGAGCAGCCACTCTCACCGTGGCTCACATCCAGAGCCCCACCACAACCACTTGACAGCAAACAGAACTTCCAAAACATCCCTCCAAAATGTCTAATGCTGTCCACACACAAAATCCTCCTGCCGAATGGCTTCTGCTCCAACCCTCCCCAGGCCTCAGAGAAGACCGAGCCGCCCACAGAGCTCCAAGCGGAGGTCAAACTCACTGTCGGTTCCCCCAGGCCAGCCCGTCAAAACTTCTTAGACCTCCACCGGTCCCTGTGCCGACTGGTCTCGAAACGTGTGTCCAGCTCCCCAGAGCAGGAGCTTCGAGATTGGCTGGCCCAGCTGGACCTCTCCAAGCCCCTGTCCCCTGTCACCAAAGCCCAGAAAGTATCTTGCCTGTTGGGGGCCAGGGCCAGGGAGGTGTGGCTGAGCGTGGACATGGTGATCGCCCTCCAGAAGGTCCTCCAGAGGCTGCAGGAGTACGTCAGCCTGGGCCACTGTCCGTTCCCCAGCGTGATGCGGGCGGGGGCGGTGTTTGTGCCCATGCTGGTGGTGAAGGAGCTGCTCTTCCCTCAGGTCCAGGGCCTCTTCGTCGACCAGGTGCTGCAGGAGCACAAGGTGGCGCTCAGGCCCGCCACGCTCTCCGAGGAGAGGCTCCTCACCCAGCTCCACAGGAAGGCCTGCTCCTCCAAGCTCAGGAGGCTCCTGGCCCTCAAGCACCTGCCTGACATCTACGTGGATGTGCTCAACCTGTTCCACCACGCCTGCGTCTGCCAGCGTCTGGGTGAGTTCAGTTGGAGTTCCTGTCAAGGCTGCATTAACAAAGCAAACACTTCAATTTGTTTACACTTGGAACGATGAAGGGACTCAATAGAAGCTATGTGAGCTTGCTGTCCCTCAGGCATCTCCTCCACTATTGAATCATCAGGTGGCATATTGTGCTTTTGATCTTGATCAGACCACGTGTCGTTTACTGTCACAATAGACTTGTCAATTAAACCGGCCACAATCTTGATGCGTGGGAAATGATTCAAATGCCTTTTAGACATCTCCAATGTGCAATATCTCATGACATCACTTCAACTTTATATTAGTTGATAACTTCATTAGAATTATACTAAAACATTGTGCAATGCACGCGCACGGCTGACCACTGAATAAAACCAACACATGCATTCTCACACACAGACACACAGTGTCATTTGACATGGTATTTCCCACACCGAATATATGTTGTCTGCTCTTGCTCCATTTCCTGCTCTGCTGCATTCCCTAAAGATCTTTTCATGGAAAAACGTCCTTGACTTTGCTGTCATGACGACACAATATTAATCGAGGTATAGGTAGAACCTTTCATGAAATCCCTACTTAGTCGGCATTGCTTTGTCTTTGGGTCCGTCTGTTTGCACTTCTCTCAGACAATGTGTGGTGGAAATTACTCCAAGAAGTCAAATAAGGACTTCAAAAGTAAAAGGAATGGTTTATTAGTGTGCATGGATAACTACCTAGTCTCTTGCAGAACAGATAACAGTGTGTGTGTGTGTGTGTATGTGTATATATATATATATATATATATATATATATATATATATATATATATATATATACATACACACACACACACACACACACACACACACACACACACACACACACACACACACACACACACACACACACACACACAACTTTCTCACTCGCGGTTACAAGTAGCACATAGGAGGTGATAACTTCTCTTTTGCCCAACAATGGCAAAGTGCAGAGAGAAGTGAAAGCCATCTCATTGGGTGGGGGGAGGGGGAGATTCTACACTAAAAGTTAACCTGATCACAACAAGATAGGAGCTGAGAGCAACTATGCACAATACCCAGATGGTCCTAACTCAACATAACCATAGTAGGATACACATGGAGAGGCGACCAGCTCTCTTTACCATAAACATGATGGCAAAAGCGTACACACCGTACATATGAGCCAGACCTATTACAGTATTCGTTTACATGCCGTTTACAACTGTCAATACACATGTCATGTATTTCATTGTTATTTCCCCATTTCAAATCCATTTATGTTTTACAGAATCAACCTCATCTGATGACGCAAAGCGAGCCCAGGTATCTGTATGTTGCTACGCTGTCCCTCAGCTTTGCTGTCCTTCCCTTTCTCTAATCACCTAACAAATAATCAGTAACCTGAATATTCTGTGGAATCCAGTGCAATGTCAATACTTACTAAACAGACCAAACCTCTTTACACGATTAGCTCCCTCTGGTTCAACAAAGTCGCTGATCACAAACCCCCCTATGCTAGAAGGTGACAGCCATGCTGCTGCCCTGGGTGGTTATTATAATCATGTGACCGTTGGATTTTGCAACACAAGCTTCCTGTTAAGGAAGGAAACAGCAGCCTGCACGCTGTCGGCGCAGTTCTGCATTGCGATACACTCAGGCTCTTTGTGTACACTCTAACCTAGTGGTTTCATGTGATTTTGATGATGGATTTCCACCCTTCCAATGGGTAAACTAAGTCAATCCAGTGCATCATCCAACTCCACAGTTCATGGCTTGGTCATAAGAATCGACTAGCTATCACATATAACACACCACAACTTTCTAAGCCAAGACGCTGCCCTGTTGACCCATATTGGCCAGCCCGGGAACAATTCTAGTTGGCCATCTGATCCTCTCCAATATTTCAGTGATCTGCAGGATTCTTAGTAAATCTGGGACTAATCAAATAGTTATTTCTGTGTATTGCAAACAATTTACTGTCAACATGGTTTGAGGGATCTAGACTTCTCTGTACTTCTTTTTTTTCCTGATGATGACCTCCCAGCTGTTTTATTCCTGTCTGATGCTGACAAAAAATCTTTAACAGATGCCTGTTTCCCCAGCCCTGATGCCTCTTTCTAGCACTTTTTGGCATGGTGTCACCTTTCGGGTTTTTTCAGGGTGAGCGGGTCATGCTTATCCACCATCATGTTTGCTTACTTAAATAGAGGTTTTGTTCATGTGATGGCTTGCTAAATTTGGATCAGGGGACTGTGGGCAAATGTAACTGTCTGCAACTGTTGATAGACTGGGAAGTACTGTGGTGGCTGGCAGCTTATTCATTGTTTCCCCTTTGGGTGTTCTCAGTTTAAAATGATGTGCATGCAAAAGCAGAATCAAAACGGTCACGGTTTGGCTTTGTGGTCCTCCTTCATTAACATGTTCTCCTACACTAAAAACTGACCTCCCACAAGCATCTAACAGTTTCTCCTCCAACACATCACCACACTCCTGTGTCCTCTATTCCTCACCCCTGCTCTATTCCCCCCCCCCCCCCCCCCCATCAGATGACCATCTCAATGGGAAATGATTGCCTGTTGTTGTTCCATGCAAAAAATGTTGGTGTGTTTGCCACACTGTGGTCTTCTCTGACGGGCCATGCTCCCTGTGTTCTAGGACTAGCCCTGGAGCAGTGTGTCCGCAGAGGGCCGGAGCAGAGCTGGGAGGAGGTCAACGGCCCGAGGAATTCTACCGGTCAACAGAGCCCGACGTCCCCCAGGCGCGTTAAATACTGCATTCTGGAGTCCCAGCTAGACGCACACAAAGAGATCAACAGGAAAAAGAGCAACTCAAAATGTGCACTGTTCAAGGAGAGCGCCCGGGATGAGGATGTCCAAGACCAGGAGCAGGTTGAGAAGTGGTGCGTAGTGAAGACGTATGGAGGGGTGGAGGAGGCCTGGGGAAGGGGCCCAGTCCATTGCAGTGAGGAGGCAGTGGCTGGGCAGATGGAGACAGGGGAGCGTCCCTTGTTGACAGCCCCACACGGTGAGGGGACGAAGGACTGTGCTACGAAGGAGCCTTCCAACTCCTGGACGCAGCCCCTGTCGTCGGACGAACTCTCCTCGTCTCCCAGTGACACGGAAACGGAGAGGGTGTCCGCCCCGCCCCCGGTAGGCAAGGGCAGCTCCATCAAAGCCATGTGCCGGTCAGGCGTGGTTCTCAGACTGAGAAAGGTCCTGTATGGCAGGGGGTCCAGTGGCAGAGAGGCCCGCTACCAGGCGGTCTCCGACCCCGGGGCTCCTCTCTCCAAGGCTGCGGACGGGGGCCGAAGCAAGGCCAGGAAGAGGGCCGGCGAGCAGGGCCTCGCCAAGAGGGTGTCCTCCAGGTTCACCCCGAGATCGCAGAGGGTCGGGGGCCTCCCTCACACCCTTTGCCCCCTGGCTGGCTCCTCCCAAAGACGCCACAAGCCCCTGCTGAAGATCAAATACTGCCCCTACCTGGCCGCCTGCCACAGCGCCGAACACCGGAGGCGCTGGGTCCTGCGCTCGGCCGTTCAGCGGGCCCGGCGGGCCCTTAAGTTCTACTACCCGGACCTGGTGGGCGAGAGGATCCGCCATCTTTACGAGGAGGACGACGGCACCGAGGTGTGGTACAGGGGGAAGGTGATGCGGGTGCACGAGGCTCACCCCAATCCTCTGAAGACCGTGTTTGAGGTCAGGTATGACAGCGAGCCCGAGTGGCAGTACTACCTGGAGCTGCTGATCGACTACAAAAAAGGCTGGCTCAAAATAGACGACTGACTAAAGGAGTGTGCTCATTGGCTTGTGTGCTAGTTTTTAGATCATCTCTTTGGACATATCAGAGCTTTTTTTTTTTTTTTTAACGGTTTGTCTTGCACGTCACACATGGGTTTGTTCAAGATCAGGTTTCGTTTCAATTCCAACTTTACAGTCTCATGGAAGATGTTACCATCCTCTTAAAGGGACAGAAGAACGTTGTGGACATTTAACGGTATTAATCGTTTCTTAATTGAATATGTATTTGTGCCCCTATTGTAACCTGGGTATATTATGCATTTTCAACCCGACACGATCTCAGGTGATAGCATACCTTGTAGTTGCCCCACACAAGCAGATGAAATTGTATTACTTTAAAAATGAATCCGTCTTTTATTGTATTAAGAGATAGGTGAGGATATTATTTCTCTCCCAACCACTGTATGCAGAATGCCCAGATAACAACAAATATACCCACATTTCTTACGATGAAGGTAAGTTAGATTTATTATTCATCGAGATGAGCCAGTTCTAGAAGTTTAAACAATGTGAAATAATAGTGGAATGTCTTGCAAGAGCAGTGGTTTTGATAGACATTAATACTGTTCAGACATTTTAAGTGCTGTCACTCAAACTGTAGGCCTAATAAAAAGGCCATCAGTCTGTTTCATATGCCTTTGTCTGGAGTTTGAAAACGTAAACTCATCCCAGACTGACAATGCAGAACCTCTTAACAAAGCTGCTACATTTAATTTCTTTTGATGAGAGGATCCTTTATTGGGATATTTTTCACTGTGAATTTAAACTCGGTTACGCTGTAATTTAAGTGCATTTTATATGATTTTTTTTTACCTATTTGAAATGTATGAATGAAGGTAACTTAAATAAATGTTTTGATATGGTCTATATCTGAGAGTCCAAACTCACTCACAAACTTACTGGTCTCTGTCCCCCTCCTGTGGCATTTATCTAACAAATGATTCACTCATGTTTCAGGCCACAACCCACTATGTACATTCAGTGGTTGATTTAAATAATAGTAAAGTCATAAAAACACACAGTATGCAAATGCTCTTATGATGAATTAGTGACAAAAGAGATTAATACAAACTATTGATCGCCATCATGAACTAAATTTAAAAAGCAATCAGACAAATGCAAAAATAATGTTCGCAACATTTTTCACTTTAATGTTTTCTCCAAAAACAGACAACTAATTTCTTTAACATTTTTACACTATGTAAATAAGAAATAAAATACCTTTAGTATCGTAAAGAAAAGATATATGTAGAAAAGTATTAAAACATCTTGGATGACTCAACTAAATGAAAGTAGCTGCTTCTGTTACTTTCAATGTTAACTTGATGATGTGGACCACTAACCAGTAGACATGATGAGTAGAAAGAAGAAGCCCTGGAGAGTATGTTGACCTGCTGGTCACAGCAACGGCTGCACTTGCAGGAGAGACTCATGAAAAATTGCACATCTTTGTAAGTCCATTTAACTTGAATTATCATTGGTTTTCTCGCTCGGGCACAAACAAAATTGAAAATGACACCGTAGACAAAACACTGCCTCATAACTATCTGCAAGTTCAGCTTGTGACCTAAGACATGGATTTGAGATAAGGTGTATTGTAACATGAACAAGCAAATTAGATCTTCCCCCCTCTCTTCTGGAAGACAATCACAGCTCTGTTCAGGTATTTATATTACAGTACGGAATACTTCTAGCAGAGATGCATCATGTACTATACATTTGTATCAACCATGAGTCTTGCTCTGAGAAATTCTCATGACATCTGTTCAAACAAACAATAACTTTTTTTTTTTCCTCATTTAAGATGGAGGAGTATTTGGGTGGGTGCTCGCAATAACAAAACGGCGCAATGCCGCGTTTTAAGAGATAGCCAACACCTTGGTGTCACTCTCGTACTAGTGTCTATGTAAGTGCGTGTCTCTTTCAGTCGTGCTTTTGAAGACGGCTGCAGTTCAGAGACCTTTATCAGCAGATGTCCACACAATGACGTCCGGAAACCACGGAGCGAATGCTATACCTGAGGGGTGTATCCTCTACCAAATGGCAAAGCACGAGTCATATACAACCACTCTCGGGAGTTTGCCCTGTTTTACTCCTCAAATAAGGCTAACGTGAGTCCATCTACACAGCTCCGTCTGAGGCAATGTTCAGTTCCGCACACAGAAAATTATCTCTGCATAAAAAAAGGGGTGGCCCTGGGCACCAGCCCCATGCCATACTTGACACTAGGTAGATTGCAGATTGATGCAAATGCCTGACCCCGTTTGCCAGCAATCTGCTCCACAGGCCAGGGTCAGATAGCCGGATTATCCGGTACATTCCCTGTACCTTCCTCATATCCTTAAAGGTGCAAGCAGTGCATGGAGGGCCACCCCCAGCAGTCTCTGCGAACAAGCTAACGAAAAAGTAATGAGTGAATGTCACTCAAATTTGGCTCTGGTAAATATTATGGTCATTCTTGAACGTTCGACATCTCTGGAAACAGAAAGGGTTGCGAAGAGAGTTAGCACAGAGAGAGAGAGAGGGAGAGATGGTTCTGGTAGTGTGTTCCTCCTACATGCCAGTTTTTCCTCGTGATTCTTTAAAGCTGCCGTGCCCTTTTGTGTAGACTTGTGTCAAAACATTTTTGCAATTAGGACAGCCCTATAACTTAGTCCTACAGCACAACCTGTGCAAAGCCAAGTCTAGAAAACTTGAGTAGTGGAGGATAAGAGAATACTCTCGAGAATAATCACTCCTCCAGACCACCACGCTCCACTGCAGGGATTACACATAGACTCAATCTACACACAGCACATACACACCCTTTCTTAATATTGGTTAAAGAATGAATAATTCTAAAAGTAAAAGTTATGCAAATACGTGCCACTCTTGCGCTTTGACATTCATGCATATGCATTATTTACAAATTGAAAAAATATGCATTTTCTTCAGTTCATTGGCTTTTGGATATTTTTTCGCCTTCTTTTGAACAAAGATGCCTCTGCCCCCTTCAACATTTCCAATCAACATTCAACAACCCAGACACCGATTTTACCACATTCAAACAACATGGCCAGTGTACCTGGATCTTTTCTCTCGCAAAAAAACAACAAAAAAACACAGAAAACATCAACATAAAAAACAAACTGAAAAGGGAAAAAAAAGAAAATACTTAAAGGGAGATGTTCCCATACAAGCCAAGAGGACTCCATTGTTTTAGTTAGCTTTTTTGTCCTGCTTTCTCAGACTCCGCTCAGATGCTAACAATACTGTAGTACACTTATTTTCTCTAATATCCTAACTTTTAAATTAAATATAACGTTCTTTGAAGATTCCTTTAAACAAATCCAGGAAAATGGATGCAAGCGTGGCTTGTTTGCCGAGGGAGAGGCCTGCAGAATCCCGTGCTGCCCTATGCAATTGATGGCCGGAGATAATCCCGAGTCCGTGGCTTTCGGGAAGGACGTGTCCTATCCTCAATCCTCGATGTACTCCCACAGGTCCTTCTCGTATCCTTCATGCACGTGCTGGAGCAAGACTCTTCGTCTGCTCTCACAGTATCTGAGAACGGAGTAGAACATCGGCGCTTTAAAGAGAACCAGCCAACGGGATCCTCCCACTGACCAGGCCCTGGTCTACACCCACCTGTATTTATCTTGTACCTGGTCTACACTCACCTGTATTTATCTTGTACCTGGTCTACACTCACCTGTATTTATCTTGTACCTGGTCTACACCCACTTGTATTTATCTTGTACCTGGTCTACACTCACCTGTATTTATCTTGCACCTGGTCTACACTCACCTGTATTTATCTTGTACCTGGTCTACACTCACCTGTATTTATCTTGTACCTGGTCTACACTCACCTATATTTATCTTGTACTTGGTCTGCACTCACCTGTATTTATCTTGTACCTGGTCTACACCCACCTGTATTTATCTTGTACCTGGTCTACACCCACCTGTATTTATCTTGTACCTGGTCTACACCCACCTGTATTTATCTTGTACCTGGTCTACACTCACCTGTATTTATCTTGTACCTGGTCTACACTCACCTGTATTTATCTTGTACCTGGTCTACACCCACCTGTATTTATCTTGTACCTGGTCTACACTCACCTGTATTTATCTTGTACCTGATCTACACTCACCTGTATTTATCTTGTACCTGGTCTACACTCACCTGTATTTATCTTGTACCTGGTCTACACTCACCTGTATTTATCTTGTACCTGGTCTACACTCACCTATATTTATCTTGTACTTGGTCTACACTCACCTGTATTTATCTTGTACCTGGTCTACACTCACCTGTATTTATCTTGTACCTGGTCTACACCCACCTGTATTTATCTTGTACCTGGTCTACACCCACCTGTATTTATCTTGTACTTTCTGTTTGATGTCCTGCAGGGAGTCTTGGGAGATGTCCCGCTCCAGATAGCCCGACAGCGTCTCTGTGGCGTTCTCCAGATCCGCCTGGTTGTTCTGACGCCACACAAACCGACAGGTAACAGGGTTTAAATCAGCCACGCACGCACGCACGCACGCACGCACGTCACAAGCACAAACCTCACAGGGAAAGTTGATCCTGGCGAGCGCCCCTAGCCCCCCCCCCCCCCCCCCCCCCCGTTGACCCTACCTCGAATATTATGGACTGGTTGTTCTTCTTGAGGTAGAAGGCAAAGACGTAGGTGAACATGAGCGTGGAGCGACACTGGCACAGCACGTCCACCGCCTTCTTCAGGAACTGCACCTCGATCCAGGACATGTTGTGCTGCTGCATCTCCTCCATCTTCTGCTTGACCTGGGCGTAGAGCTTGTGCTCAAAGCGCAGGCTCTGCATGTGGTTCATGTAGCGGTTGCAGTAGAACAGGTAGCGCTGCAAGGCTGCCCTGGAGCGCTGCAGAGCACACGCCTGGCTTTAATTACAAAGGCTATGGTGGTGGCCAGCCGCGGGCCCTGCACACCGTGGGGGCCCCCACACGCGCGCACACACACCGTACACACTCAGGTCGGCTATTACACGTGGGCAACGGGGCCGTTAAGTCAAAGCAGAACCCCTAGCTGTGCTCTGAGTAACGTGACTAGTGGAAGGCCTAGGGCCTTCGTAAGGTTAACGATCTAAAAATACCTCTTGCGCGTCGCGGGCTGCCTTGGCGTCGTCTTCGTTGTAGCGGTTGCAGTTGTACCTGCGGGGGGCCGACCAGCAAGTTATTAACATGGCAAAATATGAAACATGGAGTATGTCGGTTTCATACAGGGAGACAGCCTGGCTTTACTGGCATAGGATACCCAGAAGGGTCTCAGTTTTGCCCATCGCAAACCTTAACTGATCCTATATTCACCAAAACGTTTGTCAGAATAAAATCCCTCTCAATCCTTTTGGCAGGTTACAGCTTCTTTGTTTTGCGGTCTACTACCACACTTTACGGTACGGATCCTTCCACCTAGCTACTTAATAATTTACATAAGGCCTACTTATAAAGCCATAGCTTTCTCTCTCTTTCTTCGCTACGTTCCGGAAGGGTTCACTGTATTTGTCTGGGCTTACCAGGCTGAGCCATGAGGCTCCCAGGGGCCCAGGCAGACCCAACAGAACTCGGCCTTGCAGTTCTGGTTCCGGCACACCATGTGGTTGCAGCCGCCGTCCTTCTCTATGGTCACGTGGCATTTGGGACATTCCTGTCGCGGCAGAAAAACATTGTTATAGCTGGTCTTATCTCGAGGCTGAGAGGAGAGACTGCCGTTGTTTTTCATTTAAACTTAGCATCGAGGTCATGCGTTTTGGCCACTGTAGGAGAACTGGCCGGTGTTTGGAGACACAACAACACACAGCCAATAGTACGACTTCAGAGGAGGCCTTGTGTGATACCTTTGTGTTGGCCGCGATCCAGTTGGACGTTTCACTGTCATCGTCGCATTTCTTAATCCATTTCCTGAGCCACTAGGAACCAGAAACAGGAGAGATAACGTCACCCAGGCCCCTGAATGACTAGACTCCATTGGGGTGTTGAATTTAAGTTCGAGAAGCACGCTTTTGTCAGGGAAAAGAAAAGGCAGCCCTCTTCTAAGGGGCTACGAGAAAAGGCGGGTGGCGGTCTGGTGTCGGGCTATATTGTCAGAGAGATCCTCATGAGGTCTGAGGAGGATGCCACAGAGGGCTTTGTCCGCGGGCCTCATTCAATGTACAGTTCAGTGAAGAGGTGAAAACCACCGTTGGCCATGAGGGTACACGTAGCCTACGCAAACCTCCCCCCAGGTTAAGCAGGACGGAATGTTACACATAGTCGCCTTCACTGTGTAACATACCTTGCACTTGACTGGATCGTGCCAGTTCTCTCCACAGTTGAAGCTGCGGGGAAAATAGAAAAGAAGAGAATCATATTTATATTCCAAACACTAAGTAACATTACAGGGGGAGCACATCTGCATTGAAACGTTTGCTTTAACACGAGAACAGCAGCCATGTTATAAAAGAAAGTAGCAACTATAAGAGATGATATGGTATGTATCGTGTGACACTGTGTGCATTAAAGAAGAAATGCATGGTACAGACAAGGGACCTCACGATTGATGCTCAAAACATACGGGACTGATTCAAACGAAGGTCCTTACAGGGGCACTGAGGCAAACACTACGAAGCATAAGTTCAGAAATGAAGGCAAAATATTAAGAAACCTACAAATCAGAATCTTGTTGACAGCATGTACGTATGAATATGACCTTTGGGGTTGCTGACCGGTAAGTAACACTGGGCCTGGAATGTCAAAGAACGGGCCAGGGAGCAGTACACTAAGGGACCGGCACCCATGAAAACGCTAAAGCTATGACGTTAAGATGTCCAGTGGGAGATCTACTGTTGCACCAGGGACATTAAAATGTGAAGTTGGCCCGTCACCTAAAAAGCGGGGGATAGCTCCACTGTCACGCTAGGGACATAAAGATGCCAACCAGAAATGACGGAAACAATATTAAATTTGAACTAGGTAGGACCCCAAAGTGGGAGGGGAAACGCCGCAAAAAGGACACATTGGTGGCGGGATCAGATCCGAAGGTGTGTTCAGCAACCTAAGGGGCATGTCCAAAATTGTTATGTAAGTAACTTGTATATAAACCATGTGCAGAGGCTAGTCTGGCAGACGCTCCGCAGACCACCTCCAGCTTTGTTATTTGCCAATAAAGTTTACCCAAGAAGAACCTCTTTGACTTCAGTCTCGTCGTTGTATATTTTGTGCAACGTTTTTTTTCTCTCCATCACGATCAGAGAAACCTTTCGCCCATTTCTTTGTTTAAACAGTGAGTGGATTTCAAGGGGACTCCAGGTAAACTGTAATAAACCCTCCCCAGTTGTTGTTGTTTTTTCTGCAGGGGATTAGCTAGGGCCTGTCAACAGGAAACATAGATCCCAGGGGGGGGTTGCCTCTGTTGCCTAAGGGACCCAGAGGGGCGTGGTGCACCTCCTCCACCACGGCCCTCAGGCGGCCGGCCTGGGGGGAGCGCGTCCCATGACGTAGCCCGCAATGTGGTCCCGGGCGGAGGCCAAGGGAGATAGCACGGGTAGCTGTCTTACCAGAACTGACGGCCACACTTGCACCTGACGGGCTTGGCGTCGGGGTACTGCACTTTGACGACGTGGTGGCAGTCAGGCGCAGGGCACCACTTCAACAGTCGGTTACACTACGGGGGGGGGAGGGGATAATTATGCAGTTGTAAGTCAGATCGCGTCATTATGCATTGGGCCCTGTGAAAAGAAGCCAGTGGCATTCAACGTGCAAATAGATCGGAACAGACTCGTGGGGAACGCAGAAGCTTACCTCGACAAAACTATTTGTTATTAAATGTTGGTACTTCAACTTCACTTTTGAATCTGTTATAAGGCGCCTGGGAGGAGAGCCGAAAAAGAAGAAAAAAAAGACAAACGTCAATACAATTGGACAGAAACAGATGAGTTCTTGTGCTACTGTGGCGCCTAGCAACGTATAATCAAAACAGGCAGTGGTCTAAGGAAGATCAGAATGTAGGCTAAGACAATTAGTCAGCATTAGATCTGGGTCAGGAGGGAGTGTGACAGCTTAGCATCAAAGCTCTGCGATAGATAATAGATACGGCCTTCATGTGTGAATACCCCTCCCAGGAGTTTTAGTAGCCTCGTTATTTTATAAATGGTTATGAAAAACTTTGAAGGGATTCAACAAGACGTATAGAGAAGCTAATCCCACTAGCACAACACCGCCACAAAGCCCCTGGTGGGAGTCACGTGGCCCTCTCAGACGTTCAGCCAATGAATTGGAGTGACCTAGTTTTGACTCAACACAACAGCCAGATAACCGTGAGTCTGGTAAAACGGAGGAAATCCCACCTCAGCGTTGCTGTGAATCAACATCTTTTGAGAGAAAGCGAAGGCAAAGCCCCCCCTATAATCATACCCCCACATAATGTCCTTGTCAAACTACACTGGCATCAGAAATACTCACATGACCGTGTTGTCGTCAACCAAAATATCACAACTGTGAGCAGGACAGGATATGGTCTGAAAGGGCACCACACAATTATAACAATGAGTAGCCGTTTCAAACTAGTGAAACAAGCAAGAATGTTGACCATATAAGAAAGGCAGGAAAAGATGGCTTACCTGTCCCATTCCCTCCTCTATGATTTTGGTGGTGAGGTAATCTCCCCAGCATTGCATGCAGAACTTGTGTCCACACTCCAGGCCAGTAAAGTACTGTGGGAAACATACCTATATTAACCTCTCTTTGATTTCAGACAAGCACAACAAGCAGACAGGCCTTCTGGTTGCAAACCAAACACCAAAATGAGGGCAACCCAGGGCACATTGTTTATGTCAAAGCCGTGTATCCTCACAGGGTCTGGCGCAGGCCAGGGGTAACTGGAGACAGATGTGCCAGCAGTCTTTTTTTTTCTCTTTTCAGCAGGCCAATTAAAACAATCCCTCGGTGTGCTTAGGAGCGGATGTCATTTTCTGACTGGACTATTAACCCATCCCACTAAACAAAGCACGACCCACTTGTAATTGTCTGTTTCAAGACAAGGATGATGTGATGTTCGGCTTAGGAGGTAAGGGAATAAAGGAAGCTTGGATGCCATCGGAAACGTCCATTACTATTACAAACACCGTGTGTGACTCATACAAGCGAAGACAAAAGATCCTTTGAACTAGAACTGGTGGACATTCAAGAACTGCTTGAAAGGGCAATCTGACATAAATGGGAAGTCTTTTTGAGAAAACAGGTCAAGTATAGATTATTTGCTTGCCTTATTTCATAGTAACACATGCATACGACAAAAAAAGATCATGGTACTTTGTTTTGGTTTGGCATGGTGGTACTACTCACTGAATTGGGGTAGTTAAGGAAGCAGATCTGACATGGCAAGTCCTGCGCCGATGATCTCGTGTTCATTGGGCGTGTGCGCGATTTCTTACTCGGGTTGATGACGTGACACTCAGAGAACAGCTTGTCCAGGTTACCGTCGAAGTACCTATGGATACCCATTTTAGGAGGTAGATTAACAAGGAAGATGCAATGGTTTGTTCTGGAGTGCGAAGTCATTGTAAGAAGAGTTGAGCGAGCTTTGCAATCAGATATCCCCTCAAAATAGTGTCCACCTACTCCACAGCGAACAGTGCGCAGTGCAGTGCACAAGCCAATGTTGCACAACTTGGTATCATTGTTGAACTGTATGATTTCAAAAGGGTGTAGTGTATTGATGTGCCATCTTTTACTAATTCGCTGTTACCCTGGTTTACACAATTCATTTTTGAGAAAAAACTCATAATTGGCAGCAGACATGTTGCTAAAATAATCATCACCATCAAGGTTAAAAATACATGCCTTCTATTATTCTTACTTTCCTATTTCCTTTTTAATCAATTGTAGGGAAGAGAGGAGGAGGTAGAAGGAACATGAGGGGGACATGGGAATGGGAATCCTGAAAAGTGTAAAAATCCAAGATTAAAAAATAAATAAAAAATACATGCCTTTCCATCAGCTTCTCTTTGTCCCAGTTGAAGTGACTAAGAAGTATTCGTGTGATTGTTGCAGGATTCTAGAGACAAGATAATCGCACATTACTGCTTTGCAAAAACTACGACTGTAAGAATATATAGATTTGAAAATATCATGATTAAAGAAATCCTCAACTTGTTTGAATAACTCATAGAAGCCCTGCTTGATAATATCATAATTCTTTGTGTAAGAGGAAACAAAATCATCTAAGAATGTACAATCAATAAAAAAATGCAAATAGGTTACTGAGGGATCTGTTACTTTGATATAAATGCATGTTAAGGTATCACACAGCCCCTATTTCCACTTAACTACCTGAGTTTAGGCAATATCGGAAAGGCTTACCAAACACAAACACACATACACACCAGAATCTGTGAAGTCAGGTTGAAAAGGTTTGTGTACAAAATGTGCAGCATCACTGCTCTAAAGCTCCTACACAAACCCATTTGGATGAATGTTGCGGTTTTACTACTCATCATTTTAAAACTTCAAAAGGCTAGAGCTGATGAATGTCCATGTCAGTGTAACTGCAGATTTGTATATAGCTAGTGCCTCGTTTTGCATGTTATGTGGAGCAATAATCGTGCAGGCCTTGAAGTAGTAGAGCAGGCCTCCTCACTTTGCTGTCTCACTCAGAACCATCAAGGTATTTCACTTGCCAAGACTAGAGACCGTCTAATCTGGATGATATCAGCTACCAAGTTATGCAACGTTCGAAAACATTGAATTTCATTAACGTTAATTAACATAGCTTACAATTGCTGACTTTACAAGCGAGTGGCTGGATTGCCAGTTTGGAAAAAACAGCTGATGATCTGTATGATGTACGAAGCCTATTTAGCGAGCTTGAGCTTAGCTAGCTAGGTAATTTAACGTTGGATAACTTCTTGCAATACTTTGAATATTTCGTATAGGGGAAACGGTTGTTTAAGTTTTCCAAATGCATAATATAGTCAACGATTAACCTACAAACAAATGCAATTATAATGACACAGTTACTAACGTTAGTGGCAGAGCATTTTTTTCCTTAAATCTCAGCAACACAACAACAGACTAAGCCCTGGCCTGGCGAGGGGCTAAGACCTAACTGCCCCGGCTGATGATAACTCTGCTACAACATAGTTTGCTGTTCTACTATGCAACTCATAATATATCAAAATATCTACCTGAATGACCTCATTGACCTCTCTGATACACTCAACCATATGCTGGAGGATCTGCTCGGCTGTCAGCACTTCAAATCGATAGTCCTCTTCTTCTTGACCAGGGCCGTGGCCACTGCCTCCGGTTTCTCCACATTCGTCTCGCTCTCCACCAGCCACCACGGGATCGACCAACTCCACCTCCCCGAGCTCCAGAGTGTCCTCGTCGGGTTCCTCTTCAGCGCTGTCTTCGCTGCATTCCTCTTCTTCGTCGTCGAATTCATAATTATAACCCTCGTCTGAGTCCATTACTTGGGTTATTATCAACTTGTCACAACACACTTTGCTACTTTGAATTAACAAGAAATGTTGATATAAGACCGTCTAAAATCACAAATGGGAGAGGGTAACGTTAATATTTTTCAGCTGCAGCGAAAATAACAACAAAACGTCGCCTCTGCTGAGCCAACAAAGAAAACGTCATGAACTGACGGCGAGTCTGCGACCATACGTCACGAGAGTCTTCTGATAAATAATTCAAAATAATAGTTTTTACAAAATACACCATGCAAGTGCATATCGTTAAGCAAAATATACGAATCTACTTTTATTGCAGCATGCGTAAAATGTGTTTTATATGTAATGATTGTGCGTGACCGCACTGTGGCAATTCTTACCATTAAACTCCGGATCCTGCTTAAGTAAATATGAACTTATGGACAAAAATACACAAAGGCGTTGAATAGAAATGTAACATGTACATTTCTCCCCTTTTTATTTGTTAAGTACCAAACTGCATATTATTGAAAAGTTTGTGTTAATTTGTGGTAACTAATTTGTTACTTGTTTTTAGTTATTCATGTTACTATCATTGTTAGTGTTGAATGCTTTGACACCTATCTATATTTCACAATGTCTGTCATTTACAAAGATAATGAGATGGTCATATCTCTTTGAAACAAAACTCACCAAACCCAACGCACCAGTTTTTCAATGGAGTGTAAGAACAGGTGTTATGCATGTACAGGTGTATTGGTTTCCCTGTTGACTGGTAGTATTGCGCGTGGGTGTACAGTTGTTTTACCGATCTGCATGGGTCTAACTTGTTTCCGACGAACCCGAAAATTGATCCTTAAGATATGTGCGATGTATGTTTTCAAGAAATAGTCGCTTTTAACTTCTGCATGATTTCTCTGATCAAAGTCCATGAGACCAACCAATTTAGCAATATAGTCTAATCGACTTTGATCACAGAAACCATACAGAAGGTAAAAGCGACCATTTATTGAACGCACACATCCATTGAAGGTCTTCTATGTAGTATCCATTTCCTGGTTCGTCGCAACCAGTTAGACCAGATCAGATCGACGAAACAACTAGACACGCACGTAAAATACCACCAGTTAACAGGCAAACCAGATGAACTATAACATAGTCATTGCAATCGATTTGTTTAACGGGTCCGTTGGGTTTAGGAAGTTTAAAGTGGCATTTTGGCATTTTAACCAATTCAAAAATGTGTGTGTGTGTGTGTGTGTGTGTGTGTGTGTGTGTGTGTGTGTGTAAAATTCGTATTCAACGTCCTTGTATTTTTGTTTCATACTTTAGGGAAGATTGTATCGCTTTGTATGGCCGTAGGACTACTTCTCCTTCCCACTGTATACAAATTCTCACAACTCCCCCTCTTACCCCACCAGATCATGTGATAACATTTTTAGAAGCACCTGACTAGAGCAAGCAAACCCAAAGCAGGAAGAGCCTCGCACAATGAAACGCAGCAATGATGTCGAGTGTAGTTGAATGTAAAGATAAAACTTATAGTCAAAGACTAATTTCCCTTGCTTTCATTGTTTTGCTTCATATACACAATCTGGAAGCAGTATGGCCCTTGCCACAAAGTATAATCACTTCTGTTGAAGCATTTGGCTTGAACCCACGGGACTTCAATTTTCAATATGCGAAGGATTCCTCTGCTCAACCTGGTTGTTCTGTTTTGGATGAAGCGTTTAAGAGATACTTCACTCTAATTTTTCCCGACTACACTTCAGGTAGGTTTCAGATTTGAAGAAACTTTGATTTAATCATATATCCAGCGGTCATAAAATTTCATCCATTGTAATCTGTACTTTATAGATATTGTGGACTGAAAACTTAGAGACACGTTCACATGCGCTGGTATTCGATGGATATATAAATGGCAGTAACAGTATTTATATTGTAGCCTATTATGTTCCTTAAGCCCTATATCATTTAAAACATTGTCCTATTAATGTTTAATTGGACTAATATTAATATTAAATATTTTTAGCCTTGACTACCATTTCTTGTCACATAAGCCTTGAATGTTACCACATGCTCACTACAGTGAACCAAAACAACCTTTTGTTTTGGTTGACCCATTCTGTTTTTCATGTTAGCTTTTAAAGTAAATCAAAGGGCTTTGTGGTCAGTTGCATGCATTATTGTTATCCAGCAGCCAGCCTCTGAGTACTCAAAACAATACAATGAAGCACAGTGTCCCATACATTTCACATATGGTGAAGAAAACAAGGATGCTGTTGAAACAACATTACTGAAGCAGCCAAACAGTGGGGTATTCACAAAATGGCTGCCATTGTTATTATTTACCCCTTCTAGGACCAAACAATGAGGTGGTGTCCTCATACAATTGGGAAAGACCCTTTTCTCTTGTAATTAGTGTGGACCAGGCTGACTGTGAGAGCCATCCAAATGCAGACTCTTCGGAAAGTTGTAAGTGAAGTGGCCTCAGCTATTCAATGAACCAAGATAAACCAATTTGAGTTTCCGTTTTGTTTGTTTGTCTACACTTTGGTCTTACTTACTAAGAGTCAATTTGTGCAGCCACAATTCTCAATATCTCCTGCAGACAGGATGTAGTGTTGCTCACATTAGCTAATGTCATCCATGAGGGTATTTCTCCGTCTCTAATCCTTCCTTGACTCCACGGTAACATGGTGTGTTTTTCCCCCCGCCGCAGACAATCTGAGTATATCTGCAGGTCAAGCTGCGCTAAAGGCAGGGACAGTATGGGGTGCTCTCAGAGGTAAGTACAGAATGACATTGCCGGTGCGATTTGTTTACATTTGAAAAACAAACTTGGGGAAACAAATTTTTTTTATCCAAGTTGTATCCTCTAAAATGCAGGTCTGGAGACGTTCAGCCAGCTGGTGTATGAGGATAACTTTGGTGCAGTAAGTAATCACTTAGTAGGCAACTGGGCTGCGGAGTGAGTTATCGAGAGAATTAATAAACACGTTTTATATTCCCACAAACCCCGTGATTCATGGGTTTATGTATTTATCAGTGGTTCAGATGTTCAGAAGTTCCTCTTGTCTCGTTTCGTTTCTTCACCAGCTTTTTGTGAACAAGACTGAGATCAAAGACTTCCCTCGGTTTCAATTCCGGGGCCTCCTGCTGGACACTTCCCGTCACTATCTACCTGTCCAGGCCATTTTAAAAACTCTGGTAATCATTCAGGATACTCCGAAAAGCTGTCAATGACATGGCCATGTTACATGTGGTCTATACTGAAAGCAATGTTTCCCTTACAGGATGCTATGGCTTACAACAAGCTCAATGTGTTTCACTGGCACATTGTTGATGATCCATCCTTTCCCTACCAGAGCCGCATTTTCCCTGGCCTCAGCAGTAAGGTATGGCGACTGGGTACTTCCATGCTCTACCGAATTCACAAACATCAAACTGTATCTAATTACAGAATGGGGCATATTGTAATTGTTGACAGTTATGATTGAGCCCATACCAGTGGATCATCGGTCTTGAAAACCTCTGTTTTGGTTTGGTTAAGGGGGCTTTCCACGCCACCACTCATATCTACACCCAGTCGGACGTCAGACGTGTGGTCTCTCACGCGAGGCTTCTTGGTATAAGAGTCCTGCCTGAGTTCGACACACCAGGTCACACCCAGTCATGGGGAAAAGGTAACGCAGAAAACATCCCCTTCTGCCTCAAAAGGTTTAGGCATACCTTATTTTACCCAAATATTTCCTTTTTGAAAATCTTGTTCTAGTGTTTGTAACACAATGTCTGCTTCCCAGCTACATTTCTCTTGATGCGTAGTTGTGTGATTTGACTGAGATAGATTAAACAATCTAGTCGACATGAACTTGTAAACTAAAGGATGGAAATGTTTTTTACCAATAAGTAGAGACATGTCAGAGTGCTCCAGCAGTTAGTTTTAAGGAAGGGAAACAACCTACTTACATGTAGTGCTTGCAGTGGCCAGCTGATTCGGTGGTAGTGCTGATTTGGTGCGTGTGGCTCAGTAACTGATTACTCATGCATAGATCGGGCACGTTTGGTAAACTAAAAGCCTGTCTGCTTCTCCCCCAGGGCAGCCTGGTTTGCTGACTCCCTGCTTCAAAGGGGCCGTCCCGTCCGGGACCTTCGGCCCTGTCAACCCCGTTTTAACCTCCAGCTACCAGTTCATGGCCAGCCTCTTTAAGGAAGTGTCCTCCGTGTTCCCTGATTCGTTCGTTCACCTGGGCGGCGATGAAGTTGACTTTTCATGCTGGTAAGGGTCTCAGGGTAGCATCGTAGGTGTCTACAAACTAGTCATAATAACGGGGTCATCGTTTGAAATCAATGGTGTGTGTTATTTACGTCATTCAGGAAATCTAACCCTGACGTCCGGGCATTCATGAAGACGATGGGATTCGGGAGTGATTACTCCAAATTGGAATCATACTACATGGAGAAGTAATGCACACGTGACAGCCTAGAATACAGGAAATAGAGAGCCAGCAAACGGGTTGGACTCAGACGGAGAGGGGGTGATAAGAGCACACACTGACGCTTGTGTTTGTCATTTCAGCATTGTCAACATCACGTTAGCCTTGAATAAGACATCCATAGTATGGCAGGATGTATTTGACTACCGCGAAGCTGTAAGTATCATCCCCGGAAAGGGATTTCCGACCTTTCCAGGAACAATCAAATTGAATACAACAATTTATTCCCATCCACACAACACAAGTTTGTAAGCCCCCCCCCCCCCCCCCCCCCCCCATTGAATGCCCGTATTTAGCTTTAGAATTGTGTTCCAGCGCAGTTCTCTGTCAGTGGTGGAGGTATGGAAGGCGGGCTGCTACCTGTGTGAGGTGTGCAGGGTGACCAAGGCAGGTCTGAAGGTGATCCTAGCCTCGCCGTGGTACCTGGATCAACCAGGGCCCACCCACGACTGGGCCCGCTACTACACTGTGTGGCCCCTTGCCTTCAAGGGTCAGAGCCGAGCTTGTGTGCTGTGTGCTGTGAAATAGGAGCCGCTCTTGCTGTGTTCTTTTGAATTACACTTACCTCTACATCAGAAAATTGGCCATTTTAGCGAGCAATCGGAAGTCTTTGTGAACTAGCAGGTTTATACCACTAGAGAGCACTAGTGCCTTTCCTATGGACTTATCACACAAACCTTTAGTTCACAATATATCTTTCTTCCGCTAACTTAACCCAAGGTAAAACCATCCCATTGTTGTGTTTGCTCGTGACCCTTAACACGATGATGTACAAATTAACTGATTTGTGCTGACAAAAGCTGAACCAGGTAGTAGGTAAAGAGAAATCTACACTGCACTAATAAAAAACCCCGACTCAAATTTTCGACATAGGTTTGGTAACAGGTCCTCTGTCAATGTAAGACTACAATGCAAATTCAAACTATAGGGAACAAAGCAGCCCAGAGGTTCAGAGACACGCCCTGGTCCCACCCACCCACCAGCCACCAGCTTGTAGACGTGTTGTTTGTCCCCCTGGCTAGATCCCATTGAGCACCGTGCTGCACATCTGGAAGGGCGTGCCTGCTGAGTACCAGGCCGAGCTGAGCCGGGTGACTCACGCTGGCCACAGAGTCCTGCTGGCCGCTCCCTGGTATATCAACCACATCACCATTGGCCAGGACTGGCGCACTTTCTACCCCATAGACCCGCAGGAATTTCCTGGTGTGTGCAAAGCATACAGCAATGCAATTCAATGGTTAATAAATACAGTATCGTGATGGTAGTTTAAGCTTCCGGTGCTCCTCAGCAGTGCATAGTATAGGTCTTGCTTTTTGGCTGTAGCTGGTGGTAGGTCTGGGGAGAGCGGTGATAATTCCTTCATGCAATACACACATGAATATTAACTGTGGTGCTCTAGTCTAGATTGGACATGATTAGTGCTCGTTAGGGAAATGGTTGACGGTTTGGCTTTAATCAAAGTGTACAAAAGGGGGGTTTGGATTTGATTGCGGTGCTGTGCTGTGTCTCTGAGACTGCTGTGATTGCACATGAATAGCCTGGTAGACATGCTGTAGATGCATTTAGTGGTGAATGACGGAGGTTAATAACAGTGCTCATTGTTGTTGTGTTGCCCTCACAGGCACTGAACAGCAGAAGCAGCTGGTAATAGGTGGGGAGGTCTGCATGTGGGGGGAGTATGTTGACGCCACCAATCTCTCCCCCCGCTTGTGGTAAGAAATTCTGATAGACCAGCAGTCGGAAAACAATGTGACAAGGGCTCGGGAACAGAGGAAACCCACACGGTGCTCTGTGTTCTTAGGCCCAGGGCGAGTGCAGCAGCAGAGAGACTGTGGAGTGATGCCAAGCAGACCTCCAGTGTGGAACAGGCTTTTCCTCGCTTGAAGGACTTCCGCTGCAAGCTGCTGAGGTATGGTTTCACTTCCCAAACAAGCTGTAAAAGGAAACGATGTTCATGATGACATGGCATTTATGAATCCTAATAACGACTGTAATGTTTCCTCCCAGACGGGGCATCCAGGCAGAGCCCCTGTATGTGGGCCACTGCAGGCACGAGTACCAGGGTGTGTGAATGTTTCACAGTGAAGAAGGAATTATCAATCTCAGGGATCATTTCATTCAAGAATCAGTTTTACAGTGTAATGAAAATGTTTGTGTACCCTGCATGATTTTCAAAACGTTGGCACTTAAAACCCAAATCATCCCTATTTTTGGATAAGAACAGGTGAGTGAGCAGTACAATTCGGCCAAAATCACTATTTTATCATTCTTTTTAGATACCTTTTATCTTTTCCCGAGACACCACTACTGTGCATGTTTCGGGGCTGTCCATTTAAGGGCTGATACTTCGAGTTTTAGATTATTCAGTGTCAACCATACAAAATATCAGGCAGGGTGTACTTATGTTTTTACTGCACTGCACTCTATCATGTGATAATCTGTATTTTCAGTGACCTAATATGATTATGAAGTACAAGACTTGAATTGTTAAGATTTTTGGACTAGATATTTACTCTTGCGTTTTTTATGACATTTTATTTTTTGGCACTGATTTAATTCTTTTTGAGGCATTAAACTTAACTTTTTTATGCACGTGTTTTAATCCATAGATACATGACCAATAAACATAACATGTGCTGTTGACATGAAACGGTTTATCTTTTGTTTTACTGTACTATCACTGTGAAAAAGGTTTTAGATGCTGTAGCTTGCTCAACTGCTACGCCACTTGTATGTGGAAAATAATTTCGTTTAATGATTTTCAAAACTTGATATCATAGATAATGAATTGCAATTGTTACAGATAATCCCACATTTTGCACACCTACCCTATATATGCTATCGATAACAGTACAATGTTGTTTTGTTCATTTCCCCTCTGGATAAGTGTCTTAGGCGGTGTACTCCCTAGATTAGCTCACCATTTCCTTGGTCAGCAGTGTTGTGCTTTTTTTGCTTAAGTCTCCCTAATGTTTAATGTACTTCTTAAATTGAGCCGACCTGTCTTTGATTTGGACTGAGACAATTGATTTCCCCATTGTGTGGATTATGGAGGCCACAGCAGATGGTGTGGAGTTGGGGGTTAATCCCTGGTGGCCAGAATGCTGACACCCCAATCCTGCTCCCACCCTCCTGCTGGCCGGCCCACCAAAAGCTGTTGTTTCCCTCCAGTGGACCAATCCTATTGTAAACTTACTGCATAATGTTTTAGACTTGACAAAATGAGCTCTAACAAGCTGGAACAGTACAACTATCCAGTATGAGACATGCATGGCAGATTAGCAATATCAACCCCAAAGTTACAGTGGAGTCATGCGACATCTTAAATCATTATTTTAGGAACGTATTATTCAAAAGGCAATATGGCTATGGTAAAGAGGATACCCTGTGCTACTTACGTGCAAACAGGCCAACCACTTAAAAAGTTAATCTCACTCTTTGACAATAGCTGACATTCAAGGAGATTATATTAAAAGCTGCTTAGCTGATGCAAAGTTGTGAACTTATGTGTCAAGGACATCCGCTCAAGGACAAGTAGCATACGGAAAATTGTCTGGAACACCTTAATATTGATTGTGTGTGTGGCATTAATTAGGATGCTGATATGATACCAACATTTCAAAGAATGTATAAAATATGGCTGGGCAGTTATTACACCTTTGATCATAGGAAGTTGACAGTTGGCAACATCGCTGACGTGATCAGCTGGCACGTGTCCTGCCTCAAGTGGCATGCTCCTGTCACCATAAATATTTCTCCTGAGCGCAGCAGTACATCTTAATTACCCACCTGGCTCATGGCAGTTGGCTGGTTAAATGTGTCTGGATCTGATAAACAATCACAGGGCCTTTGAGCCCGATCACGGTGCTCAGGAGAGGAACAATCCGACAGTTATCCCTCCTAGGCCTAACCCCAGCGATGGCACATCGCATTATGCTGATGGCAGCAGCACCGTTCCAGCAGCCACTCATCCGTCTACCCATCAGAGGGAACTAGTTCAATATGTAGTGATGAGTAGTGTGTGTATGTGTGTGTGTGTGTGTGTGTGTGTGTGTGTGCGTGCGTGCGTGCGTGCGTGTGTGTTTTCTTGAAGGAGAACTGCATTTAAAATGAATCCTCACTAGTATTATATTATACAGATGGTGCCACCTCTATATATAACAAATAATATTCAGTCAAAAAGTATATTTTTCAGTTGGCGAATTGTCCAGTGGTACAAAACAGAAAGGGTCTAACAATTTGTAATATTTACATGTTTACAATTCTAAGTAATCCACCCAAAACTAAGTGTAACATACGTTGTTACCATTCGGTCTTACTCGCTCTGTACTTCTCACAATGATTCAAAGATTTTGCAGACGAAATAGTTTGGAGGATGATGTGGCATAAGGAATAGCTGCAGCGTAGTATGTAACAGGGGCACAGTGTAGGTTAAGCTCAGGTGTTGAAACTGCGACAGGAATGATCAGCTTTCCCCTTGACACGCAGGTAGAGCGAAGGCTAATCCGCACAGGTTAGCTCCCTCCGGCCCAGCCAGGCTCACCTGGGTTACGTAAATCCCGCAGAATGGATCTTTTTGGGGGCATCCATGCATTGTCTTCTGGAGGATGAAGTTTACAGAGGAGTGCAGAGTTCCAGAGAGAGGCTCTGTCTGCCAGCCCAGACAAACCCCCCCAGGACTCATCCGAATCTCTCTAATCTGTTTACACACTAGTTTAGTTCAACAGAGAAGACTCTGTTCTGGCCATAGGGGCCCTCCTTAAATCAGCAGTGACTTATTTGGGATTTTATAGATGAAAGAAGGCTTAAGTCTGATTGTAGTCTCGTCTGACCCCAGTCGTGTCACACCATTTCACTTTTGAGTTGAGCAGAATATTTAAAAAACAAAGCGGTTGATAATAGCGGGGCTCTCTCTCTGAGAGGGCCGACACACTGTAGGGATAACCTAAAGTTACTCTAGCGTCCGTACCTCCTCGGAGAGCTGTGCGGGGAAGACAAGTGAGGGGTGGTGTTGCCGTCCCGTTGTCGTCCATGACCCCGCTCTACGTAAGACTTTAATAAGCTCAGTCCCACAAATCAAAGAAAAAAAGCAAATCACTGACTTCAGCCCCACCTAATTACCAGCAAATCACACAGGGGTCACTAATTAGTCCGACCGGGGATCCAGAGAGCAGCCACCATATGGCAGAAGAATGGGCTTAAGGGTCAACACTTTACTGCTCTTTCAATCTTGCGGCTAATTGTTTTTCTTCTCATCGCCCCTTCCCAGGCCGGGACCCCTCCGGGCGAGGCCGACCACATTTCATGGTAAGCTAAGCCACTTAGTTGATTTGGGATGGTTGTGCTCTCCACAGGCCACATGCCACGTCAGTGTAATGCCGAAACAACACAAGACGCAGTGGTTGGAAACTGTGATGCGCGGCTTGTTCTAGAACTTCACGAACAAAGCAAGCAATGGCAAGCAACAAAGATACAGTGCATTAACTTATCATCGACTCAGGGGAAATGGGAATTAGATGAAGATTAAAAAGACTCCCCGAATCTACACTAGATATCCAGGTTGGCACGTGCTGAAGCGGCTCTGGATTAGCGTTACTCACACTGAGTCATATGGCAAGAGGGCCGGGGGATTAGTGGATGATATGCTCGGAGACCTGAAGCAGGCCAGATCTGACCTGTCTGCTGTCTGAGAAAGCCAGCGCATAAGTGGGATGAAGTCTCAGCTATTATTTATGCAACGCAAAGAAAATGGCCTCTGTAATGTATGACCAGAAACATCTACCCAATTCTCTCAACGGCATCGTCTAGTTCAGATATGATTCATGACAATATCCTTTAAAATCGAAAGTGTGTGCCAGAAAACAGAGTTTGGACAATGTTGGGGTAATCAAATCTAACCTGTTCATTCACACCATTCTCCCCATCATTTCAATTCATCATTGATGGTGTTTCTCCCCCCTCTGAAGTGTGACTGATTGATCCATTCTTAGATGGACAGTAAAGATTAAGAGGATGACAAATAGGCATTTGCTTACACAGCATCAGAGCCTGGCGCTAATCTCCTTGTCTTTCTTCAGGAGAGCCCCCGGAGGACAGTCACTCACGCGCTCAGTCTACCGACAGATGGAGAGAGGAAGACAGAACACATCTCTCCTGTGACTGAAAACAAACTTCGGCGCAGGAACAGTTCGCCTGGGACCTCAGCCCCAGCAGAAAGTTGACGAGGTTATCTGGGGGGAATCTACTGCTGTGTCTCCTCCATCTTACCACTAGACTTATTGAGTACCCAAAGGACTGTTTGCTTTGAGATCCAACCAACGAAGACACCTTCAAGCGGACAAATATTTGCTCATTGACTTTGATAATTTAATAAGGACAGATTGTTCTGTCTCGAAAGGACAGCATCAGTCAAAATGGCTCTCAAAATGGAAGACCACCTGACCAAGATGAGCATGCTTGCCTCCGTCAACCCCAAGGATTCACAGCTACTCAGCACAAATGAAAAGCAAACAGGTAAGCCATCCAAACAGTGCTATAATAAATCATCTCTACCAACCAAAAAACAGACAAAAAGTTATAAAAACCTTTTGGCAATGAGGAGAATACGAGAAGGGTTGTAGTTATTGAAAAGTTCCATAGAAAACTTATTGTAGCTGTCAAATTCCTAATTTTGAATGCAGCTCATTTAACCAATGCTCTGCCTCACTCTCTCTCTCTCCTTCTCTCTGTCGCCACGTTTTACAGCTCCAGGGAAAGCCATGGTCCCCGGCCTGCTCTGTAAAGTATGTTCTGACACCAGCAGTGGGAAACACTACGGTGTGTACGCCTGCAATGGCTGCAGTGGGTTCTTCAAGCGCAGTGTGAGGAGGCGACTCATCTACAGGTTAGGAGAGTCAGGGACATGTTGCCAACGGGATAAGGTGCGAATCGTACCAACGGACTGTACTAGAGACTCAAACTCCTTCAAATACCATCATCCTGGGTCAGCCGTCCAGGAATACTGTTGTTTATGGGCCTGTGCTGGGTTTCCATAGTTTGAGTTCAGGTTTACAACGGCTTTATCTCCAACCCAGGTGCCAGGCTGGAAACGGCATGTGCCCAGTGGACAAGGCTCATCGAAACCAGTGCCAAGCTTGTCGACTGAAGAGGTGCCTTCAAGCTGGCATGAACAAAGATGGTAAGTCATAGACAACCCCCCCCCCCCCCCCCTCTCTATATTCCTTCTCTTCTATATCCTAAAATCCTGCCTTTGTGCCCCCCTCTCAGCTGTACAGAATGAGAGGCAGCCCCGCAGCACAGCCCAGGTGAGAGTAGACTCCATGGACGTGGACACGGCCAAGGAGCACCTGGCCACCACGCGCAAGTCACGGCCCTCCTCTACCTACTCGGCAGTCAGTCGATCGCCCATGAGCTCCTCGCTCAGCCCCCCGGCTCCGGCCCAGCTCTGCAGCAGCCCCAAGAACAGCCACCGCTTCATGGTCAGCCTGATGACCGCCGAGACGTGTGCCAAGCTGGAGCCAGAGGACGGTGAGAACACAACAGGGACTCGTTGGACCATCGAACACCATTCAAATTGACCACTCTGTGTCGCTACGCGCGTCAACTCAGCGGCGCTTGTCGAGCACCGGTGACTTATTCATCCTCTGTGGTTTGCAGTGGATGAAAACATCGACGTGACCAGCAATGAGCCTGAGCGGGAGAAGATGGCCGTGGACTGCCGGTCCTCGCCCTGCAACTCCAGCATTCCAGAGAGCGTGCATGAGACCTCGGCGCGCCTACTCTTCATGTCCGTCAAGTGGGCGAAGAACCTGCCAGTGTTCTCTCACCTGCCGTTCCGGGATCAGGTAAGAGCCACCACAACCGACACCTCATGAAAAGGTTGGTTTAATGAGTTGGCTGTTGACAGAGGGTGAAATAGGACGTAAAGGATCGACATATAGAATAGAATAGAATACAACTTTATTGTACTACCAAGGCAGGAGAATTGTCTTTGTTCTCACCAGTAAAAACATCAATCACATAAATGTACATTTATTAAAAGCAGGCATCACAAAAACAGAGTCTTACAATAAGACACAACATGACAACAGTCATGTGCCGGAGATGTAACATATATAATATGCAGTTGGCTTCTATGCGAGCTTCCATGATGAAGCCAGATTAGTGCTGTTTGTTGAGTGGTTTAATTGTTTAAAAGCTCAGTCACGTGAATGGATAAAACGTAACAATGGAATCAAAAGCCTTCCTGTGATTCACTCGATGCACAAAATTTCAAGAGAACTTTTCCATAAAGAATCTTATTTAAATTGTGTATATGGATTGCCATGGAGGGAGCAGGAGACTGATGCAGTGGTGTGTTTTCTCTCCAGGTGATTCTGTTGGAGGAAGCCTGGAGTGAGCTGTTCCTCCTGTGTGCCATCCAGTGGTCCCTGCCCTTGGACAGTTGCCCTCTCCTCTCCCTGCCTGACCTCTCCCCAGCACAGCAGTCCAAGAGCAGCCATCTGGCAACCAATCTGCGGGTCCTGGAGGAGGCCTTTCATCGCTTCAAGGTCCTGGCTGTGGACCCCACCGAGTTTGCCTGCCTAAAGGCCATTGTGCTCTTCAAGCCAGGTGAGTCTTCCTCGCTCATTGATGTGGGTAATATGTTATCTGTGATGTTATGGAACTAACATAATTGTGTTTCCATGGAACAGAAACTCGAGGTCTCAAAGACCCTGAGCAGGTGGAAAATCTGCAGGACCAGTCCCAGGTGATGTTAGGCCAACACATCCACTCCATATACCCCAGCCAGAGTGCAAGGTAAGCTCAAGTTCATTTTGGGCAAAGTCCTACAGCTACTTTATATAACATCAAAGAGGATCAGGTTCAATACAATACGATGGGGAAAGAAAAAAATTATCGAATTTTATATAACAATCGCATATAATAATAAAATGGTTTTTTTTATGTTTATTGTTTATTTGTCCTAGATTTGGAAGACTCTTATTGCTGCTGCCATCCCTACATTTTGTGAGTTCGGAGAGGATAGAGAATCTGTTCTTCCACAGGACCATTGGAAACACACCCATGGAGAAGCTTCTGTGTGATATGTTCAAAAACTAAAAAGAACCCAAGACAACAACGCTATTGATGTCTAACAATGTCAGAAGGATCCTATAATGCTTGAAGTGTTTATTATATTCCGCTTTTTAATCCCTGAAATATGCTGTCATATTAGATTTGTGTAATTTCCCTTCACTATAGTACATGGGGAAAACCTGACTGCACACCATTGACTGCAAAGCTGCACACCCCTACTGTTACTATGTCGCCTAATCCCAATTTCGTGAATACAATTAACGATTCTCATTAATAAATAATAATGTAGTGAATAGAATTTATGTTAATGGTTTCTAATGGAATTGGTTTTGATGTATTTTTACAAAATAAAAAAATTATTGAAAAATTAATGTTTTTGTCTCGGTTTCTGACAACAATATCGGACAGGTCAATCGTATGTCCCCTAGAGGGCAATGTTGCACTGTTCATCTAATGAGACTACAATTTTCTCACCACTAGAGCAACAGACAAAGACGGAAGTATACCATTTCATCAACAAATCGCAGTACAGTTTCGAACACTTGGCAATAGCCAAGTATTTGTTAAACTATTATATCTGCAACTCTAGTGTTTTAATATAACATTTATGATGCGGACGCGGTGTTTGCTTTCCTGTTCGAGATAAGTTACCAGAACAATGTTTGGTAAATCTCCAGGCTACCAGTATCAGTCTCTGTCACAGAGAGAATCCAATCCTGCGAGTGCTGGGTTGTTTGTGGCTACAGAAAGCTTTGTTCAGTCCCACCATCACAAGGGGCATTCATTTGACTACATCCCTAAAATCGCTGACAACGACTTCACTGGTATGTAAAATATGTTGTAAAGTTGACACCATTTTGAGAGACGCCTGGTTCACTTTGTGTCATCTTCTGCTTGCTGCCGCCTCCTGTCCGCGGGGAGGACACAAACTGATCCTTATTTACTATTTGCTAAATACTGTAATGTTACATAAGTCTGCTCACTAGCATGGCAAACTGTTGATAAACATCGCCAGTTATTACTGTCGCTCTTTTTCTTTCAAGACACCTCTCAAGGATGGGTGTCCTGGATTTGCAATATAATAGTCACATTCTTGGTCTATATCAGCACATTCATAACCTTCCCTCTGTCTGGATGGTTTGTACTGAAAGTAAGTTTTCTTGTTTGTCACGTTTTTTTGAAACGTACCCATCAATCACCCAGTTTTCAAAAATAGGCTACGTCAACTGTCTGCACAGATTAGTAACAATCCTGTTGTCCGTAGACGGTACCCAACTACCAGCGGATCGTAGTGTTCCGTCTGGGTCGGGTCCGCCCTCCTAAAGGCCCAGGGGTAGTCCTGATACTGCCCCTCATTGATCAGTGGCAGAGAGTAGACCTACGCACCCGCGCCTTCAACATCCCACCCTGCCAGGTACAACCGATGGTTCATCACGGTCCGCATCCCATCGGAGTAACTGCCCTTTGACGCAATGACAGTGGATGCCCCTTTGCTCTACAGATTCTACCCCCTACAAATACTGCTGCTTTTGTGCTTTTGAAACCTAATTTACTACCCATGTAATTGTTGTGCTCTGCCAGGTGACAACAAGAGATGGAGGGATAGTGGCAGTAGGGGCAGACATTCAGTTCAGGATCTGGAGCCCTGTTATGTCAGTAGTGTCCATTCAGGATCTGAATGCCTCCACCAGGCTCACTGCCCAGAACGCCATGACCCACAGCCTGGCCAAGAAGACTGTCAGGGAGATCCAAACCGAAAGAGTCAAACTTGAGGAATATCTGGGGGTGAGTACCCGTGATAAGATCTGCTGCTGTTGCTGTACCGTAATTGGCCGTGACTTTGCAAACCTATCTTTCAACACGTGACCTTCTAAACGATGTCCTTCCTGATCCCTGTCAGATTGACATCAATGAGCTGACCCGGCCCTGGGGGCTGGAGACGGACAGGGTGGAGCTCACTGTGGGTGCCGTGCTGAAAGCCCCAGAGGGCGGCCCCTCAGGGCCCTTTATTATGCCCCCTTCGGTGCCTGGGCTGGAGGGCCTCGCCGGACCCATCCAACAGTTGGCCATGCACTTCCTGGGAAACAGTGGCCCCCCTCAGCCTGAGATAGGTAGGCAACGCACACCTCTTTTGGCCTCCATCTCCCTGTTACAATGTCCTAGGCTGTGATGAGAGCTCTGTGTGTGTGTGTGTGTGTGTGTGTGTGTGTGTGTGTGTGTTCCACAGTGGACAGCTTGAGCTTCACAGATGAGCTGGCCAGTGTCCCCGCAGCCTTGGCGCCTGCAGCCGGGGCCAAAGCTGTCTCGGTGGAGGAGCTCCTGGGAGCGGTGAGACTGCTGCTGTCAGATACTCTGGTCAGCCGGGTGGGGGCCTGCTTCCAGTTCCTCCTCACCTCCACAGACGGACAGCTCCACAACTACTACGTAGACCTCAGCCAAGGTGAGCCTTTATCAAGTCCTTTTCATTCCATGACGTTTTGTTTTTACAGTATGTTGCTACAAAAAGGCCGATTTCACAATGTCAGGGTAGTTGTACTGTCATTGTGTCAACACAATTGTTATGTGACGTCGTAGCTCCACCACACCCAGCCAGCGTAGTTACTTCCAGGTGGTGTATTTTCCGTAATCGGAAGCGTTATAGATATGGAATAGATGTTGGACGAGCCTGTGATATCTACACTCCCTCTGTGTCTAGGGGCGGGGGCTGCTGGACCAGGATCTCCAGCCCAGGAGGCCGACGTCATCCTCAGCCTGAGCGACGAGGACCTGCTGGCCATGTTCCAGGGCAGCCTCCGGCCGTTTGCTGCCTACACCAGTGGGAGACTGAAGGTCCAGGGAGACCTTAAGACTGCCATGAAGCTGGAGGAACTCATCAAACTACTGAGGCAATAAGCAGGCCTATATTCCTATGTAACAACAGGAAACATATCTTTATTCTGTTTACAGTTTATTTAGCGGATACGTGCATTTCATTTAGGAAAATAAACAGTTTATTTAGTTGATTAGTACATTTCATTTAGAAACATAAACACAATAGCTTTTCCTTAGCCCTAGACAGCTGCTAATCAGTGGTATCTTGCCTACTTTTGCTGTACTATGAAGAAACCCAAATTCAGTCTGTCAAAACCTGACTATATTATAGTATGTTTGTTATTTTTTATTATTTGTGTTGAAAATATTTATTTGTGTATGCAATGTTTTTGTTGTGTTGCTCATTTCATGAAATCTATAGTGTCTAATTGTAATCATACATGAGACAGTTATAGTTGCCTGTGTTTATAATCAGTGTTAGCCATGTTTTATTGATGTCCATAATTTAAGAAGAGTTTGCTGATACCTAAATGAGTTTTAAAATTGTATGTGGTGACACAACCCCCTTATATTTCTCTGCTAAGAAATAGTCATGTGACATGTCATTGTACAAACAATGGCTTCCAAAGATACATACAATATTTCTCATAAAGGTACACGCACCCTCAGAACTATCCTGTGATAAAAACAACCTAAAAGGTTGTGGATAACTGCTGTATCCACATATGAGCTTAAACTAAATCACCTGTTTTATAGTACAAAAAGCTGACTACAGTGCTTACTTACTGTGCTTTTAGAATAAAATATTTCAATGACGTGCATTTTGGTTTTGGACTGAGATTATTGTTTAGAAGCTGTGTAGAAATGATTTGCTGCATCACTCACTATAAGCTTATACAGAAGTAGCATCTTAGGTTAAACCCAGTTACGTTAGGGTTTGTTGCTAGCCTGTATGAAATGACATGTAGAGTATTGAATACAGGTTGACAGCCTGCCGGCTTTCCTATGGCCTTGTTATTATTGACTATTGATTATTGTTTTTATAGAAAACATTAGCTCAACTCAAATAAAGAGCAAGGCTTAACCAGATGTAACTTTTACTTCAGTCTCTCACAGTATCAAACAAACATTGCATTTTTGTAGGATATATATGTAAATCCTCTTTAAAAGGTGAAATACTGGGCATTTAAATACCACACCGTTGCAGTGTGTTATAGTGTGCACAGATGTTCTAACCTTGACTCTATACAAACGTGGGCTATATAACCACCGACACCCTAGCGTCGCCCAAATAGATGTCCGTCAAGGCTTCGGAGAAGCAGCCTGTGGCAGAGCGGAGAGAACAGAACCCAGTAGCATGGCCGGGTGGAGAGTGTGGCACAGCCCCGCGGCCCTGCCCCTGCTCTGGGCAGAGCGACTGCCCATGGCCAGGGTGTGCCACAGCAGCAGTATGGTGCGCCATGCCATAGACCCAGAGAGCAGCGCCACAGTGAGAGGCTTCAATGAGATCCCGGGACTTTGGAGGAACAGTCTGGCCAACCTCTACAGCTTCTGGAAATTAGACGGCTTCAATAACATCCATCGCGTCATGGTGCACAACTTCAAAACCTTTGGACCTATTTACAGGTAAGCTACCACCATAAGAGCCGGTAGTTCACTGTTAAAAGGTAATAATACCATATGTTTCCATGCAAAACTTAAAACATTTAGTTAAAACACTTTTTCTTTTTTAAGTATACTAGATTAATGTGTGCTGACGCCAGCCAATAAGTATTTGACTAAGCCCAGCACTTGGTTGTTACCGACTAATATGTTCATAATTCACCCAACATTTGGCTCAAATCTGCCAATTCCTCCTTCTGGCTAATAATTCTAACCCTTGTATGCTGGGTCAAATGTACCTTGTGCTTGATTGGTCTAGCTGGACTGGTTTGCCAAAATTACCGAATTTGGGTAATTTTTAACCCAGCCGTTTGCAGATAGTATTTTTGCACCATGTAACAGGAAAATAACACGGTCAGATATACTGAATGTACTCACAACTGTATCCTGAATATACAACCTAGACTGTTCTTTATTTAGTCCTGCTTATTTGTTTTGTGCACGACATCTGACAATTGCGTTGTGTTGTTAATAAAAAAGCACTGGTTGTGGACCTTGACCGTAGGTAGTTAATTAAATTGTCTTACTTAATTACCAAATGGGAATGGACAACTCTCTAAGTACTGTGAACTTTCCGACTGTAGGTAGGAGCCTTCCATTAGGCAGTTCTCCACGTGCTTTTACTTAAACCACTACTTTTCCTCAGAACATTGTTGTCCTTTTCTCACGTAAAAACATAATTTTCACCACAACCAATCACCTGGGAATTATAAAAAGACCGTTTTGGATTTGACCCTCATATCCCAAATCTAGTATGTCTTATTTACTTCTTTGTGAAACAGGGAGAGAATCGGCTATTATGAAAGTGTAAACATCATCAATCCCGAGGATGCAGCTATTCTCTTTAAAGCAGAAGGTCACTACCCCAAAAGACTGAGAGTGGAGCCCTGGACGTCTTACAGAGACTTCAGGAACCGCAAATATGGTGTCCTCCTCAAGTATGTGGACACACTAGCCTATATAAAACAAACAAAAAAAACATCAATCCAATTCTTTGAATCAGTTAGGATTAGACATCTGTATTATATGTTGAACATTATATAACAAAATTGATAAAACTTTGGAAGCATGTTGTTACCATGTTATGGGGTTGTTTCACCTCTGCACCACCAGAGATGGGGAGGACTGGCGCTCCAACAGGGTGATTCTCAACAGGGAGGTGATCTCTCCCAAGGTGCTGGGGAACTTTGTGCCTCTGCTGGACGAAGTGGGCCAGGACTTTGTGGCCCGCGTCCATAAAAAGATTGAAAGAAGTGGCCAGGGCAAATGGACCAGCGACCTCTCTCACGAGCTCTTCAAATATGCACTGGAGTGTAAGACGGCTGCTGCTTTATTCCATGCGCTTTGTACTCAACACAAAATGTCCCGATCCTCCATGTCCTGACCGCTAACTCCTTACGCATGCCCTGTGAAGCGGTGAGCTCGGTGCTGTACGGGGAACGCTTGGGGCTGCTGCTGGACTACATCGACCCCGAGGCCGAGCACTTCATCAAGTGCATCACGCTCATGTTCAAGACCACCTCTCCCATGCTGTACATCCCGCCCGGCCTGCTGAGACGGCTCGGCTCCAAGGTGTGGCGAGACCATGTGGAGGCCTGGGATGGCATCTTCAGCCAGGGTAGGCCACGCCGCGCCCAGTCCACACCTCCCATTAATTAGACTAGAGTCCAGTCCGATCTAAGACTCTGACGATGTCCACGGTGTCTTTCTCAGCTCGATAATCAAACGTTTACGGTATCAGTCTAGTCACTAGTCACTCATTTTTGTCTTAACAAAACGTGTCAATGCCTGTGTTTGGTTCTGGAACTCCCCTAGCCGACCGCTGCATCCAGAACATCTACAGACAGCTGCGTCAGGAAACGGCCACTCCCAGGAAGTACCCTGGGGTCCTGGGCAGCCTTCTCATGTTGGACAAGCTGTCGGTGGAAGACATTAAGGCCAGCGTCACTGAACTGATGGCCGGGGGAGTGGACACTGTAAGGCGCTGCATCTACAGGACTACGATGATTTAAGACACACGGGTATGGAACTGTACCCACAGCTTTCAGTTCTTGATGTATCGTCTGTCCTCTTTGTTCCAGACCTCCATCACTCTGCTGTGGACCCTGTATGAGCTGGCCAAAAACCCCGCCCTCCAGGAGGAGCTGAGAGGGGAGGTGGTTGCGGCCAGGGCTGCCAGCCAAGGAGACATCCAGGAGATGCTCAAAAATATCCCAATGGTGAAAGGAGCCCTGAAGGAAACACTGAGGTGAATCCGGTTGAAGAGCAAATAAACTAGGACACCAGTAAAATGTCTAATGGTGTAGTAATGATGATATTACTGCAGGGTACCCTGACGATCGGACAGTTAAAGTACTGTGTGTGTTTGCGATGGCGCTATCTGTTGGCATTAGGAGTCATGTCTGAATTAGAAATGGACCAATGTGTTTTTCTTCTCCAGACTACATCCTATCGCTGTGAGTTTGCAGCGGTACATAACAGAGGATATTGTTATTCAGAACTATCACATACCTTCGGGGGTAAGAGAGCCGTGTTATTTAAATTAGATGAGTAGCAACAGGATTAAATGCTATTTCACTTGGCAAATTATAACTAGCTAAAATCTAGGTTTTTTAAATCTCATTTTGTTCTATATGACACTGGTTACGGTCCTGAATCTCTCTTGTCCCTGCGCCCCATTTATGTGGATGAATGTGCCTTGGTGTTGTTTCAGACCCTAGTCCAGCTGGGCCTATATGCCATGGGCAGGGACCCCCGGGTGTTTCCTAAACCTGAGCAGTACCTGCCGTCTCGCTGGCTCAGGACAGAGAACAACTACTTCAGGAGCCTGGGCTTCGGTTTCGGCCCGCGCCAATGTCTGGGTCGCAGGATCGCCGAGACAGAGATGCAGCTCTTCCTCATTCACGTAAGAAACTCATACGGCGGAAGTTATAGTATCTATGACGTGTTTACTGTATGTCAACTTGAGTCACACGGCTATGCCCTGTCTTGGTAGATGCTGGAGAACTTCCGGGTGGAGAAACAGCGGCAGCTGGAGGTGCAGAGTACTTTCGAGTTGATCCTGTTGCCAGAGAAGCCTATCCTGTTGACACTGAAGCCAGTACAGAGCAAGACATGACCGAGGAGGAGATGGTTGACTGAAATTAAAGGAACGTTACCTCAGATATTACCCAGCTGACCAAACCTCACACACAGGGCAGCCCGTGTGATGGAACTTTCAATTACTGTGGGAGTGGATTACTTTTTTTTTTTGTAGATTTTAACCTCTAACAAAAGTTATAAGGTACATGAAACAGTCATTTCCTGTGGACACACACACAGTTTTGATTATATAAATAATGAATTTATTTAACTTACATAATGAATATCGTCCCTATGCACTAACTTGACTAGTGGTCACTGAGCCTCTTGGAGTAATAACTGCAACTAAGTTTTCTGCTGTTACTGATGCAAAACATTTGGGATTTTGTCTCACTTCTGGATGAATAATAGTTATATTGTTGGGGTTTGTCATGCCACAACATGAATATCATTGGACTCTAGATTATGTACTCAACATTGCCGTGTTAATTAATCATTCTTACCTTTAAGGCAAGTTATCCAGCTCCTAATGCAGAAAACATACCTAAGCCACGATACTACTATCCCATAGCTACTAGATACAAGCAGAAGACCATTTCTAATCTTCTGACATTTACTTTAAAGTATTTGGTATACATTTTAAATGGAAAATAAATCATAGCGAACAGCAGCCTGGATTTGTTTAGTGTCAAAATGATTCACCTGAACATACTGTGAACTACAGAGTTAAACAAACGATGAAAAAAAAAGAAAGAATTTACTTTGGCTAAAAATACATTTAAAAAAATACTTTGGTCTTCTTGGTGTAAAGGAAGGGCATTCTATTTGCGCTGGGTTTCAAAGCGTGCTGCTGCCTTTAGGGTTCTTTCCAAGATTTGGCCTGCCTGCGTTGGCTTCGGTCCCGCAGTGAGTCAGACACAACCTTCTGTGGAGGATACATATGAATTAGAATAGCAATGGAAACCAGTCAATTCCCTGACATATTCCAGTTTATGCGATTGACTATCGCTATTCATGAGGCCTATAGTGTTTTAAAAATGCTTGGACTTGGACTCGAAATAGCCCAGAACTAGAGATGGTTCACAGAATTTTTGGAACGGGCATATTCCATGCATGTGACACTGACTCTTGGGAGTGTGGTGCCATACTGACCAAAGGATAATCGAGCACAATGGAGGTGACTGTCCGATTAAAGCCGTGGTCATGCTCCCTTAGTCTGGTCAACATTTCCTGCTTCTGCCTGCCCCATTGTTTGGAGTTGTCTTTCAGCTGAAACAGATACAGACGCGACACTCGTACAGTACACCGGGGCACGCCTAAATACATATTTGACTTTAGCCCCGTGATGTATTTAATATGCGACGGGCGTGAACAGTGTTTGTGCACCTCACTCTCCAGCGCGAGTATTCTTGCTTCTGCCTTTTCCAGTTTGCTCAGTAGACCCAGCCTCTCTTTGTCTGAGAAAGTGTCTCTTGCCTAAAGGGCGAATCACACAGGCTTACAGCAAAGTCCCCTCACCGGGTGTTTGAAAGTATATGTCGGCGCAGAGTGACTCCGAGGATGGAATAATGTGTTGTGGGCTGATGTTTACCTGTGTTGCCTGCTGGATGACAATGGGAGCCGGCTGCTGGCACGCCTTTTCCAGTTCTCCTCTGAGGCGGGAGTTCTCTGCCGCTAGGGCAGACTCGATCTCTACCTTTCTACTGTCTAGCTCGCCTACACACAGAGCAGAGTATCAACATGTGCTCTAGGGTAAGGACTGAAGGAAACCATGGTCCAACAACTTGAACGTGTCAACTTACAGTAATCCTCACCAGTTTGCTTTTTCTCCTGGAGCTTTTTCTCTGCGTTCTCTTTGTTTTTCTCTGTCAAGTTTTTATCCAGAACCTTCTCCATCTTTTCAATGACCTGCCAAATAGCACACAGTATTGCTTATAGAGTACCAGGTTGACTGTGTCTTTTAACAGCGTGACAAGCCAATGTGTCTAGCCGTGCATTTGATGGGAGTGTTTGCGGCGAGCACAGCTGGCTTCATCGGGGCGTATCAACAGCTGAAGGGAGTGTGTTGATCACCTTCTCCTGCTGTTTGACTGTGGCTTCCAGAGCTGTCATCTTAGCCACCCTACTCTGGTGGCGCTGTTGCACAGACTCCTGTTGTTGTTGGTGGGCCTTCTGAAGCACCAGGAACTCCTTCTCGATGTCATTTTTCTGGAGGGAAAACAACAGATAAATGACGTTTACAACTTCTCCTGAACAGGAACTCTGCTTTGCCACCTGAGCTGTGCGCGCACCACATGGTCGAGAACATCTTGGTGTGTTTACCTTGAACCGTGGCTTGCACCCTTACCCTGATCAGATCATTCTGCATCTGCTGGATCTTATCCCTCTGGGAAGCGGCCTTACTGGTCTCACTGGCCAGCTTAAACTTCAGAGAGGCTGTGGGGGGAAAAAAACTGAATGACAGAATTGTATCAAGCCAGACAGAGCAGAGCAGCTTACATCCGAAATACTATTTAGCACACACAGTTGTGTCTCCAGGATCTCTTCCCCCTGTCCGGTTGAATCCCAGGCACTACTTCTACTAAGGATAGTCACAGCACAAACAGTTTGTTAATTGGATTAAATAACATATATTATATTGTATATGGTAAATGTGGTTCTTAACCTACTATTTAAAAGAAAAGTATATCTGCGATAACAAATCAACTCAAAACTAATTCTGAGACTTTGTGTGAAGACGCGTGCTCTTCAACATCGCCAGACATTTCAAAGACTCAAAGTTTATACAATCCAACGTTTTTAAGAGCAGAGTTTTGCACATCTGACTAACGATAAACACAACCCAGCAGTCACCCAAATAACCCAGCAGTCACCGAAGCCTTTGAAAAGCAAATGGCTTTTTAATAGAGGGAACTAAAACCAGTGTTTTCGCTTTGATGTCTTCAAACAGCCTTGAGAAAGCGTCCTTTGAGTGAGGGCCACAGACTGTCCTTCAGGAGATAAGCTTATCGGGGAGCATGGCTCCACTGAGCAGCGTTATCGCAGTGTTGCACAAAACGGCAGAGGAACAGACACCCTGACAAGGATTAGCTCCAGCACTCTCAGCTTCACCCAACATCCTACTGCTTCCTCTGGCAATCAAATGAGCAGGCGTCCATGAACTGAGTTGAGAAGTTCATCAACTGCCCACTGCCTGGATAAGCAAACTTTCCGCTTAGGAAACAGTTGTCTGTGGCGTCCTTTTTTTCGCAGAAACGATAGTGATTTAGGATTGGCTGACCCACTGTGCATAAGAGGATGAGGCTGGGTCTGCAAAACAAACTTGATGATGGAGGGTGCTCCATAATGAGAAGGGGGCTAGGCCTTTACCTATCCTGTCGGCGATCTCTGCCTTGGTCATGACGTCGATGTCGGTGTCGTCCAGCAGGTCTCGTCCCAGGTCCTGGTGCAGCGACAGGTCGCTGCGGAGCTGGCTGTTGTCCGACTCCAGAGCCACGACCTGAGTCCTCAGGGCAATGATGTCCTCCGCCATCTTACTCATGGCCGTGCGGTAGTTGTCCACTTCCTGCTTTGGGAAGCAAAACAGCGTGAAGCCAACTCTAGAGAATATCAATTACGGCAGCTACTGTGGAGACCAAAGGAAAGATGGGATTTACTATATCCTGCTTTAGCGTATATACGATTTTAAACCACTGTCTGAAACAATTTGGTGGGGGGGGGGGGGGGGGGCGTGCCCGCTCTATGTGAATGGGCGCGACGCCTCTGATTAGGGTGCTGAACGGATATAACTGGGGAATGGTTATCTATGAATTCACCACTAGATGTCTCCTGGACCACATACACTGTCGCCTGAGCGCCACGGAAAGGTTCCCCACAGGCCCTCACTGCGACAAACAGGATGAACAACCTGTTCAAACACCACAGAAGGACAAGGCAGGCCGATTTGTCACAAGGCTCAACGTCTGCATAATTAACGCTGTTTTCCTCAGGTTTCGGTTAATCTTATGGCACAGAGTGGGATTCCTATACGAAGATGAAAGAAAACCAGGACAGGGGGATTAGTGTTAAATGTCATGCTGCTTGATGTTCAGGTAATCAATTGTCTTAGGTTGGTTTAAAGTGTAAATCACAGAGAGTTAAGGCCATGTGGATAATAACACCCTGTCATGTCTGTGTTTTTGCTTCAGAGCTTTATCCAGGGATTTTGAGTAAACCCTACATTTTAAGTGTCTTTCGGTTTTAGAAAAGCGATGTATAAAAAAATTGTATTATATATATATATATATATATATATATATATATATATATATATATATATATATATATATATATATATATATAATTATGTTACAATATATTTCTTGCAGCATACAGTGGCAATTATACGAAACGTCACAAATCCATTATTTCCGCCAAGAAGCCAAGATTTCACTCGCCCTTTCTGCCTGCTGCCTCGGTAAACCCAGCGATGCCCTCGCTATTCAGAGAGCTTAATTAAGACTAGTCCATTGTTGGAAGGGCTCTTTCATGGTGGCGTTTCCCACTGTAAGGCACGAGGTTGTTTTTTAGCAGTACACAGGTGCGCTGTTCCCATTCTGCCAATGCTGCTCCCCCCGATGTCAGGGCTTTGAATGGGGACAAAGAATCGGAGAGGGCCATCGTCGCTTAGGAGATTCCAATCTAGGGTGATGTGGTCCTAGTTCCCCAGGGACCTTGGTGGTGAAATTGAGCATCTAATTGAAAGGGCAGCGACAAAGTGAGGAGCATGACTGGTGATGAGACGGGAGACAGGGCTCTGCTGGGGGCCCACAGGCATGATGAGAAGGAGGGGCCCATGTGATGAGTCTGGGAGGCCCCATCATTTGGGTCGAATAAAGGGGTGGGGGGGAACAGCCATGGTTCATAAATAGGACGCCCCCCTCCTCCTCTACACTTTCGAGGGGTCTCCATGCCACACTTACTGTCGCTCTAGGACAATTACATCCAGAACAGATAACAGCCACCTCCTAGGACAGGGTGATGAAAGAGGGTGTATGTGTGTGTGTGTGTGTGTGTGTGTGTGTGTGTGTGTGTGTGATTTGCAATGAGCAGGGGGGCTGTGCAAGACAATATTATTCTTTTCAGGTTATCATTACTATGGCTATGAGGTCACCTTGAAATGTTCCCACTAGGAGCTTCGGAATGTGCTTCTCTATCAAAGAAGATAGGGCACAATTTTAATGCAAAACATTAACATTGCCACTCTAAAACAGAATAATAAATCATTTAAATTGTTAAAAATACAGCAAGGTACAAATACATCCATCCCTGTGATTGCATCAGAAAACGACCAGAAAAAGACCAGTGACACGACGTCTTTCCTTTTGACGCAGTCGAGTTAGGAAATACAATTTGATAGCTTAAAATGACCATCTATTTTGATAATCCACCCTTTTCTTCTCCAAGTTCCATTGCTACAGTCTATCACGACGGAGAGATGACGCCATCTTAGAATTCCAGCTCAACAGTAGCTGTGGCAGACAGACTGACATGCCTCACGCTGGGCGTGATATCACTGGTCACAGCACGTCCCCCCCTCCAGAAGTGGCCTTCCCACGGGGCCATCCCTGCATAGCTAACTAGCGCACATCACCGTGGTCTCCAGGTAACAGGGAGGCAGGCATATGGAACGCCCGGCCCTCTGGAGGCCTGAAGAGCAGAGCTGGAGTTTAGTGGTATAAACATCAGTCACACTAAACCTGGCCAATGAGTAGAACTATTGGTTGTTCCCTGGAAAATTTGCTTTTATTTTGTCCAATTTTAAATAAAAACGGTTGAAGACAGACTTCAGGCATTTAACTAAATCCTATTTGGATAATCTGAGGTCATGAAAGTATTTGTGGTAAAATATATATTCTTATTAAACTGTGTTTAGGGGTCTCGTTGCATAGGTCTCAGTTTTCAGGTAGAGAGCATGCTATGCATGATAACATGACCTCATACACTTAACTATTAAGTACTGCTTCTAAACTACACATATTAACAAAATGTTCTCAAACATCCTGTTTGCATGAAATGCGTTGAAATATCTGCATACCAAGGCTAGCTTGTTGAAATAAAAGCAACCTGCACTGAAAGTTCAAGTAGTATCCCAACCAACACTACTGGTGCACCTTAAGAAACAAATGGGGGGCAGATACATGTCTTCATTATTATGCAGATACATAATACATACTGACTTTTGTTTGGAGGTCTGCAATGTGGGGGTCATCCTCGAATTCAGGCAGAGGATTTCTAAAATGAGTCAAGCAAACTGGAGTTAAAGCATTAAATACTGACACTTGTAAATGGCTGGCAAACAAAACGTTTTGAGTTATTCAAGGCTTAATTATGGGGGACCTGGAAAGGCCAAGACCCTCACCGTGTGCCAGGAGAATGTACTCGATAGGTTTCATTCAAATTAGAAGGGTACCCAGTTTTGTGGCCTGGGGATGTTTCCCCTTTCCCAGCCGGTTTTCCCCGTCCCTGCAGCGCTGTGTTGTGGGGCTGGGAAGGGCCGGTGTTAAAGAGGTGCTGGTAATCTGGTAGGATCTGAGCCAAGGCATCGTAGGGCGGGAGATCGTACGTATCTTGCCGGAGCTGGAGAACAAATCAAACGGTGGATTTGAAGTTTAGTTCTCGTGAAACACTGTGAAAAACAAGCGGTATCTACAGATGAACCTCAACCTACACAAAACACAAATCAAGTGAGAAAAAAGTTTAAAAATCGAAGAATATCGGAGGACAGAAACGAGTCGGCTCGCACAGTGATCAAAATCAAAAGCAGGGTTTGTCCATCTAGATCATCAGACTAAATTGTTTTCACAGCGTCCCAGGTAGGAGTGTTAACCTCACAGTACTCACTGTGCTTGTGTATGGCCTATAGTACCTCTTCATATCCTGCATATAGACGGTGTTACATCACAATAGCAAAACAAACCAGGCTTTCGAGAAACACTCCAGCGTAGGAGAGCCCTTGTCGACAGCCCTCCAGCACTGTATGTATGTGCCTCTAATTCCCATGGCATGTAGCCTATACCACAGATGGTTACCAGGGAGAAGCGACTCACACTGACAATATGTAGGGAAGTGGGGAGTATTTAACCAGAGCTACCTCTCCCTCCAACACAAACATTGCGCTTGTGTTTGCATACAGCCCTAAATCTCAGTATAGAGATAACCTACTTACCTTAGCCGGTGCAGCGTTCCAGGAAAATTGTTTTTTTCTAGAGGCTTGCATTGGACGGAAAACAACAAAATCCTTATCTGGAGAAAAGTGAGAAGCTAAGACTTAAGCACTTAAGTGCTACATTTGTTGTAACTACAACACAAGCCTTCCCTAGCAACTCTACAGTCCATTGAGAGTTTTTCAAGCAATATACAAGTCACACAGAGAGACAGTTTTACTTGGTATTTTGAAGCTTTATGCTAAGCCTGACAAACATTACTAATGGGGAGAAGAAGAAAAAAAGACAGCATTTGAAACTAAACTAACAGGGTTATGGATAAATCATTTAAAAATCCCTAATGCTTTCACAGTAGTTTCAGTGTAATAAAAAGAGTTAACCCTACGCCTGGAGGCAGCAGTTACAAATCATTAAAACGAATGCCAGTCCCCACATGAATAAAGTCTGACGCTCAACGAGCAGACTGAAGAGCCTTTTACTGAGGATGTGCTGGGAGACATGTTGTAAAGCTCCCACCGCCCGCCCAGATCCAGCCGGACGTTAAATCAACCGCAACACCTTCAATTCTCTCAGCCTTAGATCATCTTCGGCTTTTATCTCAATTTTAGATGATTGATTAGATGAAATAAGAAGTGCTCACAGACATTTCAATGTATACTCTCATAACTCCCTATCGGACTAATACTACACAGTATACAACTTTAAAAAAACATTTCAAAGGACACTATGTTGTTATCTAAAGAGATATGTTCAATGACCAAGAATTCTGCTGCCCACCCTGGACATGTCTCGTCATTAGTGCAGAGGGCCAATCCAGACAATCAGTGGAGACAGACGTTCTCATTGGAACCAGAATCTCAACTAAATAAAAAATGACAGGAGATTGGGAGGAAGAGCAAATAATGATCTGAAACATTCTTTCCTTTCCTGACCCCACACAACGTCCAATTACACTGCGACTACAGTGTATTGTTCCGCATGGCTGCAACTATGCTTTCTGACGACATTATAGATTAAGATTTCTTTTATTCTTATTTAATTGCCGTGGTAAATGCTTTCAACGTCCCTGTCATTATGCCGACACAGCTGGGCAACAGAAAAATAGCCCCCTAATTATCTTCATATTTTACCATACATACTTCTGCATTGGTCTGTGTCTGCCATTTGCATTTAGCTACAAACTCTCTAAGGAAGAAGTTTGAATAAGCCAGCCAGATTAAATAATGATTTTCATAACTGACTGTTTTAATTCGCAATGAATAATTCACTGCATCCTAGCAGCTATGTGCTCTTGTAGATATGCTATTCACTTATATTTCAAAAAGGGAAAGCGAATATATACATAGAGAACTGATCCTAATACCACATCAGATATGTGTGAGGGTGTCTGACAATACAATTTCCCCAGCCACATGAATAATATTCACGTTGTTCACTGCAGGCGCGCCCGTTTGGAATGAGGATGACCTTATGTAGACCACCAGTGTAGGGGTTGATGAGGGCGACGAGAGCCATATGCTGCCTTCCTCCCCCCGTGTGACACCGGCTCGGCCCTGTCGACGGTGGCCTTTGTGGGCCTTCCTCCCTCTGAGGGAGCCATCGACATTCAGCGCACAGTCCGCAAAGCACAGCAAATGGGGTCTTCAGTGGAGTGACAGCTCCCACACGGGGCTTCAATTAGCCCGCCCGAGCAAGGCTGCTCCCTGGAGCCCTCTCTACCTCTCCTCCCTCCTTCCACCCCCTCTTCGCCCTTCCCCTCTCCCGCCATGCCTTTCTCGGTGTCTCCGACTCCCTTCCGCTCCTTTCTCACCTCTTTTTTTTTTCTTCCTCCAAACCTGGCCAGGCGGAATCAGCAGTCAGGTTGCTAATGGAGACACAAGCAGGGATGTGTTGAGGAAGGCTAAGGGAGGAGGGAGAACAGAGGGAGGGGGGCGAACAGAGCTGTGCTCCTTCAACCCAGTAGGTATAAGGGGAGTTACTGGCTCGTTCAAAGGTCTGCAAGTGCTGTTTTTCTGGCTACTTTCATTGTGAGATTAGAAAACATTCAGTGCATCTTATAACCACAACAAATTAATTATTAACACACATTTCATACATATTTCCACAAAACGCAATTTCTCTTGGTAATGCCCTTTGATGTTATTTGACCACATCATATTTGTTCAATAAATGCAAAGATCGTATTGATCCTTGCTGAAATTAGTACATTGCAGAAAAAGTGGCGACAATGGAAATGCAATTCTACAAGCCAGCGGTAAATGCTGTTAATATTTATGGGTAATAAGTACAAGTATGAGTATTAGAATTAGAGAATGGAATAAAAATATGCATATACATATACAGAATTTACATATTTTTAAATTCAAATAATAAATCAGAAAGTGACCAAAACCTAACATTTTGCTCTGTGCAACTGAGCAATTACAATTGCATACTAGCAGAATGAAATACCAATTTAGTAACTAATTTAATCAGAACTGGGATTGTTGGATCACAGCTTGATCCTGATTGATTTTCATGTATGTCAAATGACCTGCAATAACATCCAATTAAGTTAAATCTATTTTCAACCCTTCCCTTGACTGAGAGGCATCATGTGCCACCAAAAAATTCAATTACTGGTCTTCCATGACAGAAAAAGCATACTGCTCCCAATGTAATCATATCTGTGCTCTCTCAGCAAAAAAATAAAAATAAAAATCACACTTGCCATCAGCTAACAGGCCTATGGGTATATCTGGGGATTAAAATATAGAGTTTGTGTGCATGTGGGCGTGCCCACATGCATGTGTGTGTGTGTGTGTGGATGTGTTTCTCTCAAGGACAACAGGCTGCCTTAGCTGAGAGGCGCACAGGAGAGGTGGACAACAGTCTAGGCAACTCCCTATGAGGATCACAGAGGTAGTCAAGCCAAAAACTATCAATATCCACATCCACATCTGCCAGTTACTGTTAGGCTTCTGTGAGATCATGGGGCTATGAACCAGCAGCACAGGCATGTGGAACTGTCCAAGAGGAAGGCCCGACTTGCATCTAAACAAAAACATTCTCAATTCGATCGGTTCTATTGCGTTTCCTATTGGATGTTACTCCAGTTCTTAAAACTCCATTTTTGTTTTCTTGTCTATTTGACCCCCCCCCCTCCCCCACCCCCCCTCCCCTCCCTGCTTCCCTAGTATTTCTATGCAACATTTCTTATTTCAACTGACAGAAAGCTCACGTTAAACACAATGCTGACACCATAGTACCATGCAAGCTGAGCTTGTGAGCCAGGAAGTCAATCCAGACTCGGTCAGACCCCCAACTCAGAGAGCGGCGGCAGCAGCAGCCTGGGCTCCAGCAGCAGCCTGGGCTCCAGCAGCAGCCTGGGCTCCAGCAGCAGCCTGGGCTCCAGCAGCAGCCTGGGCTCCAGCAGCAGCCTGGGCTCCAGCCTCCAGCGCAGCATGACCTTTCAAAAGTGTTCTCCCGCCCGAGCTTAATGACTAACACACTAGTTGACATTTACACAGGCCCGCGTGCTGCTGCAACAGATGAAAGTAACATAAAAAACGCTAATGTTGCTTGTACCCGGAAGGGCTTCCTGCTGTGAAATAAGTTGATGTGCTGGGGCGCCCAAAAAAGCTAGTGTTAGATCAAACCTTTAAAAAGTTGATTTTGAAATACGTACTAAATGTTATGTTTTTGTTTTTTTAAACAATACGCGGTAAAGAACACACATTTAGAGAGCAGGCCTTAAATGCTATTAAGCCGTGATGCATTTTATACAGTGTGGGAGGTTAAAGTGACGAACGCCCATGGAGGACATGGAAATCCGGAGCGATGGAGCCTGGGTGTGTGCTGCTGGGCACAGGTCACGTCACTTAGAGGCGGCTGGGGAAAGGGTGTGGAGATTGATGAGGGGGTGGTAGGTGTGTCGGTGGTGTAATGCATCATTCCTATTTTGGCAGGGCTGTCGCCACGATTGGATTTCAAATCAGACTGGGGCTGCGATGAGGTCATCGAGCCCCCCCTGTTCCTCTCTCCGTTTCAAAACACAGGTCAGGGAGGTCAGACTGTCTACCAATGTGAATACGGGGCTCAGAGAAGGGCGCTCTCTCCATCACAATCCCTCACTGGCTCATAGGCATCCACTAGATGACAGAGAAGGGCGCTCTCTCCATCACAATCCCTCACTGGCTCATAGGCATCCACTAGATGACAGAGAAGGGCGCTCTCTCCATCACAATCCCTCACTGGCTCATAGGCATCCACTAGATGACAGAGAAGGGCGCTCTCTCCATCACAATCCCTCACTGGCTCATAGGCATCCACTAGATGACAGAGAAGGGCGCTCTCTCCATCACAATCCCTCACTGGCTCATAGGCATCCACTAGATGACAGAGAAGGGCGCTCTCTCCATCACAATCCCTCACTGGCTCATAGGCATCCACTAGATGACAGAGAAGGGCGCTCTCTCCATCACAATCCCTCACTGGCTCATAGGCATCCACTAGATGACAGAGAAGGGCGCTCTCTCCATCACAATCCCTCACTGGCTCATAGGCATCCACTAGATGACAGAGAAGGGCGCTCTCTCCATCACAATCCCTCACTGGCTTATAGGCATCCACTAGATGACAGAGAAGGGGTGATATCGCCTGGTGCTTGGGAACTACAACCTCCCTTCATGCTCTTTAGGCTAGAGCAAGTGTGAGAGGGTGCAGGTCAATAGAGCAATCACCATAACCGACTGGGTCAATGGACCCGCTTGTGACCAGATAAATTGCTTTTGTCCTAGTGTGTGCATTATTGTGCAAGAGATGGCCCCTTGTATTGCTCAATCTGGTGCACATCCATTACAACCATAGTTTCTATGCAACCCAGGAAAATACCATAACTCACGTCCAGAGTCGAATTAATGGCACTGGTTACTGGTCTATTGGAAGGTCAAAGGCTTACATTAGCCTGGTATTGATCAATAGAAACAAAGCAACCCATTGGGCTGATGGGAAATCCCTCAGTTCTAGATTCTAGATTAAGACTTTTTCAAATACCTCAAATTAGATCACATTGGCGGACAAATGTTCTTAACGTGTAGCCACTTTTGTCTAGAACAATTTTGGAGGACTACTGGGTAAATGAAAATGCTCACTTGATAGACAGGGCATTAGAGGGAACTGATTGCCCATTAGCTGGGGCAGAGCTGACACAAGACAGCCAGGACACTAGCCGGCGATGGCAGGACAGCTTCATTGTGAGGCGGTGTGACCGTTTAGAGAGTTGAGGGTGGGGTGAGTCGGTCAGCTGCTCAGGGAGTTTGGGGAGAGCCCTGGGAATAGCAGAACATTGCAGTACATTGCTCTGCATGCTCTCTGCTCCAGCTGCAGAGTACAGATACAGGTTTTGTCCCCGGTACTTCAAACGGCCTGGCTCAGCCCAGCCTGTTCACCGGGTGTAGGAGCCAGGAAGCTCCCAGCCTCCCCAGCCGGGTCTTATCTGAGTGGAACAGGAGGAGGCAGCGAATACCACAACAAGACAGGCGGTAAATAAGGCTGATTGGGGCGAGTAGTGCGGAAATAATGACGTGGCGGCCTCTAAACAAGAGACTGATGGAGTCACACACAATTACCTATTATTATTATTATTATTATTATGTATTAATATTATTAATACACCGTTTCCAGTCGGCCCCGCAGAACACATCTTCCAAAAGAAGAACGCAACCAAAATGTGTGTTTTTGAATAATCGGTTGATCCTTAAATAACACAAGACTGTCTGTCTCAAATGGTCATTTGTGAACGCGTGCCTGGAGCCCCTATTACACGCAGCAACCTTCGGAGCGGCTGATGACCCCGGGCGGTCAAGGACTTTAAAGCACAGCTCTCCTCTTTAGAGTGCCGAAGCAAAGCCAGCCAACCCTCACAATGCTCCCACCCACACATGCATCTGGCCTGCTGCAAAGTCTGCCTTCCTGCCTTTGTATCCCAAGGCCGGTTAGTCTCCCTTTGCCACTGCTTGTTGCTATCCAAAGGCTTCATTATGCCGGGCGGCTCTAAGCCCCTCCGATGCCTATTGGGCTTTGAGACGTGCATACCTTGTTCTGAGAATAGTGACGAGCCATCGCCCGGCTCAATTTAAATAAAATAAAAGATGTATTTGGTCAATACAGGGAGATAGATAGGAAGCCATAACAACGTGGTGAATAGAGGAGAGAGGACGTCAGAATGTCAAGGTCAGAGATAGAAGAAGATTCAGGAAAGGTTGCCGCAAAACAAAACATGAGCCATTTCCACAGGAATAAATAGCGGAGATAGACCGCAGTCACTGCGGTGCTCTCACGATTACCTCTTTGTTCTACTGCATGCCATTTTTCCTGCATAATTTGAAGCATTTAATATCAAGGAACATCTTATATTGAGATTAAACATGAGCACAATGATGTAACGTCAATCATCTCACAACTTACAAACAACGATTCAACTGAAAAGGAAGTTAAAGTGAATTAGGAAAGGACTCCACTTTGTGCAGACAATCGGAGGCAGACTGACTCCAAATATTACACAACCAGCAGGTGTCACTGTGGCGCCATTCCATTAGCCGTCAGCTGGATGACAGACTCCAACCTCTGTGCCTGAGAAACGCTGAAAGACAGTTTCTATAATGGGGTTGCTCACACGGCCTGTGTCTCAACTCTTGGTGCAGTGTGTGAAAAGCGCCTGTACAGCGATTACTATTCAAAGCCAGGCTGCTGCAACCGCCCCCCCCCCCCCCCCCCCCCCCCCCCACCCACCTTGCCTCAGACTCCAATACTCTCAAAGCACAACAGTGCCCGGCGGCGAGGGGCTCAGAAATTACTGTACATTCCTGCGCTGCTGGAGCAGGACCGCATACATTATGCTACAGCTGAACCCTGGGTCCTGCCTGCGGGGAGTACCACACTACCTGGCAATAAAAGAATACATAACGGATTTCAATAACACTTTTTGGTCGTATTAAAATAATTGCAAACTTAATTATCCTTTGTGAAAGGGCACAGATTAAATCACGTAAGGTGGTTTATTAAGACCAGCTTCCCAATCCAATATTCACGGCAAATTCCTCTGATTATGTTCTGATTAGAATTCTGAGCGGTGCAAGGCCGATCTATATTTCAGCTCAAACTTGATTTTGAAATTACAAATACAAATTACATATTGAGTGTTCAGTATGAAAAAACAACGACCAAGGCTTTTCTCTCCCAGCTCTAGATCTTCTCTTTTAAGTCATCTACAAAACGCCTGTACATACTAATCTCTCACAGAAGATCTACCCGGCTGCATACATCCGGCCCTGTAAGATCTGACTGCTAGAAAAAAGAGTAATCTGATTCCTTTCAGAAGCGACCACTGCCTAAAAAAAAAAAAAAAAAAAATCAATAGCATATAAGGAGGCCTGATGAATTAGAAATTTGTACTTGCAGTGGATATTGATCTGTCTCAATATAAAAGCCTTTGACAGCCAGTGTAGATATACGATCAACAGACAGTTAATACATAGAACAAAGCCTTCGATTCTATCAAAGAATAATCTACCGAAGAACGCATGGGCAGAAAATGTCTAGTAAATGATAATGCTAACGTCAATGACATGCTAAGGTTATTAGCCAACTTTATATCCTGAGCTTATCTTTATCTTGGGAGTGTAGAGCAAAGCTAATGTATTCCACCACAATCTTACGGCGCGTGTTATCAGGAGAACAAAAGGGAACAGAAAGTGTGGAGATGCTAAGAGAGACTCACGGGAGGCTGGGGCACGGTGTGGTGGAGGAGGTGCTCAGGTTTGAAATGGACAGTGGGGGTGGAGGTCTCCTTCTCCTGGTCTGTTAGAGGGGGCTCCACTACAGGGGTCCCATCTATAGCCTCCATGGTCTCTGGGTCCAGACAGGGCAGTAGGCTGGGCTCCACCGCAGAGAGGAAAGAGTCTGGACGCTACAACAACAACAACAACAACACCACTGCTTAACACAGACTGTAATGCTGCTAGAGAATTATAAATCAAAACATTTAAAATACTAGCATGAGTGCGTCATTTCTTAATTAAACAGATAGAAAGAGTTAAATCTCGTAGTCTGATTAACCTCGTAGTGGAAACCTTTTAGCAAAGGGTCGGACTGCTGTAATTGACACTAGTGCCTGAGATACAGCCTGCGTCTGGGAGGGAATTTGGAACAGAATGGCCATCTTAGACCCCTGTACCTGGGAGCGGAACGGTGGAAATGGTTTTCCAGGCTAAACTAATATCATTACAGGCTCATTACACACTGTAGGAACTAATCCAGATGTTCACCTCTTACACATAGCTGACGTTTTCCGGGCAAGATCATGATGAGTGGCGCCTGGACATAAATGGAATTTCATTCTGCCTTCACTCTCGGCATAATTAGATTCCTTATCTTAATGGAGCCGGTTCCATAAGGTCAAACTAACAAAAACAGAAAAGAGTATATTCCCCACCATTTAACATTTATAAAACACCAATTACGTTATCATTATGCTAAAGTGAGTTATGAGTTCAGCCGAAAACGATGCTGCACTTTCAGGTTGAAAAGTAAATGTTTTTCGAATCGGAGGACTAGAACAAACTGTCTCGGCTCAATTAAGCCCGAATGGAACGGTTCACGTGAATAAATATGGAGCGAGGCCTGGAGGTCAGCGCGCCTCCCGCTCTCTGACCTGGCGGCAGAGGCTGTGCAGCGCCGCATCCTCCAATGCGGATGTTTGCTCACCGCCAGCGGATCCTTCATTATCCCTGCATCTCGGGGCTATCAAATAAGCACAGAGTTCTATGGTGCACAGAGCTTCAGTCTGTCGGCGAGTGTTATTACAGGGGGGGGGGGGGGGGGGGGGGGGGGCACAGGAGGGCTGTGTTCGCTGGGAACGCTCTCTCCGGCTCGGCACGTGAATACGGACAGAGCGCTGAGGCCACTGGGGTAATCAGACGGGCCAGACAGGAAGCACTACGCTATGCGTGGTCACAGCCCGGTCTCCTTCTTCCCCTCACTCCTTTGTGCTGCTTGTCTGGGCCAACGGCTCACACAGAAGGAAGACTGCAGGGATGAGTCAGCCTGCTATCAAATGGACATTAGCTGCAGAAGTCAGTGCAAGCCTGTTTATCTTAAAATAAAAACAAAGCTCAATAGTAGTCAAAAAGACTATCTGACCATACTTTTACCCCATCACTGTACCAGGGCAAAGCACTACTGCGGACTGGTCTCAGTGGGACTGCTGTGCCTCTCCATCCAGCAGCGGGCTACCAGTTGCAGCGCGGGGGCCCGCGATGCTGTCCATGGTGCTGAGAAGAACAAACGCGACACAGCTCGGAGCCCTCCACCCATCTTCTCTGCTGTGTGGGCAGGGGGGCGGGGGCTGGAGCTGGAGGCTGGGCTGGGGGAGGCGCCATGTGCACTAGATTCAATTAGGGAGTCTGTAAGGCCTCCCCTGGGATCGGGCCTTGGAGAGGGGTGAGGGGACGGCAGGCCCGTCTAACAAAGACATTCAAGCGCGCCCCCGTTGCCCCGGCCGAATCCACCTCATTAGTCAGCCGAGCAAGGGCGCCTCCCAAGCAGTGCCACACCTCCAGTGAGTGCACGGAGAGGCCAGGGCAGCCTGCGTAGCCTGGCTCTCCAGCGGATCACAGGCTGTGTCGAGAGCGCATCAAAACCCTTTTGCTTTGCTGCCTTTGTTTGGCACGGACACCGTAAAGAATCACAAACTGTTCAGGAATATTGTTTTGTCATTTTACGCATACGGCTGGTTCGGCAGCCCAAAACCACTTCTGTTGTTCTGTAACGTCGGGGGGTTCTCTATACGTTTTCTTGCTAGTGTTAACATTTGGAGAAAGCAGAATACAAACAAATGTTGTTGATAGGATCCAGAGACAGAAGGGAAGTGGCTGAGGGTGGAGCCACCTGAGCCGTGTCTGAGCATCAACATCAGACCACGAAAACATCGTTCTTATCTACCGACCAATTTGCAACGCAAGCCAAATACGGCCTTGAACAAACAAGAGTGTTTCTATTGCTGGAATGTCGGACCGATACATAGGGGCCAAAATCATTGGTATTCATGTGGCATGCTCCTTCCCTTTTGAAACACAACAGATGTCTGTGTCGCTGCTTTCACGGCTTGTCAGTATCACTTGAAAGGGTTGGTGGAATTCAAAAGCAGAAACAATAGAAAAACACCTGTTTAGCTGTACCATTTTACACAATTACACGCTCTCTGTCACTTCTGGATTTCAAAAGTATACATCAAGATCCTTTGAAAAAAAGATAAAACTACATTGAAAAGAAAAAAGCTAATTAATCAGTATCAATTTCAATATTGGCCTTTTAATCTAGTTCTGGCCTGTTAGATGAAGACAAAATAGGACAAAAATTGAAACATTGATTCAATAATCTTAAACACACTCATAACAGGTCACATGTTCTTATCCCAAGATTATTTACTCAGAGCATTTTCCAAACAGCAGTCGGTCTATAACGAGAATAGACTACCCTATTCATAAGGCTTTGTAAACAAAATATTTCAACTTCAGATGAACCTTTTGACGTTGGACTAAGATAAACAACCTTAAAGTCTGTTTGTGGCAATCGCCGTCTTGTGCAATTCTTGAAATTATTTTTGAAATGTCAAAGAGTTCATTGTGAGGTATTTCCTTTTTTCTTGACGTCAAAGTCGACTTGTTAAAAATTACGTCCCAGCTTCAATGTCTAAACTACAACCGGGAACTCGGGAACAGATTGCAAAAGCAAAACTGACTTTGCAGGCACAACAGGTCTGAACAACGTGGCTGTGCCTAAATGTATCATCGTAAGTTGCCGTAACTGATTGAAGCAGTTATAATCTCAGGCCATTTCATTGGAATTAAAAGCTGCTATTTTCATTGGGGTATAGTTTGTAAAGCATCTGTTTAATTAAGTGGTAATGTAATTAATGGATGAACACGAGCACTTAGGTACCCAAGCTGCTAATACACATTCACATATTCCATCCCCTCCCTACACATGCATTTATTCACATGCATAAACACCAAAACACACATGCGCGCGCACACACACACACACACACACACACACACACGAAGGGGCATGTCCAAGGACAGACACATAAGCACACCCAGCCTGACAAACCCACACCTGCAGCACTCTGCCCCCCCCCCCCCCCCCTGCCCCACCCCGACACACACACACACCCACCCACCCCCCCGGAGCTGGAGAGATAATTACATAGCTCCCACCCACTAGGGGGGCCTGCCCGCCACACTAAAAACCTTATTGCTCCACGGCTGCAATAACACTCGGATGAATGAATTTACAGCACTTTACTGCACGACAGGGAGCGTCCATTTATTTCACCGTCCAACTGGAAAGAAAAAACAAATTAATTCGGCACTTAAGCCCTCCTCTCCTCCCTCGTGTATATTCCATCATCATCATCGTCCCCCAACCCCCCCCCTCTCTCTCTCTCTCTCTCTCTCTCTCTCTCTCTCTCTCTCTCTCTCTCTCTCTCTCTCTCTCTCTCTCTCTCTCTCTCTCTCTCTCTCTCTCTCTCTCTCTCTCTCTCTCTCTCTCTCTCTCTCTCTCTCTCTCTCTCTCTCTCTCTCTCTCTCTCTCTCTCTCTCTCTCTCTCTCTCTCTCTCTCTCTCTCTCTCTCTCTCTCTCTCTCTCTCCATATAACACACGTGTTAATAGCACTCCATCATATCATTTTACATTAAAACAGTTTGATCCTAATCTTCTCTCCCCGCAAACACCATTAATCATGTGTGATTATTACACTCATCACAAGTAAGAAATTCACTATCACTACTATCCATGAACAAACTGACCACCGGTGTTTTAACACCGACAGAACCCAGCTTCTCCTTCCACCAGTGTTGGGTAGCTCTCGTCGAATCTTTTCTACTTCACAGCAGCCTCCGCGCGATCACAGCCTCAGAGTCCAATCTCAACAGTAATCAACACCAAAGCACCCAGACCCCCAGTCGTAGCCCTCCTCCCCTGGAGGGCGACAGACGCTGAGGTTGACACTCTCATGTGCCCCATTATCTCCATGCAAATGAGACGGAAAAACCAGGGGACATCCTTTCATGCTGGGGCTAATTAGGGAGGAAGGCGATATTGTATATATTATACATGCAACTGTAGAGTGCGCCTATACGTTCCGACCTCGTGCGTTATCAATTGGCACAAGGCCAGATGCTGATGGCCAGGGTCGGCAGTTCCCCTTCGGTTCAAATCGTCTAATGGAATAATTTCCAAGACCAAGTCGAAGAAAGCCGCAATTCGTGGTAACATCTTTTATAGGACCTTCTTACACCCTGCCTTGCAAATGTGAGGAACGTAGACATTTTGATGGACTAGTCTCACTTCCCCATCCCGACTCTGTGAGCATATATTTATGCTCTGTTGATAGGCACACGAGGGAAGAATCCTTGGTGTGCACAGATGTATTGCTATCATATGGCTACAGCTTGCCCATGAATCAGAAATGGCAAAGGAGCGTTGGAGCTGGGGAGACAGGCTACTGGCAGACAGAGAGAGGTGGATTCACTGGCCCAGCCCGCGCCACAGAGCTGATAAACCGCCATCTCTCCCACCCAGCCCATAAAGACTGCTGCATTTAGATAATAATGTTGTGCAAGAATTATTAAAGATCAATAAGCCTCGTTAGTACCCTCTCCGAGGCAAATGGCACGCTGGCTGCCCATATATTTTACTATCTGGTTAGCACAGAGGATGGAGCTGTATTGCTCCAGCTCTGCACTGCTCAACATGAACTGGGCTATGTGGAAAGGCATTTGTGGAAACAGTGGACCCTTCTCTAATCACCTAAGAGGGCTTAGATACTCCTGTTATTTATCCCAGTAAAAGCTTTAAAAAAAGCCAATCTGATTCCCAGTCAATACTATTTTTGTATTGTATGCAGAGAGTTTTCCTACGTGAACTTCCATTGGAGTTAGGGGGTTAGATAGGATATATACTTGGTACTAGTGGCCGAAAAAACATCTGTTTTAATAAGATAGGCAGATTACCTACAAGGAGAAATAAATAGGCGTAACTAAACAACAGGCAAGTAGGAGAAAATGATACGAGTTATTGAACCGAATACGGATGTCACTGGCATGAGGTAAATGTAAAACATCATTTTAATTCTTTGTGGCCACACTCGACCTCTCACCTCTGAGCCAATGAGACGTATTAGTAGGCTGACAGCAGGCGCGGTGTGCGTGGTGGTCTGGAGGCTGCTGTCCTAAGACCCAGAGAAGAATCATCATAATACAATCAGCAGGAAACACAGCCCTACGTATTATTGACCAAATTGTATAAAGATACAATTTCACAGAAATAATGGCACATTTCAGACAACGTGAAGGCATATGAAGACAATTTGTGCGGGGTGGTCGTATTTTCTCGTATGAGAAAAACATAATCAAATGCTACCATAATCAGACAACAGAGACAGAAACATCCCGTACCACAAAAAGGAAAAGTGCATTACCAAAAGATGACTTCACAAACCAACAGCGCACACGTGGCGGCGTAATTGAACTACCCAACTCACCCTGAGGGGGAGCTGCCTCACCCTCACCCCCCTCTGCCCTGCGTCTGACATCAGCTTCCTGTAGAGCTGCCGGTGCAGGGCCACGGCGGAGAAGCCCAGCGGGCCGTGGAGGTGCCAGCCCCGGGCGTTCGCCGCTGCCACACACAGGGACACAACACGCCACTGGGTCACACCACGGGAAAGACACCCAGACATGTTCACTGGCCGAGGGGCCGAGTTTCCTCGTCATTACCCTCGGCCTTGGGGTAGTACTCCAGCACCAGAGCGGCAGCTCCAGTAAACATGGTGGCGCAGTCTCGTTCCAGAAACAGAAAGCTGTGGTTCCACACTGGCTGTTCCTCTGGGGAGCCCGCCAGGGATATCTGTGTGGCACAAACGGCGGGGCAGGGGTGGAAACAATCAACCATCTAATATTAGACTACAACGCTCATATACTAAGGAACTAATGAAGATTAATGTACAAATTCTGACTGAATCAATCTGTGGCCGTATTAATAAGGGACGCTGTGGGTATAAGTAGCATGGTGTTCAACAGTTGGCAGGGCAGGGCCGTTCCCAGCAGGCAGGGGTGTTGTAGCGTGGCTGGGGGGACAGCGTGCCCAGCACCTGGATGGTGCCCTGTGGGGAGCTGACAGATGGCTGTGACGCCGGGCTGTGAGTCCGTCCACACACACACACACACACACACACACACACACACACACACACACACACACACACACACACACACACACACGGGGCGAGGAGCTAAGCCTTGGCAGCTTCAAAGCCTGCAAAGTGGGAGGGGGTGGGGGAGAGAGGCACCTGCAGGTGAAGTGAGAGGAGAGAGGTTTTGGCCGGGGTCTGAAGGACAGGAACGGACTGAGCCGGGCAGGGCCAAGCCAGGGTCAGGAGGAGCCCCTGGGCAGACAGATGTTACAGCTCATTAGGGTTTACTGACTTTGTCTGTTCGCGTAGCCACGCGACTGAATTATTTATGCCGGCTGATGCCGCTAGCCTGGCCCCGAGACCTGGAGCATTATCGCATAGCTCTGCGCGGCTTCACGGACGATCCCGGAGAATCCCGGCGAATCGCAGCATTCCGGCGGGCCGAAGAGAGGTAGGCATGTCGCCAGGAGTGTCATTTGCGCTGGCCCAGTTGAGCGCGGGCCCCCAGGGAGCTATGGTGGCTCCCCTGGTCTTGGCTGAGCACACACAAAGGTCAGTACTGACACTGGCTCCAGAGCTCCTTATTGATTCCCAATCCACTGGCATTACGCAGGGCAATTACACACAGGCTGACATTCTAATCATGGAAATGAATTCATATTCTAAGGATTTATCTTGAATTCCAATGTGGAGGCCTTTTAGCAGACCCTCTGGAAGAAAAAAAAAGCGAGCCGTTCCTCTGTGCCACTCGCGCAAAAGCTTTCCGTTGCTCATCAGACATCCATACATTTTTGAAGCAAATAAACTCAGAATGCTCCGACAGAGGACCTTGGCAGAATCACATTGGCAAAGAGTGTTATATATAGCATACTCGCTCTAAAAGCTCTACAGCCCGTGATCTCCATATGGAATTGTCTCTATGGAAAGAGAGTGTGTGTGTGTGTGTGTGTGGAATCTGAGCGGCCTGACGCCTGCCTGGACACAGATGGTGGGAGTGCAGGGCGTGCAGACCTGTCCTGTCGCCCACACAGACACAAAACACACACGCTATGCACACTCACACTGCACAAATACGTGCCGCGCAAATAAATGTATGCAAGCGCGCGCACACACGCACACACACACACACACACACACACACACGCGCTGATCTGCCTGGCTGGGAGCACATTCCGTGGCAAAAGGACTGGTGATTTTCTTCCAGGCTAGCCGGCAACGCAACGTGTTTGCATTAACAACGATGTCTTTACCCCGTCCAGGGTAATGCGCGGGATGTGGACGTACTGATCAAAGGCTGATTATGGCCCATGGAGACATACCTCGGCCAGGCAGGACAATTAGTGCACGGGGAACAATCGATATGGCCCGGGCGGGGGTGGCGGGGGGGCAATCTGAATGGTTGTACGAGAACTGCAGTGGCATGCAAAACCCAAACAGATGGGGGGGGGGGGGGGGGGGGGGGGGGGGGGGAAGCATATCGCAAAGCAAGAGAGATCTACATCAGCGGGGGCGGGTTTCCGTTCGCCTTATGGAGCATGCCCATGCCGGGTACCGACATAAGGTCCGGCCGCTTGGAACACAGCGCTTACCGTGTATGCTGGACTCACAGAGAGTATGTACACACTGCCCTGATTACCATCCCGGGATATTGCAATCCTGCGTGAGGAGGCTCAGAGGATGGAGGCGGATGTAGGAACAGGCGGGAGTGACAGGAGATAAATGGAGGGCAATAAAGGCTGGAAGACGGATGGATGGATGGCTAGATAAATGGAGGCAAGCGGTTCAGGAGATCGATCAGTGGAGGCCCGGCGCGGGGCTTTTTATCACGGGGCGTAGAGAGAGGGATGACACGCCCCCCCTCCCCCACTCCATGAGGGGGAGGGGGGGGGGACGTGTGTCATGAGCACCGCGAGGGACGCCTGAGCGGAGAGCGCGTGGTCGCGCCGCACTGTGGCGTGACAGACGGTGATGGGGAGCGACAGCAGACCTGCTCTGAGAGAGATGTAGAGAGAGAGAGAGAGAGAGAGAGAGAGAGAGAGAGAGAGATGTAGAGAGAGAGAGAGAGAGAGAGATGTAGAGAGAGAGAGAGAGAGCTGTTGAGAGAGAGAGAGGGAGAGACCGAGACAGAAACAGAGAGAGAAACAGAGAGAGGGAGAGAGACAGAAACAGAGAGACCGAGACAGAAACAGAGAGAGAGAGAGAGAGAGAGAGAGTGAGAGAGAGAGACATGCCGGTTGCCAGATTCCCGCTCCCCACCGCCACTCTGGGACTCAGCCATGCCTGGCCGAACCTGGCTCTGTCGCACACACAACCCGGCCATTGACACCAGCACACTGGGGCTGAAACAGCCAATGCTTTCCTGGATCTGGCCCGGGCCTTCCTGCACATATTTCAGGGAGGACCCAAGTAGGGGTGGGCCAGTGTGAGGAGAGTGGCAGGTGGGCAGGGGTGAAGCACCTGAGGTCGGCCCTGTGCGGTGGGGTGCGGAGGGTGGAAGGCCGACTCAGTAGGACGTGGAAAGTCGATTGGTGTAACAGTTATCCCTGCTGCTCGGGGGATTCGGAGCAGCATTGCATCCCTATTAAAAATACAGAAAAAGCAAAACATCATATTACGCCATTATTTTAAAACATTCAATTACAAAGCAAATTGAAACTTTGCCACTGAAGCATAAAAATAGATATATTTGAAAAGCCTGGCTGTTCCCATTCTGAATATTCCACCTCATTTTGGATGATTGATGGAAACACAAGCATCTCGGAAATTGAGCTTTGCACAACCGTTTTCTAGAATAATAAGAATTCGTAAGAGCTATTCCCGCTCACCCAAAAAACATGACGGAAAACAAGAGTGGCGTGGACCGCTAGGCTTCCCGGAGATTACGGTTCAAGGAAATCCATTTGAGTGAACAAATAAATAAAACATGTGGTCGCACATCAACTGCTCCTTGACAACAGCCCCACTATTATTAGAAGCGCTGTACGTGATAGGAGGAAAAGCACGCAGAGGAGATGGAGACGGCCAGGCTCCACCTATGTCCCGGACCCAGATTCCCCTGAGGCACACACACCACAGAGACAGGCCGGTCCCATAGCCGCGGAGAACCGCATGTACATCTTATTCAAAAGGGCCAAAACAAACTATTTCTCAGATGACATACACATACACATACATCACATACACAGGCAGAAGAAAAGTCTCCTTTAAGAGCAGAAGGTAAATCGGCGGAAGAACGTAACGCAATTTCACTATTGGAACGATCACTGTGTATCGCAGGTTTTCCTTTATGATTTTTTTTTTTGCTGTCCATTAACAGTTCGATGGCTCATTGTTGAGCTGTTACAGCAAGAAGGCGATGGTGGTGTCAAGATGGTTAAATATGATTTGAAATGAACCCCAAAGCATTACAGTAGCAGCAGCCAGCAGTGACAAAGTGTCACGAGCAGGTACTTAGTGGGAGCCTATTCCCCAGCTTCTGAAAGGGGCCTAATCGGTAACGGCAGTCCGTATCACTGCACACACACACACACACACACACACACACACACACACACACACACACACACACACACACACACACTCCTGCTGCTGCCAAAACGCCAGCTTTTAGCGCTATTCTTAGCCTGCGACCCACAGGAACGTCTTGCATTGGTTCTTTTAATTGATGTCAGGGCCCTGAGCTCCATTAGGTTGTAACAGGATGTGGTTGTGCTGGCGCATCTCTGCCCTCTCTGTGGGGCGCCCCCCCGGGCCAGCCTCGCCCATTACCAGAGCACTGCCAGGCCGTCGACTCGACTGCACCCAGCCAAGGGAAGGGAAGGGATGGGGTTTGGTTTCACACAGACCTGTACGAGTGGTAGTCAGGCACAATGCGTCCTACAGCGAACAGTAAGCCCACGGCCTCTTTCAGGGGTTTCTCCATTGACTGCAGAAAGACCTGAAAGCAAGACAGATTCACTGAAGGGAGGAATTTATAAAGGGTGAAAGCAGCATATCTCTCTCTCCCCTAGTCTGTCCAATCTACAAACAGAGCGCATTTGCCCAGTCAGGATAAGTGATGCGGCACCACGCACAGACATTTAAAACTCATGGGCTATTCAACAGCTCCTGGCATGGGGGAGATCAATGAAATTTAGCAGATATCACATTCTCACTCGGCATGATCGAGCTGCCATCTTGTATCGACTGGGCGCCGCGAGATAGGGATTTGGTATTATAATTTTCCCCGAGATCTTCAAATAACGGCAAATAATTTTCCTGCTCATAAATGTTGGGATTTTAGAAACCATAAGCTCCCAGTCATAACATGTTAGACGGGAATCACTTGTGTGACGCAATCCATTCCAACCTCTCCAGGGGAGACGGAGCGAGGCTGGACTGGGCTGGCTTACCTCAAAGCCAGTGAAGGAGAAGTGGGGCTGTCGAGGCAGGGCGCTGACCTTACGGACCACGCTGACGTAGAGAGACACACCGGACGGAGCTGAGCTGTGAGCCTGCACAGAGGACAGTGGCCAAGGAGACCACGGGCGGGACAACAGGAAAACAGAACCACTGAGTTTTATGGCCACTGTGGGGCAGTAGTTTGTTAACCTTGAACAACCACTGGCTAAAGTGTGCAATACCCACTGCATTATCCGGATTGTGTGAACTGTTTATACGGTAACCTCTTTCTTTTGAGGGGTTAAAAAAAAACAAACCCACATGGCTTTACTACCAGTGATTACAGCGCAGCGCTCTCCAGACACTCTTCCATTACAGCAACACTGCACAAATCAATGTTTATGGGGCTCGTAAACAACAGCAAGCTAGGGAGCCCCCAATGCCCAGTTCATCCATCAAACGTAGTGTTAACACACGATGCTGCTCACTGGCAGACATTCAAAGCCAAATCTGACTCAACGCAAACTCTAACCTAACGGGTTAGGCAACTCCCTGGTAGTAATTGGTGATTCTATGAACCTTAAGTTATATCAATGTATGTGACCAAGACAAAAAATATAGCAGGAATTTAAAAGGTTTTATAGGAAATATTGATAGGTATGAGTGAACAATGAAAGTGTGATATTATTGCCCATTGTCTTTCGGAAACTGATGGGACCATGAATAATTCAGGCCCCTTAGAATACTCAACACTGTCGGGGGGAGCAGTGTAGAAAAGGCTAATCAAGTGTGAACTCCTGTGAAGACAACCACCGGCTTCAACTTCAAATGACAAAACCACACTCACACTCACACTCCACAAGACCCCATTCACAGTTTTGCCCATGTCTGTAAACTAAACAAAGTTATTGTACAGCATAGGAGATGTAATCTTGTAGAGTGTAATCTTTGCTTGTTTGTGTGTAATATTTGCTTGTTTGTATGTTTCTTAGAATTGACATGAGACTATCAGTAAAGTAAACGCCTAAAGCATACAGCTGTACAGCCACAATTTCAACAAATCTATCTTAAACATTGTTTAAAGTTCCAAACTTTGCCACAGGGTAAAGAAAATGGATGAAGAAAAAAAAATTGTTATGGAAGAAAAAAAATGAATATCAGAACATTTTCAGTTTACAAAAAAAGGCGGAGTAATCATTTCCCTAAACATGCAGGGACAGACAGATGCATACTGAAACACAAACAACCCCAATTCATTCCCCAAGCAAATTAGATAAATTCAAAAGAGCGTATAAATACACAAAGATGAACATTATGACAGAACACAATGGTGGAAGCGCTGGGGATCTCACTGTTCTGGGAAAGGGTAACGAGCGCATGGATTATTCATGGCTATTCCCACAGTGCAAACAGCCTCTTTTTTTGATGGTTTGAGCCCGGGGCATTCCGCTCTGCTCAATACCAACAGTCCCAGGTAGCCTCACACAGCTCCAGCGAGCCTGGCTGATGATGAGCGCTCCTTGAATCAAAGCTGAGGCCAGCGGCTCTACGTCTGTCTCCGCGCTCAGACGTAACGATGGTGTGTGGTCTGGGGTGAACCTAAATTTAAACAGGGTATCAGCGAGAGGCCAGTAGACTATAGAGGAGGAGGTAGAGTATAGAGCAAGTGCCGATTGCCTACGGGGCTGCTCTAGTGAGGCTCTTTTTGTTAGCAGGGACCCGATTCTTTGCAGCGCCGAAAATACACGCTCATTTGTTTCAGAAACACACAGACAGGATGTGACTCTGACAGGCTGATGTCCTGGTATTGAAGTAGGTGTCGCACCCTCTACCCTATGTGAAGCCACCTCCTTTGGCAACCTGTGGGTCTAGTGCTGTAGGGGGGTCGTCTCACCTGCAGCAACTCCAGGTGGTAGTGCTGGAATGGTTGGAGGTGGGCCACTGGCAGGCGATAGTGAGCCAACAGCTGCCTGCTCTGTTTGTCAGCCACGCTAAGGACCACCACTGCTGCTGCTGTATGAAAATGAGAAAAACACATTAACATGCATCACATTCCAATAATGTGCAGTTTTATTTAGACAGGTCACAGCCTGCAATTAAAATAAACCCTTAGTTTAGCAAAGTTGTGCAAAGTATTAATGCTACTTTGAGGCCCTTTAATCACAGAGTGGCCAATCCTAAGCTAAATACACCCACTTTAAGATGATTTCATATGAGCAAGCTATTTCAGAAACTAGTCAGGGCCCTTAATAATGCAGAAATCATATCGGGCCTAAAATAACTTGAGCTTAAAGAAAGCGTTCTGAACAACGGCTTTCAGCGATGGGCCCGCTCTGCAGTGTCACCCTGGATTTTACCGTCTGCTGCTGAAGCTGAACTACGGACGACCCCATGTCTTGTCTTACTGAGTCATGGAAAGCTGCTGAATGTTGGAGGATTTGGCAAAACTCCCCCCAGTGCGTGTGGGGAATCTTAGGAGGAGGTTTCTGACGGTGCTGTGGATCAAGTCTCTTTTGGAGAAGCACCCCCAGCCGGTCCACTTCTCAGATTAAAGCTGTGACGACCGTGTGGCTCATTTCCAAGGCCCAGAGAGGTCCTGATCCCTAACAACTTTGGCACCAACCTATCCATCCCCAGGCACTAAGCAAGTGTGGACACAGAGCCAATAGGCAATCGGCAACGGTCAACTATGCTTTCAACATGCCTTAGCAACAGTTGGAATCCATTCTGACGAAGACCTCCCACCTACGCCTGCAAACGCCTGACTTCGCTGTCCTCCAATGGGCGGGAGCCACAGCACAGGGAGGAGGCAGTCATGGACAAATAAAACTGGGAATCGAACAAAGGGCGAGAAACGGCGTGCGCCCAAAGCGTTACCCTGTCTCTCTCTCTCTCTGTCTGTCTGGGTAGATCTCTCGATACCATCAGTATTCCTTCCACATCCCCTGCAATCATTCCCTCTACTTTTTTCGGAGTGCCATTAAGCCTCACGCGTAATTATTCTGTCACTTAGCAGGCGGCCACCGTGGTGCTGGAATAATCATGCCCACGCGCAACAATTATCATCAACAGTGAGCCGTTTCACTGACGAGCAGATCAAGGTAAAGCAATTTCACACAGACAGAGTCTCTCTCTCTCTCTCTCTCTCTCTCTCTCTCTCCCTCCCCCTCTCTCTCTCCCTCCCTCCCTCCCCCTCTCTCTCGCTCTCTCTCTCTCTCTCTCTCTCTCTCTCTCTCTCTCTCTCTCTCTCTCTCTCTCTCTCTCTCTCTCTCTCTCTCTCTCTCTCTCTCTCTCTCTCTCTCTCTCTCTCTCTCTCTCTCTCTCTCTCCTCCCCTCCTCCCCTCCTCCCCTCCCCCCCCCCCCCCCCCCCCCCCCCCCCCCCCCCCCCCCCCCCCGCCACTATTGCTCTAAAGCGGCGATGGAAAAAGCCCATGTTGTATTAGCATTCACACAGTGGCCAGTCAAGTGCAACAATGGCTCTGATGTGTGTACCCCATTCATGTTTTCTCCCTCAGTTGTCTGTTCATTGTAGCCAGACATACTGCCCTGCCATCCTCGTCTTCAGAAGCTACAGCTAAAGTTTAGAGGTCAAAGGAAGGTTGAGGATGCGAATGCTATGACCCTTTTTAAAGACATCTCAATGTTTTGGAGTGGCCATGCGATTATTTGTGGACTCGACATTATTGGTGACCATTGTTGCGTTTCCATAATTTTTCCTTCCGAACACTCTTTTTCCTGATATGTTGGCAAATTTTCCCCAATAGTTTTGTGGTATTTCATCCCTTATCAAATGACTGCAGAAACAATGAGTAACACCCCAGAAATAGGCAATCAAGCCATGTATGGATGGCTTCAGGCCATAAACAGCCACTCATTCTGTCTTCCCTTTTCAAACTCGCAAGAGTTCCCTAGACAAATAGCAAAACACCACTTGTGTCCACATTTAGATTCATAAAAGCAGCTTGCCAACAATGAGTCTAACCAAGTCGATCTCATCCATGGGGTGACTGGCTGGCCTGTCTTCTAACGTGTAGGCTGAGCCCGGGCCCACACACTATTACCCAGCGACTTGATCCTATTTGGTGGGTGTTGCTCTCTGGCAGCTCACCCTCCCCGTGGGCCGGCTGCTCCTGTAGCTCGACAGAGAGCTTCTCCTCCCACGAGGGACAGTGTGTAGGCCGCCGGGTGCAGCAGGTTACCCCCTGGCTTTTCCGTCCGCAGGCCTCCTCCACGCCACTCTTACTAAGCACACAGAGGGAAAGAAACAGGGATATACACAGGTTACCTATTCCTTCCTACAGCTCATCAATCATGATGTGGATTTTGAAACGATATACCTTTTGAAAACATGTCAAATGTAAAAATCTTGCTCGACATCCCGAGATCTTCGCAAGACGTTCCGAAAACATTCAAATAAACGCAGTACTTGAGCTTGAAAGATCACCAATCAACAACCCTTGTGCATCCCAAACATCCGAATTTCCACTGAGAACACCACCTCTCCTGCTTCTTCTCCCTTTTCCTAATCCCTCTTAGCAGGCCGGTAGGAAACGGGCCACCTGCTTCCAGGCCTGGAGCCCGGGGCTGAGCGCCCTCGTGACACTGCCAGCTACTAATCTCCTCATCAAATGCATATCTATGATATCCCCCTGGTTTCCCCGTACCCCTCCCTGGAAACACACATCCCTCTTCCACTACATCCCTGTCATATGAACAGGCTCCTGGCTGGGATTAAGGGACTTTGGTCCCAAAAAACGGCTTCAGGAATTAAGGAAGCCTGATTCCTGCCTTAAACGTCGGACTTCCAAGCATACGCTGAATCATAGAAGCAGACGATTGAATGCAACGTGGACCTGCTTGCAGATGGAAAAGCAGATACTTATGGAGTTTGTTTGGTAAATAAAATGGCATGGAACCTGCAGCATATGCTTGAATCATTTTATCTTCAGATTAAAACACCTATCTACAAGCTCATTTCCATTTCAGATGAATCCAATTGAAAATTCAAAAAGGAATAGGAATGTGCCCGTAGCTCTGGCCCCTACCCCATAATAATAATCCAACCGGGAGCTGCAGCAGGTCACCAACAGTGAGGGTAACATCCCAGCCGACCCCCCTCTGCTTTGACTGCAGATCCCAGGAGATAGCTCCGGAAATAGGCTGGGAGGTTGACACTCCATATCAATAACATCATTGAGGCAAATGTGAAGAGCATCCTCACTTGCCTTTCTTGAAATAATCTTTGACCAAACTGGTAGCTTTAACAGCGGCAGGTATACTGTATGGCATAGGACATCACAGTGCTCCAAGAAAACTAGAGCTTTAGTTTCTACAGAAGTAAAATGCAACGTTTTTGTCGAAACTATACGGCTAGTTGAAATAAGTGTCACTATCCTATTGTTTAAGTAGCGATGTCCAGATAATTTCCTTTTATGTACGTTAGTACTTGTGATAAAATTGAGTTTTGATAAAATACCTTTGGCATAAAAATACTAATAGCGAATAACCTTATAATGCAATTATATTACACATTAACAAAGTCGGAACGCAAAGTATTTCAAACCCCCAGGTTGGTTTCTTGAGGACGATGCCATCCGACCCTTCATTGATGGCAATGCATAAGCTACTGTTATGGTGCCAGAACCAGTTCAATTTACCAATGCTGAGAAGATACTATAACGCTCACATCCTCAAAGGAACGTCTAACCTCCTTTCGTTTCTCTTTGCGGTGTCCTATCTACAATGATAGGGGATGTTTTCACAAGGGCAGAGATGCCAGTCAGCGTTAGGATCCAGGAAGACTCTGCACCCAGAGGATTCCTGAGTGCCGGGAAATCGGTCATTACGTTTGAAGCCAATCTCCGTGTTCATGGCATGGGGGGGAGGGGGGGGGTTATATGCTGTGTGCAGATGCTCAGGGGCCATGATACTCTTACTACTATCAAAGTCATCTTAGTAACAAACAAGGTTCACAACATGATACAGGACGATCTCTTATGTATATATGTGTTTTTTAGGTTTTAAGGGTCCTTAGCGTTGAATCTGGGTAAAGGTTAGGGTATAAATTCAACCTATTAAACATTTGCAAATTAATTTCTGGTTTGTCAAGCCGAACTGATTAATTAATTTGGGCACATTGGTCAACATACACTGCATGTAAACTTTCTGCACAACTATCATACCTTCTATTCTAGAATGTGGTTCATTAACCAATCATAGGGTGTCCTTTAGCAAAGAAAATACATGATGTGACATTGATCAAATAAAATAATAGATAGGAAATCACGAGATAAAAAAATATATAAAAGAAAAAAAATAACACCTAAATCATTTATTAGATTACAGGGTTTCCACACTATTAAAGAAATTATTTAAGGGTTTTTGTTATGAATATTAAAAAGGTCTTTGTTATAAACTGTATAATATCTATCTAATGTATACACGGTGTACATACAGGGCATAATACAGTACATGTTCCATCAATATGTAGCCCGGGTCCCGTTATTAACCTTTTTTAAATAAAGTGTATTTATTTATTTTGATATTATTAAAATGGCTTCTGCCCATCACTTGGATCTTGCTTAGCCAGGACGGAGATAGGTCTGGCTTATGACATCCCAACATCATCTTCAGTGTGAAAGAGAGGTCTTTGTAGATCAATTGTAAACAAAGAATTCTCGCTCTTCTTATCTAAACTCCTCCCTCCCCCCGTTGTGTCTCCCTATGCCCCACAAAGCCCAGGTTTGTTTTTAGAAGGCTTCGATTGCAACCCGACTGGCCTGCCCCCCACTCCTGCCTCAAAGCCAGCTGTGGATGAAAGATTTATGACTGTATGCCTTGAAAACCCCTCGCGCTCCATTTGAAGTGGTGCTGTTCCTCTGAAGCTGCCCCCACTGATGGCAACTGTGTCTGCACTCAACCAGGCCCATTCTCCACAGTGGGAGGGCAAATCAGACAGAGGGGGCGGGAGGCAGCCCACTGCCTCGCTTCATTGTGGTATTCACTCATCAGAGATAGAGTTTTACTGACTGGCTGCAATAATCAGAAATTGATTGGGGTGCCTTTCAGCGGCCAAGGATTTCGTCCGACTCAAGTGTGGAACACTTGCATAAAGATTTCTTTCATCCCCATCTTGTGTGTGTGGAATTTTCAATACGCCCATATTTGTCGTTCCCCAAATTTCCCCACATGTTCAGAACGCACAATGTATTTGTACTCATTGGGATCTCATTATTTGACAGGGAACAAAAGAAAATCAAAGAAAAAACATCATCGTGGAAAAGCTCATGATATTCCAAATACAGTCCCAAATGACCATTTACTGGATCCTGTCTCATTTCAGAGCAAAAGATAAGCTATTTTTTACAGTCTTATGTGCCTTACACTCTTAATGACACATGGTCATTTGGAGTTAATGGAGCATTTAATTACACTAGGTTTACTTTTCTATGCAGTGGCTGCAAATACAGTAACCAATAACAACTAGAGATTAAACCACTTTGTCACTGAAACAACCGTACTAAAAAATGAAGAACAAGCCTTTGAAGATGTTGAAAATGTGGAGCTGCAGTTTCTTCCTGTCTACCTGATTTGTATGTCTTTGATTCAGTCATATAGTTTACCTAAACGTTGTGGTACCTAGACTACAGTGGTAACTCCCCCACACTCTTTCAAGGGTTAAAGCAGATGGGTACATCGAGCTTGTAAAAGAACAAAGACAACACACTAGTCAACACCTCAGCATCACATCCTATAGTGCGAGCTGGCAAATCCAAAACAACTGCACTTGTTGTCGAGTTAAGAAAATAAGGTGACTACAGCTAGCAGAATACCTGGACATTGTAAAAAAGAAAGGAAAGTGACAAAAGCATGTACACAATGTCATAGTGATTCCAATAATATAAACAGTTATTCTACTATGCTTAATATAATAAATAATGAATCACTCACACAATGACAAAGGCCTGGGGAACCCCCCCTTTATTGAGTGGAGGCAGGCTGCTGGCCCCATGCAAAGTGATGGTGACGACCTCCTTTCCTGGCCTGGACACAAGGAGGTCGTCTACAACCACCACCCCACTTCTAGGTGACTCAGTAACCTTTAAAAAAAAAAGACAGAATAACATTAGGAACAAAGGGAGTGTAGCCAGGGCTGTGCTATTCTCACATTTCTTTGGATGCTTTTCAGTAGCGCAACAGGAGGCAATAATTTAGAAAGTATGCAAGGTTATGGGGCTGTAATTTTTTTGCTTTGTTCTTTAGTTTTGGAGCGGGTAATAGAACACACCGATCGCATAGGACGGGGTTATCATTTTCAAATACTGTATGTGATATGAATTGAGAGAACTAGTATTAGCACATACAATTATGCTAATTTCGAGTCAAAGCAAAGCTTCATTTCTTAAGATTTAGCAATGAATGTAAAACCTTTTCTCACTAACTCTGTGTTAGAAAATGGCTTCATAGACTGAGAGATTTGCCGTTAATTAAAAGTGCATCTTGAGAAGAAACATATCAAATCAGCTTTTCAAACAAAACATATGCTTGACAACAAAGATATTCCCACTTAAGACCTTGACAAATCGTACTCGGATGCATCAAGTTATATTGGTTCCTAAGCAACAAGTAATCTCACAAGAAATGCTTTTGTACTAGCAATGGCTTTTCACACTGGGGTTTCAAGGCAACCTATGAAAGACAATTTAGCGACACATGACATAGAATCCCTGGGCCGCTCAATATTGTTCCAAGCTTGACAGCAATGTCAAGGTCTCTGCTGGAATAATCATCTCTGGACAAAACGACAACATCCATCTTAGGTTTCTATCTCGTGTGTAAGAATTTATATTTATCAAATATAATGACTGTGTTTTCTCAGCATAAACGGCTAAATGCAACACCCTATTTTACTAGCCACTCCTGCCCTATCAAACTTTTGTTTTAGTCTTATTTAAGAATAAGGTTCCTTGGTACAACCCAACGGTATACACGATCAACACAAAGTCAAATTGTGAACATTTTGTAAACATTCACTTATTCGATATGGATTTTGTGTAGAAGCGTGATTTCGAGTCAAAGCCAGAGGAGAGTAATCACACGATTTTGGCATCCATCAAAGTAATTGCTGAAGACAAATGAATCATTCTTTGTCTAAACTTTTATTGTTCACAGAGAATGTTTTTGGATTTAACAAAAATAACCCTGCATTAATATTTTAAAATGATCATGTCTTTCATCGGATTAAAGCGGGCAACACAAAGGTTAACAAACTAACTACAATACTGTGAGTGTTTTTACAGTTACATCGCACTAATATACCATATATCTGTGGCAGTGTGACAACACAGAGGAATTACAAAAATGTCTTTCCCTTTCTGAGAGAATTGACCATGACACAAAATGTAACTGTTCAAGTAAAACCACTGCTGCTCAATATATTTTCAGGAAAAACATTTGCGCAACTCATTCAAATTATAAAAGCATGCCACACAATTTTGTTGAAAAATGTGTAAACCCTAGACCTAGATATGGTTTGTAGAACATAATGGAACATATTGTCTTCATACAGTGGACATTACAAAATAAATTGATTTGACCCCATGGTGTCAAATTTCAAAATTGTCTGTCTGTCTTTAGTTGATATCAGTCTGTAAAATGGCTGGCCTATCTACTTTTTCCTCTGACTCTGAAAAGATAAGCCCAGGCATGTTTTTTTTTTCATCGGCTATGGCATTGAGAAAGAGCTCAGTGCAGCTGAAGCTTGGAGAACAGAACACCACATGGTTAGTCTCACAGGAATTCAGACTGGTCAATAATTCAGTGCTGGTGAAGAAATTTCATAAGCAGACAGAGACGGCAGACCAAGAAATCGGTGAAGAAGGGTGGAGAGGATGGATCTGGGGGGAGGTGAGCAGAATAGAATAGTCTCAGACCAGCAGGGCAAGTAAACCTAAAGAGGCTGAGGAGGAAGACTGGATTGGTTGGCCTACCATATGGCCAAGAGCAATAACAAGTCAACTGCGGCTTTAGGGGATTTTACCTGTCAATCTTAGGTTTCGCTGTACTGTCAATCCAATTGATCTGTACTCACTGTATGAAGGTGGGGAAGATATTTTCCCCATTATTTGTGGCTTGTGTACAACAAAATACCCAATACCAAATATACTGAGCAGCTGATTGTATAAACCAAAATGTAAGTGAACAATCAATCTTAACATAACATAACATACGTTCCATAAAAAATACACGCTAGTCTAAGCATTGTTCCTCAAAGGGTTAAAAGAACATTTAACATGACGTTATTGCTGCACCCAACATTGCAATGTGAAGCCAACCAAGAGACGATTAAGGCTAATATGATCCAGGTAATCACACAAAATGAGATTCTATGTAATTTGAAATACAATCTTTTAAGTGCACATCAAATATCTACAATGTGTTGTTAAAAAATCTAATCAGGAAACACCATTGGAAAAAGGACAAGAATCCAGATTAAATTTGTCTAATCATTTGGTAATGATAGAACTGGATGAAATGCAACACGGTTTGCAAGTTTGAAGAAAACATTGCATATCCGTTAGATGATCTTTGATGTTATTTGAATTTGAATTTTTCTCATGTAGGGTCAGTTGAAATCAACTACTGGCATATTTCTTTAAGATCAAATGGTTTTCTATGTGTTAATACTTCAACAGTACCTTTTTCCTAGTGGGCACCAATAATATATCTGGTTGAGTGCCTTCTTAAAACCTTTATGAAAATAACACAGACCAAAAAAAATGTACAATCCTCAAAATATTTAACACTCACATTCCAAAGAAGTGACAACAAATTCTATCTGTGGGTACTATATAAATGTTAGAACAATAGCGCAGCTTCTGCTATAGGCAGACAAGGCTGTTTCTTTTAACTATCAAACAGCCAAAGGGCCTTTAACGCATGATTTGTCTCAGTGCTAAATAAAAGGCGGAGTCAGACCGTGCTCTCTGCAGCTCTACTCTCATGGGGAAAAAACTCCCAACAGACACGACGGCATGCTTTGTTTCCTGGGGTTAGCTTTGAAAAATAATGATGCTGGTCTGTAGAGCTTCCCTTGTCTATTGTATACATCAAGTGCCACCAAGTGTTGCTCTGAGGAGAGCTTTCTTTAATTTAGTATGCTGAAAAAAACCACAATATATACTTTAGGTATTAGAAGTTATTCAACGTTTTAAGACCAGTCCGGGAACTGGATTCAGCATCATGCAGTTTATTAAAGTGATAACATTTTAATAGATCGAAACATGCATTTTGTTTGTACAGTTGTCTCCTTTGTCACCTAATGGAGGACTAGGCACAGATTATATATAAATAGGCCTCATTGCACATGATTCCTTTTTACAATAAATGTGGGGGTCATTATATCCACGAGGCTATCACACTGAACATAATTCCGTTCATAAAAAAGGGAGTAGCTCATTTCCAGTATGAAGCCAATTTATATACTGAAAGACAATTATTTCCTCTGCTATTCTAATTAGATGTGATAAAAAGGCATGGAATTGACAATTGCCCGCGGGGTTTGTTCAGCAAATTTCCCCTGAAGTGACACTTGCCTGTCCGTCCCCCCTCTCACGAACGCCACCTCCCACCCTCTCCGTGGGACCTGTGCATGCAAATGACAATCTGTTGTGCGACTAATGAAGGGCCGGGGCCCATGATTGAGGCAGCGTGACCCCTAGGGCTCATCAAGACGACGCTTCCCCAGAATCTCATCCTAAACAAACCTAAATGAACGTGGGCTGAAGCGATGAGACAGGGTCGTTGTTGTTCAACAAGACATTTATCCCAGTTTAAAGCTAGGTTATCCAAGTAAATATGAATAAACATGGCCGGACAGGGAAGTCCTGTGAAGATGATACTATCTCCCACCCATGGGGCTGTTTTCACTGGCCCCGCGTCGATGATCTCCGGGAAACATGACTCAATGCCACGGTAGTCACCAGAGGAGTCATGCCATGAGGTCACTAACAGAGGGTGCACGTCAAAACTGAAATATTAAGTCACTAAGTATCCGTAAACCAATACTTGAACAGATGTTGAAGGCCAATACATATTAGGTCTAGAGACTAGACAGATAATCTGCCCACTCAGCCTCGGACATATACATTCAATTAATAAAATAACCCTTCAGAATTTCTATCAGCGGTTACCTCAGGGTCTACTGGGATTGCTTTTCATCTGAAATCTAAGGCGAACACAGTATACCTACACTAACAGGATGTGACACCACTGTTGCTGCCCCAATCAGCCCCTGACTCAAAGCATCACATCTGTTTCCAGCAGCCTGCCCCTTTTCTGGTTTTGAACAGTTCAAAAAAGAATCTACGAAATTGTTAATGTTTCTTAAAGGAAAAAAAGATGAATACCAAATAAAGAAAACTAATTGACATCGACATGGGTTACACCACAAACTGCATGCTTACAAAGTAACCCTTGATTAAAAAAATCTATAAAAAATCGTCCACTAAAATGTTTTCTATTTAGTAGCCTTTATTTTACAGTTCCTCTAAACAGGAAGAATTTCTTGCCCAAGAGACAGGCTTTCGTCACGAAAGCTTAGCTTACAGAATTGACTGTTCATCCACTCCTTATTTAAGACCCCATGCGACCATTACAGTCAGATGTGCGTCTGTGTCATTGTTTATGCAGCAAGGCACAGAGAGGAGCCTTTTGTTAATGGAGTCTGCTGTGAGTGAGCCTAGCATGGGGTCGTCAAGGTGGGAGGGCACGGCAGGGTTGATTGGACTTATCGTTCCTGCTAGAGGACAGCTGAAAGTGTCACTTGTACTACCGTTGTCACTTTGTCAAATCGTTTGTGGTCACTTTGTCATATTCAAATAAACCAATGATTGGCTCTGTCATGTTGTAAAAATGATATTGAAATAGTCTGAATGTATAAAGGATTGAGTTTTTATAGCACAATTGACATTTCTTTGGCGGTCATAAACACAGTAGTGTAATCCGGTTAGAGCAAATTGGTCTAAAGGGATGAGTACTGCACATAAACAATTTCCCATTATCTGGTGGATAATTGGATTGCTTTTCAAAGAAGCAGTGATTATCTCTATCCTTAAAAAGGCACTGGTGTTCTTGACAAAAATAAAATCATTCAGTAAAAGGTGAATATCCGGGGTCTAAATCCTTGTTTACCCATGTAAGACCAGAAGAAACCAATATGTCTGACACAATAAACTTTCAAGCCACACAGCAATAACTTGCAATGGAAAAGCCACAGACTAGATTTCCCAAATGAAAGCATTGTGGACATTTATAAGGTGTCAACTACCTACAGTATGAAACGCTTTCAGATATTACCACGGATTCCCAGAAATTCCAAAGAAATAACTAAATAAGTATAATAATAACACAAACTGTACTACAATGGGTGACAAGTGAACGTTGAAAAATGTGTGTGGAGCTTTCAAAGATAACCCTGACGCTTTCCCTAAATATTACACAAAATGCAATGTATATTGCACTCTTCCTTTACGAACTATCGAATGTGACATAAAATCTGGAAGACCAAATGGTCATGAAGAAAAAGCATTATGTAATTGTAACATACTTTTAACTGCCATAGCTAACCTTTATACACACCACAATATAGAAACTACAGTAGAGAGTGCGTAAGAATATCCAAATGTGCACAATGTAGTAGCCCTATTCAGCAAAGCAGACAAAATGTGTTAAACCACAAAAACAGTATTTCATACCCTTTAAGAGTATCAAGAAATACCCTACAGCAAATGATAAGCAAAGCAAAGGCGTTCAGTTTCATTCCTTGCAGAGATGTGTGAAACCCAAGTGGCTCTGAACACACAGCAAAAGACGTCTGGAGCTTCAGACTATGAATACATTATTCATCTGAAAAATGTAACAGATCCCAGCTCAGAGATGCCCGCTCTATCAGACTTCGTCAAGTTAAGGCATTCTGGATGAAATTGGTTTAATCAAATTGGTTTTGATTTCAAACAAGATTCAATAAAATCAAATGATGTTTACTGATTTTCTGAAACCAAAATAGTGGTTATACGAATAAATAATTTAATTAAAGACAGTTTGTTCACTCTGAAACATTTGGCTTTGTGATTAAGCTTTGCTCACAACCGAAAAAATATCTGACCCACATCATACAAATGTAAGCAGTGTAGTTGAATGTGTTTGCTTGAGGTAATGACAATAAGTATCAGTTTATCAGGGAATCATAATCAATAATCATAAAACTAGTACTGTCCTTAACCATATAACTATTATTCTAACCAAATGACAACACCCAATATTAAACCTAACGATACATTTAGCCATAAATTAATTTCTCAACATTTGATTCTGCAGGGTAACATTAATTACTGTGGCAAGTTTGATGGCTGATAAGTGCAGAACCATTAACTTAAACATTATTTAATCAAAATGAAAGAATCCCCTATCTAGCATCTTTTAAAATTGGCCAAAGGAATGTCCTTTCATGAGAATAACAGCAGGGCATGTTTGAACTTCAGTTGGCTAAAATTTCCCATATCCCAACAACAGCAAAAAAGAATGAACAAACTAATATAATATTACATATAAATTGTTGAAATAATAATACATTTCCATATTATGATTTTCATTATTATTGTTTATCGATAACCATATCAGTTATTGAAGTGACATAATCATCTTAATCATATTCGGAGACTACTAGTACACCAGCATGTCTGGTCAATTGGTAAGGGCTGAAAGTACAACAAAGTGTTCTACTCAATTCTTTCACCACCATCAAATGTTTAGACTAAGCTAGGAAACTGCTGTGAATATGTTGATGCCGGGGTATAGGTATTCTGTGAATTTCCTTGGACACCACTCTTATCTTAGGTAGCGGACAATCCATGGACACACAAGTTATATTTCCTTTGTCCATGATTGTGTTAAAGATATCATTCTGAATAAATACTTACAACCTGATAATACAAACAAAAAATGAACCTGACGCCACAGTCTGCCGGCAGGGATGGGATGATACCTCATTGGTGCTGGTTGCTGATAGTGGAGAGGCTGTTCCAAGGTGTCTGGTTCCATGGTGACTAAAGATGACCACAAGGTTGTCTCCAAGAGAGCTGAGAAGTTCCTGCAGGCTGCTGCTAACCGGCAATCTCAACTAGCTTTCCAACATCGTCCAGACATCCGCGTCCACCGCACACACACACACACACACACACACACACACACACACACACACACACACACCTACTCCCCTTTGCATGAAATACAAAGCTCATTTGCCCAACTCCACAAGCCACAGCACAAACCTTCCCCTCCTCATGACATTTCACTCATGTGCGATGTGACCATATCACAATCACGGCATCCCAACACACACTCAGAGGCTGTTCCAGATATCATCCAGCGAAGCTCAAGACTCGAACGACTAAAAAGACACAGTCTCCTCAACGTGTTCCTGTCCCTGATGGAGGACACTTACAGGGTTTCCAAGAAGGAACCCGTTTGTGGAGTCTCACCTAGAGCTGTAGAGACTGGGTGTCCTTTAACGGCAGTACCCATCTCCACCTGTGATATGTGTCACATGATGCATTTACACCAGTCAGTTGAATTGATTTGAAGTGTTCGTGCCAACGTTGCCATGTCACCCGTAAGCCAGGATTTGGGCTAATGATTACACCGCATTTAGTAAAGTTTGTCTCCAAATCACATGGTTTTACCTGTTTACAATGCAAGCATGGCTCTTGCAGGATTTTTGTGATGTCTCGAGGCTCAAAGCACTCAAAGGTGCACCAAACTTAGGTTTATTGGATCCAGGTTTGTATCAAGACATCCAAGCACATACTGTACCACCTACTCTTAGCAAGGTCTGAAGGCCGAGCCCTGGCACATAGTTCCTACAATGCGATTTGTATCCACAGATGGTCGGGTTAGACAAGAGTTGAATTTGCACGCTCACCAACAGAATGCCTGAACTAGGATAGTCGGCGGATATAAAGGGGCCTGGCTCTAAGATGTCTTTGCTTACCGTTAAGCCTTCTGGAGGTGTCACAGGCTCAATTTAACAAAACATTCAGGATAGAAAGTGCCCACTTGAAAACCCCAATGACATATCCTCTCTCAACCCCAATCCATTTAAACTATTGTTTTTTAAAGTGCTCATCTTGGATTATAGCATTATGGATATTATAACAGTTATAATATCGGGGGGGGGGGCACACTAGCCCTATTAACCCAGGATCCATTTTAAGGTGCCTCTGTTTGTTTTTAAAGCCCTGAGCATTTTGAAATGACAGCGTAGTGAAATTAGAAAATGAGAAGGACATTACTGTACTGTAACTACCTACAAACACACAGACATATTGTAAATAGACTGTGCACACAGGCACGTACACCCACAATCACCACAAAATGGGCATGGCACCCAAGAACTACGTCTCTGAGAGCCAAATACCAACCCCACACTTACGCCATCTCAGTTTCAAGAACACTGAAAAGAAACAGTGATTTGTTTAGAAAATCTCATTTAGAAGAAGAGCCAAAAAAGCCCTCACTGTCTGATTTGAACATGAAGACATCATAGTGCCATAACTCAAACACTGTTTTTGTGAGCTTATACTATGGATGCTCTCCAGTCATAGGATGGTGATATTACAAGTAAGAGATGCATTTTATTCTCAATTCAAACACCGTCTGCCTGCCAGTAGGGCTGTCCCGATTACTACATGAGCGCAATTATTTTTCATTCTCCCGATTATAAAAGGGAATTTTAGGCCATAGTTATAAGTGTTGCAAAATAGAAACAATAGGATTTAGTCATGTTTAACTTTCCATCATGTCAGTGATCCCACTGGTAACGCTTTGCATTATGGACTATGCAGACAGTTAAATTGTTCATTGGAATTATTTGAATGACGATTAATCGCCAACTAAAATGTCACGATAATGACAGCACTATACTGTTAGCAGAGTGCAGCAGCAAAGTGGCATAGCAGGCAGTGAATACCGTAGGCCTAAAGCAGCTTGATCACTGCCGTTTTACATCTGGTTGAATCATAAAGTGTACTTCACAGGCTCCTTAGCTACAGTATAACAACCCCCTCCCAAGTCTTCAAAATAGAGAATTACCAGTTTAGTTCAGTCTCTAAGAAAATTAATGGTAAATCAAATATAGGCATGAATGAACTGCATTCTCTTATTTTCTGGGCCAGACTGGGTATTTCATCAACTGCTAATTTCAACTTGTTGAAGTGGATTAAATAATTCGTAAAGAACCCCATTCAGGAGCCAGCAGTGATATGCTTGTCTGTCTCCTCAACTAACTGTGCACATTTTTCACCAGGATAACAAGAAAATCTAATTTTATACCAATTGAGTGCTACAAGGCTTGTGATTAAAACTAAGCCACGGTAACAGACTCAGTCAGGGACAAACTTAGTGCTTAAAGCTCTAGCTGCCTAAGCAGGATTTTAAAAGAGACAACTTAATTTGACAGCATGATAAAATGATATGTGGTGGCTGAATCTATTCAACCAATATAACTTACTAAGGTCCAATCTCCGTCAGAATGTGACACAAAATGATTTGAGTGGAAGATGCGCTCACCTGCTCATACGGAAAGGGCTCTGGGGTCTGAGAAAGACTGAGCTTAGGAGGCTGAGTGAGATCTGGGGCCAACGTTGGAAGATGCAGCTCTGGACTTGAGACTGCTGTACTCCGTGCGGTAGAGGGAGGGCTTTCCCTGAGGCATGTCTCCAAGTCTGTCTTGGTGTCGGGGCCGAGGACAGGCTTCAACAGTTTCTAGAGACAGGAGGGATCTTTGTAAATAAAAAGGTCAAGGAATGTACCGACATAAATACTCAGCATCCAAGAGATTCCTTTAAAAATCTTGTTTTTACAAGTTAATTTCGAAAGAAACTGAGAAGTCACCTTCTCCTGTTGCTGTGTTGGAATCTGAGGTGGTACCAGCCCAGGCTTGCTGGCCCTTGGCGCTGAAGGCTCCTGGATCACTAATTCACGGCTCTCCTTTAGACCGGGTACTGGAAGCATGTTAAGCTCAAGTGAGACATCTCCCCCTGGCAGGCTACCTCCTGACACGGTGGACAGGTGAAAGGAACTGCCTCCATCCTTAATGAAGGGTCTGGCCTCACGGAAGGCCACTGTGTACACCAGTCGGCCGCAGTGCATGGAGAGGTAATCATTTTGGACTCTGAGCAAGGCCATAATGCCACTATACCGATACATCTCTTCCCACTGGTTGACATAAAGGTTGATGCGTGGGGCATTGGTGCGTGGGTAAATGGCAAAGAACCCTTCCCCAGCTTTGGTGCCATCCCCCCCCCTCTCAGTGTCCTCCAGACGCACAGCCTCCACCCTGAGACGCACGTCATGGTTCTTGTCGTTCTTACAAAAACCTGTCAACATGAAGGAAAGACAGACCACTTTATTTCAACACGCATTGCTTACGTCATAGGACATGGCACGTCACCGACGTAAAACTGTACCTTTGGGCAACGTGAAGACAAATTTATTGTGCAAGCAAGTGCAGGCCTCGTCCAGCCTAGTCTGTTCGATGGTGTCAGTGCGCTCAGAGTTGGTCATAAGGACATCGCCATCGTTTACTCTAAGCTGTACACCTGCTCCGGGATCATCCAGCAGTGGGTTTTCCACAGTAAGGAGAAGCATATAGTGCCCCAGTTGGTTGAACTGAATATTCACTACCTCAAACGCAAAGTCGAGCTCCTTCTCCTCGACCTTGATTCGTCTCCTTTGCATCACAAAGGTTGCATTAGAGTACAAATTATACCAGAAAACGGGCCATCAAACTGCAACCGTGTCGAAGGGTGCGCGTCCTGTGAGTTTGTTTTGTTGCTGCAGCTACGGAGGGCCAATCCCCCTGTGCTAAGTCAATAGAACACATCACCTAACTGGGAGTTATGGGCAAACACTGTTGATACGAACAGACTAATGTTGTGACAGATTCAAGTTAGATCTAAAATACTACAATAAGGAGAGAAATTGCTCAATGTAAGAATTTTTTTAATTATTTTCTTGCAGATTTGTATTTACTATTCCACGGCACTGTAGATAATAGATAATACCATTTGATTGATTGAACTGCTATTCTCTTTATTTCCTGTATCACAATACAAGTTTGGAATTACTGGGCTGTGATGACTTTGACCTAAAGCAGACCTATGTGCGCCTCTACTTGCATCACTGTTATATCTGCATAGAGCAGCATTTTTATGATGTAGCCAGTGCTAGAAGATAGCTGTTCAAAGTCCCCTTCAGATATTGCACAGGGTATTCAGATAAGGATTGCTGCACTTGAAAAGTGTGTTTTTTGTAAATAAAAATTGATCACTTCCCGTGTGGGTGTTCATTAAACGTGTCAGCATCACTTCATGGTATCAAGAGACAATTTAAAGAAGTTCAGAGGTGTTTAATTGAAAGGCTACTGTAAGGTAAGGCTCAGAACTGTCTTTTTTGTTATTAGGGGGGACCTTTAGAAAAGGTGCTCAATAATAATTGGCTAAAGTAGATTATAGTTGCAGGTTTCTTAACTTTCAGAAAAGAAATGTCCATTCACTCTCACCTCAACTCTTGCTGCAGTTGTCGGTAAGTCTCCCTTACGTGCAGGCCGTGTGCCTGTATTTTACTCAAGTTCGAGGATTATATACATACATTACATTATTGTTTGACCATTAAAACCAGAGCAGTACTATTGTGTGATGTCGCGTTGACATCTAATGTCCTGCCGGTCTTCTTGGTCAAAAGAATGAGCAGCACTGCATGACCACAGTTTGCATCAAAGTCATTTTAAACACCTGTGGCATGCGATTTTAAATTACCACGAGATCTCTGCCAATTCTTTTAGCAATTTAAATATCTTTATAACTAGCTAAGTAGATTATATAAAGGTTAATTGTGGGAGGGGGGAAACTTTTCCGACAATACCCAAGCACGAATGTAACCAACCAGTCCACTCACACTCATTCCACTAAAGACCATGCTATGCTCCTAATTTACATTACTGAAGCTAACCAATCGGTGATTGTCAGACAACAGGTAACAGTGCTGCAACATTCTTATTTCTGTTACAGTTAGCTCCCAACTAAGTGAATCGCTAAATTCGGATCCGGGAGAAATATCCACTTGCAAGGAACAGAACAGTTAGTTAACACTTAGGAGTGAAGAAATTCTTATTAAGCTACTGCCAAGTTACGCTTATAGAAAATGTTCAGGAACTCACCGCAATCTGTTCCATTTTAAATTGTCTTGTAATGCTAATTATTGGTCAGAGTCCAACATTTTATGCCAAACTTAGCGCAGCTCTCCATATAATTGTAATTAGCCTATTGATTGTCCTTTCCCTTACAGTGACAGGCAATTACGAGGGTACACGATGAAATACCCCAGGGTGATATTATACTTTTGTCTGGTTTGGTTTAAGGTTTTGCCTGACTTCAAAGTTTGACAGTCTGGACAAGAAAACATGTAATACTGGTGACTTCCTGGACAGATTCTAATCAGAAAAACAAACATAATACCAACTGGCAGTCGTTTATAAATGGAATTAGTTTACCTGAACATTTCTCCTCTGCCGTTTTGTTCCCTATCAATGGATGTTTAACTCCTGGTTATGAACGTCGGAGTAGGATGTAATTTGTACGTCACCCAGCTGGGGCTATCAGTAGATTCGAAAATGAAAGCATGAGTGAACATTAAAGGCCACATGTAGAAGGTTAATATATATTGAAAACCTTACCATGGATTGTTGAACATAATCCAGGTTCATCCATAACCATCGTGTAAATGTGTTGTGTTTTTTAAATGAATATGTGCTGTGACAGAAATATAATTTACCAAACATGTAACTTATGTTAATCTAATGAATACATTATGTTAAAAGCCAATATTGTGGCCTCCTTTATTTTATCCTAAAACGGTAAATGGCAAAAATGTTTGCACGTAGGCTAAAGGAATAGGCATTGCTTGTCTCAGACTGGTTTGTCTAAATGATATTCTTTCAAGTCAAAATGATATCTATCACATTGACCGAATATGGATGCTCGCTGTTTCTTTATTAACTGTTCACTAACACAATGGAGACTGGCCTCTTTAAATGGTTGGTACAAAGGCTCCCTAGAGGCCCTGAGTGATGATAGTGGGTATGAAAGTCATTATGAGGAACATCAATCTTACCCTAAAAGCATGTAGCAGTTGTCCTGGTAAGTAAAAGGAACATGCAGAGTTCTCCCATGCTAAACGACTGGATCTTGTTTAGTCCAACTGGCTTCACATTCAGAAGAAAAAAAAAAGATTGTGTGAACATTTCACAAAACATTTCCTCATCATTATTGGTCACTTCAAGTATGGGATGGATCTTTTTCAGAATTTCTTTTCTCTCTCCCTTTCCTGATCAATAGTCCTACTGGTGAGGATCCTAGTGTTTGGATTGTTAGTATTGGATCAGTAAACTATTAGTAATCCAATTGCATATATTTTGACAGTGATCATGCTTCTTATATTTCCTCAAATGACTTGCAAGTCAACTCATTTAAGCAACAGCCACTGCTACACTTGATACAGGCAAACTGTCTGGCACAATTACACTGCCGTCTTTCTGATGTAATTATAACTCTTCAAAGCATTCTTTGTTCAGCGACCCCTTTATTTGCACTTTGCAGAGCCCTTTTTTTTCTTTGGAGGCAATTTGATTTGGGCCTCGACTTGTTAGCCTTCATTACTGTTTTCTCGTGGGTGTTAGGATTTGCTTTTTGTTACCGTTTTTTAACAATCTTTGACTTTAATCCTTGTGTAATTAGTCAATGCTGATGCAGAGGCAGGATTGTAAAACCACCGGAGTCTGAGCACTCTGAAAAAGGTGGGAGCTGCTCTCCACGTTACACAAGCTGCAATGCTTTGCATAGTTTATTGTTGTGCTGGTTTAGAACTATAAACCAATGAAGAATTGTTTTTGATAAGACTGGGTTGACGCCAGCTAGCTTCTCGAGGACTATAATTGAAGCTGGAGGGTCACTGTGACCCTTGACCTTGGCCTGTCTTGGTTGCACTCACATGGTTCAGTTGTTCTTTGGGATGGGGGTTCTTTAAGGATGGTCAGGTTTAGCTTCACAAATAAGTATGCAAATACATAACAATATATACAAGTACTTATGTGTTGAATGGCTTGCTAAAAATAACTTTTTATTGACAGCAAAGTACTTAATTAAAAGTCGGGCCGGTGTTCTGTTGTCCCCAGCCTACAAAAGTTTCTCCATTTAGCCTGAAGTGGCTTCTTGGAGTGTTTCCTGTCTGTAGCAGCCCTTTACTATCTTTGTAAAGTTTTAAAAAACACTGCAGTTTGTAGCAAATGTTTCCTTAATTATGCCTTTTTTGAAAAATGCTGTTGAATCGAATCGGGAAATAAACTGGACACTGTGGAGATCCAGTGCTGAAGGCAAATGATTGGAAATATGTGTGAAGTGTGAAACTATAGGGTCTTATCTGTTGAGAACAAAGTACTGGGGTCATTGAACTCTGCTTTTGATTCCTATCAAGATTTATATACAGTAATGTGCTAAAGAATAGGCTTGGCCAAGCTGCATTGCAGCTTTTCTCTGTGTTATGTGTGTGTGTGGTCCCAGTTTTTCACCATATTGAAATTAGTTGATTCATTCGGTGTGCACAACCTTTCCCAAGATAATTGCTGAGGAACAAAAGGGGAATACTCCTGTGCCGATTTCCCTGTTATCATCATGGAACTCCGCTCTCATGGGGAAGTCATATCTATATTCCAGCAACCCACACACCTTTAGCGTCACATCAGAGTTTTATAAAAATCAGGACCCTGTTCTCATCACAAACAGCCTTGGGTTTGATAATGTAAACCTGGACGTGGATTCAAACTCTGTAAGCTGCAAGATATAGTGGGCGATTGGCTATTCATTTCTTGACCATTTCTCTGCGTCCTTTCAAACACTCTCCCTCTCACCCTGTCCACAGTCTTTCCCAGTGTGGCGGTAATCCTCCTCTGAAAAAGGGCCTGAAGTGTGGGGGTGGCACACTGCATCCAGTACTTGTCACATCACTCTCAGCTCCGAAGTGGGACGAGGCCACCTGAATCCAGAGAGGGAGAGAGAGAGAGAGAGAGAGAGAGAGAGCAGATCGAGCACCGGACTGGGACACCACTGCGGCAGCACAGCCGAACTTTAGAGAAACTTTTTTAGCCAACGGAAATCTCAGCAATACAACACCAAAACGTTGGGGAGACCAGTCAGCAGCACTCCAACCCTTTCATCAGACATTGGATCTGTTTGAACTAAAGACACACAATGGCTGATGCTGCTATACAGGAGTATGATTACTCTGACTTTTACTCCGAAAACGCAGTGCCTACAAAAGTTCCAGTAGAGTAAGTACAATAGTAAAGCTTGTATTGATTTGTGAACAAATGTTTTTCCAATTGATGGGTGAAATGTATTTTAGTCTTTGGATAGGTATTTGTTGCAAGGAATGTTTTTGCATCACACTTTTCAGGTTAAAACTAGTGTTAAGGATCTAGCCGTAGGAAAATGCAGGAGATTAGTTAGTAGATATCCTATCAAATTGTCTATGAGTGTGTTTGGTAACTGCCTTCCAATGGCCTCTGATAGTGCCTGCACTTTGCAATGCAGCTGTGATTTATTTGAAGCGTTAATGTCATTTTAATAATGGCTTTACCTCGCTCATGCTGTGTGTGTGATGGTGCTTTGTTGCTAGTGATTTGTTTTGGCATTAGGCACTTTCCCTAACTTTCACCACACTACTAGGCCCTGTAAAAGTGTTTAGTAGTACTGTAATGTAGCTGTCCAACACATCCATCTGGAAGTCAATGTTAAGAGGCTGGCCGTATAGCGTTTTTAGTCCTGAAAAACTGTTCCTTCCTGCCCCTGGGGCATCCGATCATAGCACTCAGGTGCATAAGAATGTGAGTCAAGTAACTTGTTGTTTCCCTCGGTGACGTTGACGCCAATCCGTTTAAATGCAAATCTCTGCTTTGCGATTTCAGTGGCAAAGTTTCCAGCCCGCAAATGGTCTTCTGACACTGACGTGTGGTCTAAAGGAGTGTGGGAGCGCTCAGTGACTCAACTGCCTTGAGTAACCCGGCCTTCCAAATCCAACAGCTTATGATTATTTTGTTTTGTGGCATTTTCTTCCAGAGTAATCCCATCGTGTGATCCCACTGCTGATGACAGGCTCTACCACGTATGCATTGCAGCAATATCTGTGAGTTCCCGTCGCCACCTAATATTTGTTTCCCACCAATGCACAACCAGATCATAATTCAATGAGCACACGCTTCTGGATCCCTCCAATGAAAGAGTTGGTTAACGGAATCATCTGTTTTAACTCTTTCACGAGAAAACCTTGTATGCACTCCTCCTGGGTCTTTCTCAATTACAGTTATGTGTTGGGTGTCATTTCCCCATCAGGTCCATCAAACCGTCATCACATGCTAAATTATGCATTGTTTTCCTTTAAAACGAGGTTTAATTTCTTCATACTTACATTACACACTATTTATTTAATGTATTTATAAAGGGAATCCCTGCTTTGACCAAAATAGCTTTCTGCTTTTTTTGGGGGGTTAACGTAGGGAATTTGCCACGATTGACCCACAAATGCTTAAAGTCATTAGCAATAGGATGCCTTTAACATCCATCACACAGCTGTACCTGTCACTCAGCTTGTTTACACACCAGTTCTCACATCAAACCACCACCACGTACTCCACACTGTGCCTTTACCCTCTCTGACTTTGATGTCTGTGGAAACAGCTTCCCTGTAATGAGTCCACGTTGGCACGCGTCATAGCAGGGCGTTGTCTTCCTCCAGCCTTGTGTTTCCTAAATGTGTCATGGGTCATGACAGGTCACTGAATGGTGTCACAATGGTCAGTGCTCCTGTCGAACGGAGGCTCATTCAGATCAGACCCTTATGAGAAATTAGGCTCTGGCCTTTTGTGGTGGAGGTCGACCCCCCGTCTCGGGGGGTGAGGGGAGTTCCCAGCCGTGTGACCTACGGCTCTGGTGCTAGGGTGCGGGGGTCAGCGACAGGCAGCGGGGGCTAACTAAGATGTGTCCTCTGGTTTAGCTTGTTGTTATGCTTATCCTGGCGGTCTTGGCCAGGCGTATGAAGCTGGGAGATGGTCAAAAAGGAGTCCCAGGTCTGCTCAGGTAAGTGCTAGGTCACCCACTTTTTTACTCAACAACAACATTAAGGTTAGGTAGGCCATCGCTCTATTCACACAGTTGTTTTTTTGATGCTCTACCATTTGTGCAGTTTGCTATAACATCCTGTTAAATGCGAAGCGCCCAGTAACACATTGGTACTAAATATCTGCTTTTTGAATCCACAGTCCAGTCAACTTCCTGGACCATACCCAGCACAAGGGTCTGGCAGTTGCTGTGTTTGGAGTGCTCTTCTGCAAACTATTTGGACTAGTAATATCACCAAACCCTCTTCCCTTCACCACCGACTCAGAGAACAAACGTGAGGAGGTCAACTTGGCTCTTGAGACAGAAGCGTCCTTCTCACTGTTGTCAACATTCATAGGGCTAGGCAGTGGAAAACCTAGTGGCAGTACCAACTGTGTTTTCAATTGTGTTATGTTTTTCATTGTCCTTTTTGGCCTTTATCATATAATTTAATATATGTGTTCTATGTTACGACAAGGTAACACTAAAGAACTCTTGTGTCCCACGGCATCTGTGTCTGGGAAATATTTTTGTGAGTCACCTCTCTATTCAAGATATATCATATGAACGTGATTCCCAGGCTCCCTTTGAAGGGATTGGAATTTGACCAAAAGCAAGGCTCAACTAACAGAGATGGGACTATAAAACTGATATGCTAGCAAGATCCAATTCACCTCAGTTGTTACTGATCTATGTATCTCCACAGACGACCCATTCATTGACTACTGGTCTTGCGTAATTGGATTATTTGTTTCCAAGTGCCTCCTTCTATTTTTAGAGACTTAGGTCTTACAGTAAGCTTTTTTAAAATGAATTTATCAATACAATTTGTTAGGAACTTACATGTTAGGAAGTACATGCTATGGTGCTGCAGAAATCCCCAAGTTCTGTGTAGAACTGGAATTGGGTGAACATGAACAGCTGCAGATAGAAGTTTCTGCGTTCAGTAGGGTGTGTAATATTATGCCAGTTGGAGATTGCGCGGTTCAATTGGAAGTTGTCTATTTGGTTCAGGGTGTAATGTCCTGTTCACACTGTAGAACGGAACTATTTAATTATTTAACTATACATCCATATTCTGTCTCTGGAATTCAAGGGAATGTGTTGTGGATGGCAGTGCGAACCCACCAGAAACAACATGCTTACATTACATCACGTCAGTGTAGAAGATCAGTAAACAACGTTGACTTATTTTTAATGTTCTCAAACGAATTACTGATAAGGGATCGATCCCAGGTATAGGCATTCCCATGTTTGGTTTTGACTATTAAATCTCTTTCATTTGCAGAGAACTGGATGATTCTGGCCTTGTTCTACTACCCTGCTTTGTACTACCCTCTCCTGGCATGTGGTACCTTACATAATCAAGTTGGCTATGTACTTGGAAGCCTGCTGTCGTGGACACACTTTGGGGTTCTGGTCTGGCAGAAAGTAGACTGCCCTAAGACTCCAGAGGTGAGCCCAGAGTCTGAAGTAAACCTGCATGTATAGACTTTTAACCATTACTGTTTGCATCTTCAACTTTGTTCTAGGAGTGTTCCAGTCTTGCTTTGGCTGTTGCAAAACATATTGATATATTAGTGCAGGATATCTATCTGTACAACTGGGGCTAGTTGTTTTTGTAGGCTTTAGTCAATTGGATCTTTGTACTGTTCAGGAGAAGGGGAAAGACGTGGTGAGGTTGAATTCCCAGCGGGCGTAGTTTCAGTTTGCGGCCTCACTTGAAAGTCGAGCGAGCCCGGCGCTCTCGCGGTGCAGGCGGTGTTATGTAGATTTTTAGAGTGATGAATGGTCCCTGCCCCGAACAATTTGTTCTGGCTTTTGTCAATCCCAATCAAGAGGCTTGGTCATGGTTAATCGCTTTAGTATGTGACTGACATGTCCAGACTTCACGTCGTGCAATGGTCATCTTATAGTAAACTGTGGCTGCTCTTTGTGTCCCATTGGGAGGCTGGCACTATAGTTCTGCAAAGAGAAAATAACAGTGTAGTCTAAGCTTTTTGTTCCTTAATATACAGTGCTTAAAATGATTTTAGGAAGGATATACAATATGCTGTAAGTACAACAACAAAAAAATTGAGTATTTTAAAGGTTGAATGTGTATGTGTGTTACATCAAATATAAAGGTTAACAGTGATTTCTCTCTCTCAATTGTAGATCTACAAGTATTACTCCCTCTTCACCAGTCTGCCTCAGATTGCTTGCTTGGCATTCCTCAGTTTCCAGTATCCACTGCTTCTATTCAAGGGCTTAAAGGGCACAGAGAAACACAATGCCAATGAGGTGAGTATGTGAGCTCACAGCCATTGCGCTGGACATTATTTTGGGTCCTGTGTGATGCAGCCTATGGAAATGGATTGTGTTCTTTATAGATCATCCATCCATAATCAATAGACAGGCCGCTCGCTGTATGTCCAGAATTACCCAAGCTCCCTTTCGAATAAGCAAATGTAAAACGCCACTATTGTTACTTTGAATGCAAAACTCTTTGTAAAGCAGCACATTTTTCTGACTGCGCCCACGAAGAAAGCGCCATGAGCAGTGCTTTAATCAAGAGGCTTACTGCGCTCACATTGCCGGGGCAGAGGGAAATATGCACGCTCCGAGTTGCCATACCAGAGGCCTAATCATTTTAAGCAGCTTTGAATGTAATTGGTTTACGTTATGTTCCAAATCAGATTATAAAGAGGTTGCGTTGTTTCCCTCGGCGGAAGCACAATGCCACCTTTATTTCCTGCTAATCTCAGCACTGTCGTGACAGAGCGGAGGTGGCGGGATCACCTAGGGGCTGGGGGGGTCATCGATATCCATCCAAGCCCTCCTCACAGACCCAGCTGTGTCGACTTCTCACCTGTGCACAGTATATTAGGCTGCAAAATCTACTGATGAAAATGATGTCACAATAAACATGGCCTTTTTTTTATGTCCCCCCAGGACCTCAACAGCAGCTATTACAAAGACTATGTTCAGAGAATCCTGAAGAAAAGGAAGGCGGTCAAAGCCAGGTGAGCAGAGTCACCGTCAGGAGTGTTTCGGCTTTCAGTGAGTTGAGTGTAGTCTGTGACGGCATGAACAACTGTAGTCCCTAGCCCAGGTTCAGGATAAAAGGATATCTAGTAGAAAACCTATGTGAGATATACTGCATATGCATATAGGTGTTCCTGGTTCATCCAGCAATCCTACTAAATTGAATCAAGAGATACCCCCACCCCCACCACCACCCCACCCCCACCACACATGATAAAACATAATTTTAAGGTCAAGTTTTATTATAGTTTTTAGTGTCGTTGACATGAACCCAATTGGAAAATGATTATAACTAAAGGGTTGGGATGCCCATCAAATAGTTCCTTATCAATATTGCTATGCAAATGACCAGTGATCCAAGGAAAGTTTTGAAAACGTCCTTCTTGATGTCATCCTATTGAGTGGTTGCTAGGGAAGTAGGTATTTCCTCCTGTCTGGAAAACCCGGGGGCGCAGTCATTGTTGTTATTAAAATACATGAGGAAGACAAAATTATAGCATGTCATAACCTATAGATTACATTGTGTATCTCCCTGTCTCTTCACACTTCCCAGCACTGAAAAGCCCTCCGTTTCTGAGAGGATATCCGATGCAGTCAAGTCCTACATCTACACACCAGAAGATGGTAACTGTTGCCCTGACATGTCTCACCTCCTGCTGTGCTTTTCCTCCGCGTCATCATGTTGTCCTTAACCTGTTGTTCCGGTTTCTCAGTGTTCCGGTTTCCACCAATGCTGGCAATATCTGGCCTAGTGTCTGTTATTGCGCTATACCAGGTAATTACTGGGTCCAGTAGTCTAAACTGGGTAGTTGGAATTCAATATGCTATTATTTGATTAATTATTATCATCATTTAATTATTTATATAGGGTAATTTAGGTGTGTTTATTTGTTTAGCTCTACAGTTCTCAGTCTATAATGTTTGCCATGCCCCTGTTAATTATGAGGTATGAAGCCTGTAAGCTTCTAGTCATCGATGTTCTCTGTTTTGCCCAGATGGCCCTGATACTGGTCACTGCAGTGGTGCCAACACTCCACATAGTCCGCAGAGGCATCAACGAAGACATTGCCTTCCTGCTGGCTGGCTTCAACATCATCCTGTCCGAGGACCGCGGAGAAGTGGTGAAGATAGTCACCCACTACATGTGGTGTGTAGAAGGTGTGTGTGTGTAGCGATGTCCGCTGTATCATAGATACTGTGGGAAAACTCTGCAGCTCCTTGAGCATTGCTCTGAAACAACCCAGACGCTGGTAAACATGACCAGACGCATCGGAATGTAAGCTACCAGTGCCCCTGTCATGCTGACTTAGTTTGTAAATGAACACTATGGATGACCAAGGGCAGAGCGGAATAGTGTATCGCTCAGCAACATGACCCACTGAACTGTAGCACGTTCCCTTACTTACCGGTCATGTCAGCAATGTGCCTTGTGTCTCCCATGATGAGATCCTGAGCACTAATGGACCCTGCTGTCATGTGCTGTGTGTTGTTGGCAGTGTGCTATCTCTCTGCGATGACCCTGTCCTGCCTAGTGAACCTGGCCATGCTCATGAGGTCCATGGTTCTGCACCGGTAAGCCTGACAACACAGCCTCTTAAGTTAGACCCCTCCTTCACTCCCCCTTTGTCCGCCTTTCGTCGACTCTCTAAATCAAAGACACCGTCATTTGTCGTTAATTGTAGTGATTTAGAAGGGAGGATTAAATAACCATGCACGATGACATGCATTCTGCACACGAGAATTGTTCATCCTAATAGCAATTGCAGGTCCTGGTAATTGCTGGCAGCAGCAGCAATTATGATAAGAAATGAAAATTGTGCCATCATTGGGCAATGATAAGATAATGCAATACTGAGGATAATGAGATTTGTAATTGTGTATCATCAGCATTCATTACGATTGTTTATTCACTGTGATGTTTGTGTCTGACGACGGACTGGTTACAGTTGTGACGTTTTTCTACAGGTCCAACCTGAGGGGGCTGTACAGGGGCGACGTCTATAACGTGTACAACTGCCAGAGGAGCATCCGTCCCTCACGTCCAGCGTTGGTCTGCTGGATGGGATACACCAGCTTCCAGGCTGCCCACCTCTGTTTAGGTAGTGACCACCCAGTCTGAATCCCTGTTAGATTTAGGGCCAGTTCCTCTCTACACAGTGTGTTCCTGGGCAGTCTACATAGCCTCTCTTTCCTTCTGCTGGAAACGTGAAAAATTGTCAACATTCTGACCATTAATGTCAATATGCAGGCGGTTAAAGCACGGTAGTGTATGTTTGCCAGCAGATGAAAGAGCCCCTGCCGCTTCGGCTGAAAGGCTGGCATTGACTATTATTTTGTTTGTATAAATGGTCCTTTCAAGGGAAGATGTACAGGTTGTCTTCTGAAGGGGGGGGGGGGGGGGGATTTAGCGATGAGGTCTAACCTGCCCAACAGTGTTTGTATGAAGGAGAGGTAGCGGTGCTGATTCTCTCAACCTGTCTTGTCTTCCAGGCATGCTCATTCAGACCCTGATGTTCTTCCTCTGCCTTCTGATTGCTGTCTTCCTCGTCATCATCCCTATCCTGCACGGACAGAATCTCATGCTCTTTAAGATTCTGGGCAACATGTGGTTGGTGTTCTTTAGTGTCTCCATCGCGCTCCATATTTACAAACTACGATACGTGGAAACTATCTACCATTTCCTCCATACATTTTTCCACCATTGCTCTCACCTTTCAGGCCCTTTGGGTTGATGTTGCTCCTATCTGGGTTGGTTCAGCATGTCACTGCCAGACTTTGCTTTATCAAAAAGACAGGAGGAACACGAGATTTAAACAACAGGTAAGGATTCATTTCACGCGCAGGTCCACAAGGTTGTGACCTACGATGGGTTGGATAAATCGTCCTCAACTTGTCTGCTGTGATGCATTGTGGGGCTCAAATGGGTTATATCCTGTCGTCTGTTTCAGGGGTAGTCTGTTCCTGCTGACCTACCTGCTGTTCCCCGTCAATGTTCTGATCGGGGTGCTGCTGGGACTGTGGCGTATGGTCATCACGGCCCTGTTCAACATTGTCCACTTGGGTCGCATGGACGTCAGTCTTCTGAACCGCAATGTGGAGGCCTTTGACCCAGGTGAGTCTGGAGACATCCACGGGACCGGTGTACTTAAGACCAACCTGGGATTTAGATCTTAACCCCCGTCAAGTCTTCTGTGTCCTTCGCCCCTAAATGACGGAAGGAACATCAGGACAGCCAAATTGATCGTGCCCAATTTGAAAACATACCTACGAGTGGGCACTTCTTACGCATTACAAATAAGTGTAATGATGGTAGGGATGCAGTTGACTGAATGCCGGTTGTGTGGTTTTCATCAGCCACTCCAGTTGAATCCACTATGTGTAAGCTTTGTTGGATAGAAGCATCTGCTTGAATGTTAATGTAATGTAATATCTACTTCAGCTTTTTAAGTTGTGCATTGGTCATAATATCAACTATTTTAAAATAGCCTACTCAGATTTCCTTTCTTTGATTCAAAACCCCCTGATAACAAAGTATGTCTGTTCATTGGTATCAATGTAATAGTGAGAGTGAGTATAATTTCCCCCTTGTAATTGCATTTTTTCTCTCTCCCTGTGGATGCTTTCACAGCATAATGTAAATTGAAGCAATTTTCTTAGAATATATTCATGGACCATGTCCGGATTCAGGGCTCGCAATGGCTTTCCAAGCCACTTTACTAGTCTGACAGCACAATCCCCGTTAAATGACATTCTGATTCTACACAGTTATGATTGCGTTCCCAACTTGAAAATGAGTGGAGATGTATGAGACTGAGGGAAAGCAGATGGGTAAAAAAAAAAAAGAAGAAAAGCTGTGATTGTGCAGCCATTATGTGCGAGCGTTTTGGAGCCAATCCTGGGTGCGATCTTATGTGTTTATTGCTTCTGCCCAGTCAGACGTCTCCCCCTCCCCTGTCTCTCTGCAGCATACCGCTGTTACGCTCATTATCTGAAGATTGAGGTGAGCCAGTCTCACCCTGTGATGAAGGCCTTCTGTGGGATGCTGCTGCAGAGTGCTAACCAGACGGGTGCTGGACAGAAGGCCCGGGATGCTGAAGAAGGTCTGCACATAATACCAAGCAATGCCCCTATGTGTAAATGCACTCTCTCCCCTCCATGATCAGAAAACCATTTAATAATTCACGGTGGGCTTTATAAAATTGTTCATGACTTGGTCAGTCAGAGATATAGATTCAGTTCTATTGGAGAGGAGAGTGATGTGTTTTGATTTCTCCTGAGGTGCTGGAGATTCAGTCCCCTAGACTTCAGGAGCCCTACCACACCTAATTGGATTGTAAGGTTACCTCGCACATACAGTAGGAATAAAAGCTCAGCCTCTCTAATTAAATTTGTCAGTGGAAATTGAGTTGTGATGTAGAATCATTTACAGCGCTGCTCCTGGTGCTGGCCTCAATCAGATCTGTCATAAACTAATCAGCTGTCCTTATGGTGCGCCCACGCACTGCTCAGCTCACAGCCTGCACATAGATACAGACATGGTCTGTCACTATAATATACAGTGTATATATATATGTATATATATATATATATATATATATATATATATATATATATATATATATTTACAGCATCATCTTATTATTTTACATGAGAAGTAAGGAAACGGATACATGAAGTAACAATTGCATTTGAGTTTTAATCTCTCTAGACCAATGCTAATGAAGGTATTGATTCCAATAGCAGGTGATTGATCAGTCATTGTGCTGGATATTAACCCGTGGTCTGTAAGGGCTGGGTATTGAAGAGAGCATTTAGAATTAGTGTTATGTGATTGAATGTTATTATTATTATTATTATTGTGCAGCTATTTATGCTATTTATTATCTGGGTAGAAAAAATGGAAGAAATTGGGGATTTGTTGGTTTGCTTCATATGTTTGTATCTAGAGAACAATACATTATCCGTAATGATCTATTGTATTACAGGAATTAGTTGTGGAGTAGCTGATTACACAGATGGGCTGCTCTAATTGACTGTTTCATATTCATGGCGCCCCAAAGGGCTTAAGCCTTCAGGATGATAATAGAAAGCTTGGTATGCTCCAACCGTGCTCAGAGGATTTTAATATGATTGCTTCACATTACTTTCTCTTTCTGTAGTGTCTTGCAGGTCCCAGGTGACTTCTCTTCAGACACTACATATGAAAGCATGACTTTCCCGATTTAGTCGAGATACAGGAGAGTTAATCCGGTGCGTTAAGTGCTCCGCTAGTATAGCTCACACGTGTTGATTGACTCTGTGTCCCCTGAATATTCACAGGAATCCAGCTGGTCCAGCAGGAGAAGAAACAGAACAGGGTGTCCTGCGCCCGGCGAGCAAGAGGACACTGGCAACTGCTCTACACCCTGGTCAACAACCCTTCCCTGGTGGGCTCCCGGAAGCACTTCCAGCGCCAGAGCTCTGAGAGCTTTCTGAATGGATCCCTAAACCGGGCCACCAAGCAGGGGAGCAAAAAAGAGGTGGAGGCCGCTGTCAACAAGTGAAACTAAATGTGACTATTTAGGTTATTCAACATAGCTTATATGTTGGTTCATGGTTTTTGAGCAGATGGTGTCTATAGTATATATTTTTTTTTGTTGCATAGAACTGTTTGCATTCACTGAAATATGTGCACTTACCGTCTAGCTTTGTACATCAGGAAGTGCAGAGAGTTTCCTCTTTGTCTAGAGATGTCTGTATCTTTCTGTCCTTTGTTCCATTTGTATGTTGGACAACCTGTGATCGCCTGAATCTCTAGCAGGAAAGGTACTGTGGCACTGAACATCTAACTAACCAATTATACGAGGTTAGAATATGTGACTATTTATGAATGTACAGAATGTGCTGTTTTGAAAGAATGCGTGAATGTTAATTTTCAATATGTTGTAATTGAAGCTTATTGGTATAAAACTCCCATGTTAAATTAGATAAAGAAATGCTATTTGAAACCCTTCTATGTGTTGGCCCTACAAAAGTCTTCCTAAGTACAGCATTATAGCATCACTGCTTATGGATAGTTTCTTCAATTTCTAGTTGTGGAAAATCTAGTTTAAAAATCTTCAGGATTATTTTCTTACATGCTCTGGATTAATGTTGATGTCCACTATTGCATTGTATGTTGCTGCATTGTAAATCGAAAATGCCTCAAGCTGCTTTTGGTCAAAATAAATACATTTTTGATTACTGCATAAAACAATGAAAAAATAAATGCTATGTTTAAAAGAAAATATATGGTTGTTTGTTTTTTAGCGTTGGGTTCAATTTCACATGAAAAGAACTGTTTATATGCCTATTTATCATATCAGGACAAATCTATATAGTTGTCTACAGACGGGTACATTTGGTGTGGAAGCCACAGAAATAGTTTGCGGGAGAACAGCATCTTACAGGTTTTGGTGCTTGATAGGTGAGCAAATTCTGAAACAAAAACTGTATTTCGATGGTATTGATTACGTGTTCACCACAGATATTTTTGCACTTTCCTATTTTAATGCCAAACAATGATTATCCGAAATTTTTAAAGGCCGTGTAAGCTTTTCATTTTCTCAAGAAAAATTGTTTTCACGTCAATGATTAATAGAAAAATGTATTACTTGAAGTCCTACATTTCTACAGAAAAGTAGTTGCTTCGTTTAAATAGTTTCAACGTGCAGCTTTGTGTATATCTTTACCTAGAATTATCTGCAGGAGCCTTAGGTCACTTAAAAAGAGGCAAGGGTTCTTTTAAATATTTTTATTAATTTCACGTACGTAAAATTATATCAAAAAGTTTTTTTTTTAAACAGTAGATCACAAACAATCTCACTACAATGGTATAATTACAAACAAATGCCGCCAGACGCCCAATTGCGTCCTATGAATACCTCGTAAAAACGAATTATTTACTTTAATAAAAAGGGGATAACAGTTTCAATTCACAGGGCTTACATCACATATCGACATAAAGAATATCTAAAGTCCTATAGGCTACACTAATAATAACCACACATGAAAATACGAAGGCTGTGTGTGACATGCCAAGGACAAGTTTCTCAAAGAGATAGGACACATAGAATCTTTGAAAAGGCGAGATAATAGCAAGCACCCTTTGAGTTAGGAGTAACACATCTTAGAGCCCTACATTACATTTAACATTTGTTGGTAAATGCCTGGGTGTACCCCAAGCACAGTACATGCCTTGACAAGTAAAAGTGACCCACCCGCCCCCCTCAAATCTCACAGAACAATAGAACTAACAGTCAGCGCTGTTGGCGCACGAGCGCGCTGTCCAGCATTGCAGACTGTTGCAACTGATGCATAAATATGACCATGGTGCCTTCAATTTACAGACATGGGATCCGAAAATCGCAACAACAAAAAAAATGATCTTATTGTAAATGTTTTAGTAGTTTTAGGAGGTTGTATGAATGAACAGATATTTGAAGAATATGTGGTGGATAATGCGCCACTTAATGAGGTAAAAACAATTACTCACCTTGTTTATGGACATCAGTCTAAAGTGTAATAATGATAGTTGAATTGCGCGTGTATGCCTGTATAATCTAGGCTATACTTTATGTTGAAAGTAACTATTTTACAAGCCCATTTGACTGCTCAGCGACTAGGTTGTTTATAGTTACCATTTATTTCCTCGGAGATGTTCACTGCCTCGGCACCCAATGGTAATCTATCGCTGTACTCTGAGCCCACCTCAAATTCCTCCGGATTAGTTTTAGATGTGGACTCAGCGATGGATTCGGTAACCACGCTGCCATCAACCTCTCCCTCTCCATCGCCTTCTTCTCCGTCGGCCTCCCCCTCTCCATCACCCATTTCGCTTGGGTTAAAGTTCTTCTCAGATTCTACAAAAGATGCCCTAGGATCAAAATCGCCCGTCATTTGTTTTTCCATCTGATCCGGATTCTGAGCCTTCATAATCAACTTGTATGTCTTTCCTTGGTATTTGTATAGCAAATGACAGCAGGTGGCCCCAAGCAAGGGAACAGTTGCCAAAGCAAGTAGAAAAGTGCTGACAACCACTATGATTAGCAGAGAAGGGATTTTCTTCCTAGTTGTGAAGACCACTTGGACTTGGCAGTCCTGCCCCCCATAGGTGAGGCACAGAGTGTAATTTGTACCAGGCTGTAAACCATGGAAACGATATGCATTAACCCCCTCCTCTATCTTGGACCACTGAACCATAGAATGGCCGTTGCCGGTATTTACACAAAGGTACAGCATGTCTAGAGGTGCATTTTTGGAGGAAGATTGATACAGAGTGAATGGCTCTTTATTAACAGTCTCCAAAGTTTGTGCTTGGCTGAGGTGAAGGTTAGACTTGCTGCTGGGAAGCTGGAGAGGATTGAGTTGTACTTTGGCCTCGGTCTCCGAGACTTCCAGAGCGATAACTCCAAAATCAAACGTATACTGCTTAAGGTCATCTAAACTCAGATTAAATGCATGGTTTGAGATGTATTGGCTGCCCTCACTTCTCACACCACACTTGCTGCCAAAGGGTAGGTCTTCTGAAAATCCACCCGCCTGCTCAGTGCCATCATATTTGTCAGACGACCCCGCTTTAATAACCCCGGACTTGTCGTCAGACTTGGGCCAGTTGATCTCGTTGTTTTTGGAGATCTTGGGCCCAGGCGGTTTGTTTCCGGATGGACGAATCTTGTCTACTGTTGTGTCAAGCACGGAGTTGGTGGCATGTTTCTGGGCTCCAGCTACCGCCACTCTGACAGTGTTCTCCGCTCTGCCTATTTCATTGAAAGCTGCGCAGCTGTAGTTTCCATCCTCTTTTTTACTCAGGCGAGGGATGATCAGTGTGCCATTTTGAAACACGGCAAATCGATTGTTGGTTGTTTTATCATTGATTGGCAAATCACTTCTCTCAACAATGGAGGGCAAGGTAAACTGAAATTTCTGATTTCCTGCGTTCACCTCCCAGCTAACCTCTGGTTGTGGGTTGCCCTTTGTTTCGCAGTTCAATATCACCATGACGCCTTCATAAAGCTCTGTGTTCTCAAGGTTGGGCTGGTAGGTTACGGTAACAGTGGGGGCCTGGCAGTCCAGTTTAGGCAATTTTGTGACGAGCGCACCTTTTAAGTGCTCTGGGGCCTCACATAAAATGGACTCCTGTTCAGGAACAGAAGCCTTGGTTTCTGTGATCCAATCCCTCAACCACTCCAGGCTGCAAGAGCAAGTGAATGGATTGTTGTAAATCTGAATGTGGGACATGGAGGTGAGGGCACTGAATGTACCCTGAACTATGGTGGTGAACTTATTGTGGTTGATGCGCAATGACCTTAGCTCTTTGAGAGAGGAAAAGGCATCCTTGGGCAGGCTGACCATCTCGTTGTTATTCATTTTCAGAAGCTGCAGTGCTGTAAGATTGTACAGGTCCTCCCATGGAAAATTTGCAATTTTATTGTAGCTGAGATCTAGGTTACGCAACTGGATCAACGGGGCCAAGGTGTCCCTCTCAATGGTGACTATCTCATTGTGGGCTAGCCAGAGAGAGCTCACCTGAGTGACATTGATAAAGCTTTTAGCTTTCAGTAATTGTATCTTGTTAGCAGAAAGACTGAGAGTGGTCACGTTAGAAGGTAAGCCCACAGGTACCAGAAGCAGGTCTTTGTAGGCACAGTCTGCAAATTGGTGGGCATATTTATCCAGGCAGCTGCAGGGCTCAGGGCAACAGTGTGCCACACCAATCACAGCAGCCCACAAGGTAAGAAGCTGAAGTAGCCTTGAAGACATTTTCAGTACCTGCAAATATTTGATTACATGAAGTTAGTTGGTTTACTTTTTTACTTTGTATAACTTAAGAACATGTTAACACACAAAGTGAAACATTGTTAAATGCAGATATGTCATACATTTCACTTGTTGGACACTGTCACGTTATAGGGGCCTTAATTTCCCTCATAAAATCTACTAAATTATTGCCCAAATGTTGATAGGACATTTTAAATTAGGTGTCTCCAATGAAGGAATGAAGCTTTGAACATTTCCTTGTCCTAATCATTTCTACTTTTTAGTCCAGCTTAAAATCGTAGCAATGCCCGTTTAGTTTACACAAGGCACACGAAAGGTTTTAATTGTACGAAGGGTTTTTATGGTGTAAAAGTATTTACTCTCCAGAGCCCAAAACAATCTCAGCGCAACCTATTGCTAATCCGAAACGTGCGCTTGGTTGCGGCACGGGCGCGGGGCGCATCAGATTCGCTGACCATGGTGCTGAATTTGTATTTGTCCTATTTGTTGTGAAAAAACTTTCTTTCTAAATGCAAATTGTTACTGTTTCTTCCTTTCTTGCTTAAGGCATTATAGTACACACTATCATCAGCAGTGATATATTACAATATTTTTTCTGATTTGCTGGATTTCAAAAGTTCGGACTTTCATCAAAATATCAACTATATTTTATTATGAAAAATAAAACATTTTAAGGTCACGAAAACTTGGGAACTTAATGAAGTACTTCCTGAATTATCTTACCTGTCTGCGATTCTCATCCAATGTTGTTTTAAATACTCTCTGGTTTGTTCAAAACATCTAAACACGATTATTGGTGGAAAGCAGCAGTTTCCTTAAATGTTTTGAGTCCTTTTACTTTACTTTCGGAAACCGTAATAATGGTAATGATTGGCAGTGGAGGAAACATTTTTCTCTCGTTGTGATGCTGTACAATCCGATGGCTGTTTTCCTCTTTCCACTGAGTCTGTGATCCACTGCTCGTTCCCGCGTGCGTGGGGAAATTGGCAGGCTTGTGAACGCGCAGCCTCTCCCATATCCTGCTCATAACTATTAAAGATACAGAAGCTTCGGGTCTGGTAACCTCAAAGAATGTTCATAATTCATGTCGGTATGTTTAATTTATTAACCAAAATTTATTTTTTGACCTTATTTAATTTGGTTAGCTACAGTCCAATTTGCGCACATACCCATTACCCAGTGCACGAATTGACAAGGCTACCAATATCACAAATTAGCTTGAGAGTACAACTTTACCACCATTCGGACACTATTTTCAACATTCTGCTAATTTGTGCTCATTGGGTGATCCAAAGAAAGAATGGTAGGCCTACAATAACAAAAGTCTTAATAAACGTATTCGCAACCAAAAAATAATAATTTCAGAGGGAATAAATGAAACTGAGTTAATTTCATTTAGTTTTAAGTCATGCCAAACTACGTGGTGAACTATTTCTGTTAAATGATTTTGGGAGGCCTTGAAAAACCTTACATTGTTTGGGTGATTGGACTACATAACTTCGAAAACAATTATTATTATCCATCGTCAGGGACAAACATGCATCTGTTTAAACCCTTTATTTCTGTTTTCACACTTAACGATTTCATTTATTTTTTATTTTAACAAGGGCCTATTGATATTGGTGGATACATATTTTTGGTAATCTTCTTTTAATTGTATCTTTATTTCTGCAATTTTGTGTTTCAAAACTAAAGCCGTTCAGTTTTTTTCTTTCCACATGAACGCTGTAGCCCAATGCGTCAATCAAGATTCCTGTTTACTGTTCAAATACTGCCATCTTGGGGTAGCCTATAAATGTTACTTGTTCCAACTTGTGAGAGGAAAGAAAATTGCCCACTTTGTTTCAGGATGAGGGAGACCTCCAGTGGACCAATGCCATTGACACAGAAACATACCAAATACCAATACGCACCCTTTCAATAGACATGACGATACAAAATGAAAGGTATTTACATAGGTAGGGTGATTGTCTGTAATGTGGGACACTGCCTAATATGGGACAGCCAAGTCTCAGTGGGTATATAAAGCCGAACTATGATTGGACATTTGAGGAGTCAATTGATTTCGATAACATGACATCACAGCTTGCGTTAACCCACAGTTTGATTTGACTATATGACTTCCATTTGTTTGAGGAAGACCTACACCCATTGGAGATTATGTGTCCCACATTAGGCACTGTCCCAAAGTGTCCCAAATTACAGACAATCACCCTACGTATCAACTAAAATATGAATGTACTCAAAATATAAGTTCTACATCATAGCAAACCATATTAGATGTGTTTGTTTTTCAAAGTTTGCCTGATATTTGTTAACCCATGAATGTGGAGAAAACGAAAGGATCGTTACAGGAGTGATTTGGGCCGATTTGACACCACATTCAAGAGAAAAGCAAATTAAGAGCACTGGATAGAATAATGCTTAATGCTCTTAGATTGTAGGCATTGGGACATTAGGAATGAGATTACTCTCTGGAACTTATGTCATTTCATGACAAATAATAGGCTGATTTAAGTGGTTTTGTTCATAATAAAGTGTGTTTACTTGGGGGTTAATGCTGTGTTGGCTCATAGCTTTATTTCCCTAATCAGAAGGCAGGGCAGAAGTTAGTTGACAGTTTATTTCAGACAGTGCAAGACAATGATGTAAGCTAGTTCACAAACATAAAGTTTGTAAAGATTCAGTTGGCTTTACTACTGACGGTGATTATGTGCGGGCTTGCTTGAAAGGGAGTTAATGAGTAATAACAGCATATCCACCTGGACCAACCTAATGGACGACATCCCTCTCATCCCACTTCCCCTTTGATCCCTCTGATCCCACTTCCGCCTCGACCCCTCTCATCTAAACCATTCATCTTTTCAGTATCATGCAGGCAGCTACATACTATAGGCTATAATGTCAATAACCCTTTGAACGACACATCCTTGTGGTGTGGTCCTTGCTAGAGAACAGTGAAAATTCTTTATTGCAAAGGTCTGCTGAGGTCGCAGAAGCTAATAAGGACATCATAGGTTAAAGATTACTAGAAGTCATATGGTTACAACAAGCTTCTAATCGCAGTCTCAGGTGTTGATCATACATGTATTATCCAGAGCCTGACCAAGGTATCAAAATGCAGGTGCAAGGAGAAAAATATAATTTTGTGATGTGCTATAAAGTACTGTTGGGTGGCTGTTCAGCAGATCCATAGTAGCTTGCTATGTCAGTGGTTCATCTGTTCAACAACATTGAATAGAAAATGTTTATTTCTTGATTCCAACAGGAAATCCTTGTTGCTGTCTTTTTGCCGGCATAAACAGCATTAGAGGAACAAAGCTTTTCCAACGGAAGTAGACTCTAGAGGGATTGGCTACATTTTAACTCCCATATTACTCAGAAGACCATTGGACTCAGTGAGTCATCAATTACAGTACAAACAACTATAACACACCCTTTGCATGTATCACTTTAAGTGTTTTATTTTCTGTGCCTTACTCAGAATCCAATAAACACATCGTAATAAAAGAACACGGGAATAACAGGTCAAACCCAGTACCAACGAATGACGACAAGGCTGACCTCACCAAACCAAAGAATTAGGCCAATTACACGTTGAAACTGTTGTCTCAGAAGCTAAACTGCCAGTGCTGGGTTAATTCCGGCTTATGGCTGGCAAGACCATGATCTTTACTTAAGGGACCCAAGTTCAAGCAACACGTGGGATGGCTGTCTGTATCCCAGACATCACAGTCTGGCTGAACTAAGTGGGTGCGTGGTAGGTCATTGGTCTAATTAACCTGCCAAGCCTAGTTTGAAGTCTAGCAGCAGCGCATCTCAGAAACGTTTGGCATTAACTCCAAATTCAAAGTAAAAAAAAAAGATGAAGACGACAAAAAACACTTTATTCTTTGTGGCTTGAGAGTGCTGCCATAAAACCAAAAAGAGAATAATATCACAAAATAGATCATAAATAATAAACATATTATTAACAAAAATTATAATTTATTTTATTCATATAGTGCTTTTCTGAAACCCAACGACGCTTCCAGGAAATCTTCCCTCAAGGACATGTGACGACCCCCCCCCCCACCACCACCTGTGGCAGCCCAGCACACTGCAGATAGCTATAACATCGCATAACAAAGGCTAAAAAACAAATGTAATTGTAGAATGCCACATTTACTTTGTATCATCAATGGGCAACCTTATTTAGAGATAAAGAAGGGTTTAATACCATCAACAATGTAATGTAATTATAGACATAAGGGTCACTACTGACTACACTTGTATTTATCACATCTACAAGGAGCTTGCCTCGCAGTCCTTTTCAACTGTTTTGAATATTACTTGAGAACCAAAGATCAACACCCAGTTCCCTCTAGCCCAAATAAAACTGCCATCTAACTCCTTATAAGGGATAATTTACCTTTACCCAGTGCAGACAGTTTACAAAGAGATAGTGTTGGGATTATCTCTAGAACTAAACCAGATTAGGTTTGAGATCTTAGCACACGTCCTTAATAAATTATGCTTTAGCTGTCTCTAGCTTGACTTACCAACCTTTTGTTCCAATCACTGTAAATCCGTAAGAAGAGCATGACGGGCTAAGTAATTGTGGCCTAAATTGTGGAGATATTTTAGCTTGGAAGTGTGTAATTAAAAGCCAAATGGCTCTCACAGTATGATGAAAATAGAAACTGATAGGAAGACAGACTAGTTAAATACTTTTCCAGTATGGAAAATAGTTGTTAGTTACACAAACGTTTAACTTCTACTTCAATTTCCGTTGTACAAGTAAGTTATAATAATAAATAGTTAATAGAGAACCCTTCTGCCTCCTGCCACCAGTCCATTTTTAAACTGATAAGGAAATAACGTGCATTTCCAAACATTCCATCGCTTTGCACTCCACACCCTTCCTCTGATACTATCTTGTTTAGGGAAGGTTACAAAGAATGGTGCTGCAGTAAACAACACACACACACAGCCTTCAACTGACACATTATTGTGGCCTTCAATATCCAAGGGCTCCATGGGACCTTGGACAAGTGAAATACTTCATTTGTTCTCTTCATTCCAGTGTGTGAGGCTTCTGATACTGGACATATCATTTTCATCCCTCAAGTCTATTTCCTGAGTAACATAACTATAGCAGAGTATTGCTGGTAGAGTATTGCTTACAGAGTATAGCTTGTTTACAGTCCAGCTCCTGAGTTGCAGAACAGTCATGCGTCAAAGTAACTGGACCAAACCAAGTCTTAACCTGGACAGCCCAAACCTTCCCTTTTTCTACAAACTTCATTTTGAATAATTTATAGAAAGAAGGGAAAATAAAGTGCCATGCCAAATGGGTCAATTCATGACTACCGAAGAAGCCATACTGTGGCTAAGCTCATAAGCCATCCAATTTGTGGAATAAGATCGTCTGCGCTGCTGTCCATATTACTGTCCAAGATATTATTGAAACGTTGGCTGTGTTCATTTTGGCTGAGGTGGTAGGCTTTGACCACTTTCATATAGTCTCTCTCCTTGGATACACACTGGTAATCCCCATAGTTGTCCACGGCCATAGCCGGGATGAGGTGCAGGCACCTGGACTCCATTTGGAGACAGGGCCTGCTTTGGCCCTTGTGCTCCCAAGTGTACACAGCATGGTAGGATTCTATAGGACAGGACAGGTAGAAGGGCACTTCCAAAGGAACAGAGTGGAATGCCCGGGTAGCTTCCAGCGAAGGTGAAGTTGGAAGAATATCACGTTTGGTTCTGTTGACTTTACTTTGCTCTGAAGCTGAAGCAGAAAATGGATGGATTTTATTCAAGAGACCATACATTATATAAAACACATTATATAGCTATGTATATTCTATGGAGCCGATTTACTCAACAGTCATTTACTAGTACTTACCTTCGACAACATCCGGGCATACGCTTGTCTTTCCTTCAATAATACTCTGAACGCCTCCTCTATTGGCAAAAAAAACATCGTTCTGTACTTTATATCTTCATTGTTTGAAATAAAAGGGTGACACATGATGAAAAACATTGTATTGGATTAAACTTACGGGGCTGTGGGCCGGCATCCATTTAGAGACCAAGAGCAGTACGGGTCACGGGCCAGAACACACTCAGCACATGAGCCATTGTAATAATCACACCTCTGAAGATCCAGGATAAAGATCTGCTCTGAGAGGCCAACCAAAAGCTTTTTCTGCATACAAAAGCAAGGAAGAAGGTCACCATTACAGCCTCTAACTTCAAAACACAAATGTACTCATTCAGCTGAACTCTTCTAACACCAATTCAAAGAGTACCACCAAACCATTTTGTACATTTTGAGGGCAGAATTGTGTATCTCTGCCATTATAAGTGCATTGCTGTACCTTCTTGGAATCCAGTTTCATTGACCGGATTATAACTGATTGGTTTGAGAGCTGACTCTCGGAAATGATGAAGGGCTCTGAGCCATCCTCTAGAATTTTATGGATCATTCCAGACTCTACGATCAGAACCAAAATGGGAAAGGTTCACCTATCTTCAAAAGGAACTGAAAGTGGAGCAGTCACGCTGTCGTGCAAACATGGTTCGCCTATTGTTCTAAAAATGCGGTGAATTTAGAGAACTATACATGAAAACACAATTAAACAGGATGCTAAAAAAACGGCTAAAAATAGTCGAGTTGTGGGAATAAGTAAGCTTACCAGTAGCTAGGAGCAAGACATTGTACATGCTTTGGTCTGCGGCCTGGACTCTGTCCACAGCTATCTTGGTGTAGTTATTGCTGCTTGTGTAGAATGGAGAGTGAATGTGTATAGGGTGAATCCAGTCCCTCATCTCTGGGTGATCCCTCACAACGTTCACAGTGGCCAAAGGTAGTATCTTACTGTTTGGGACACACTAAAACACATATAGTAAACATAAAATGTTTAGATGTTCAAAGAAGGTACAGTACAGACCATGCAAGTATGTATGCACAACACACCAATGTATAATTTTGTCCAATATGCAATGATATAGGGAAAGAGGCATATCCATGTGCCATGTGTTATCCATGGCTAGACTGAAAGCTATACAGGACACATCTGTGCGCCACAGTTGCAAAGGAAGATCACTGGTAAATATTTATCTTGGCATCGATCGATTTATTTAGTTGTGGACACAATAAACTTCATGAACGCAGTACACCTCAAAACATGTGTCTGTGAGGACATGGGAAATGGAAAAAATTGCTTGTTCTAGAGGAACTCGACTGTTTTGCAAAAGAGAAGTGGAAAAAATGAATATATGGAACAAGTGAATTGAGGTTTTTGCTTTGAATGGTAGATATTTGAAGGTTGCTGTGACACAGTGGTATTCCCTATATAGATTTGTTTCGATTGCATGACCTTTCCAATTATCCATAGCCACACCTGCTGGACTCTTGGTTCTTGTGTTTACCACCATACTCTACTGAAACAGTATCACATAACAAACATCTAGGCCAGAATTTCAACACAATATCAAGAGAAGTAGGTGCTACTAAGAGAGTTCCCCTGTATCAAAGTAGGTGAAGGAAACAAAAACAAATTCTTACAGTTCCTGGCCTGGGGTTAGGGATTTCCTGATAAAAGCCTTTGAAGGTGGAGTACTCAAATATTCTATCGATCTCCTCCATGGAATATATGCAAACAGCCGTAGAATTCCTACAAAGTGAAGAAAGCAACCATAACGTATCTTGTTTTTCCAATATTATGTTCAGTAGAAGCAAACGTTATAATAGGCCTTCGTTATAATAAAGTCAGGATTTTCGTTATGCTGTTGGTATGACGGACGATTGGTCACATCGATAGGTAACTAACCAGCTGCTTGTAAACAGTGCATATACTCTAGTCTCCTTCCAGTTTTCTGCATGAAGCACATAGATGTCTTGAAGACGGTTGAAATACAGGGACTCCTTGGGAAGTCCACACACAAGCCTGGCCTTTAGGAAAGAAGTCCACATGTTCTGGAAGAATCTTTTTGGTCCACCTTCATCCACCTACAAAAGTAAAAAAAAACAATGAAACATAACTCCTCACACAGTACCTAGCGAAACATCAACCTGCTTTGAAAGCTAGTCTCAGTGTGCCAAGATGGCTTTCCAAATGCTTCACAGATGTCTTTGAAAAAACGAACATTTCTGGTATGGTAAACATCTTGGTAGAGTGGTATAATCTTAGAGATAACATGAATGTTAGCACAGGTGCTTAGGCAAGACATTCTCAAGAGGAATGTGGGTGACATGCAGAATTTAAAACAGCTACCATGGGCTAGCAATACCTCATGAATACATTTATTGCTAGGTAATCAGACATTATGTTTAACCAAGATGACTCTATACTATGTTTAATAAGTAATACATATTATAGTGTAATATAAAACTTAGTAATTTTGTCCACTTTTCATACATTTATACCTAAGCCCTGCAAATAAACGTAGCCTGACTCTGAAACACACACTGTATTTGTTTTAAACAGAGTGTTGGTGTCGGGTGGATAGCAACGCAAGAAGATCTGCCTGTGAGATTGATCGCTTAGGAGGAGACCTCTAATCTATTTGATGAGGTTAGAGCTTCTTTCCAAAGCTAATCCAGAACCACCGTCTCTCACACACACACCCCCCCCCCCCCCCCATCAGTCTACCTTGCACACTTGGGCCACCCTGGAGATCCATGGGTCAGCCTCTGGGCTGGTGTCCGAGTTCTTTTCCCGGAAAAAGAGATAGATCTTTTCTTTGTCTGGGCTCTCTTCACGTTTCACCCAGGAGGCAGTGATAAAAGTAGGCTCTGTAAGGAAATGGAACAAAATTTAAAAGAGCAACAAACACCACATCGTGTTTCATACCTGATTTATTATTTATATTTGGAGCCTTTGTTAAAAGACGTGATAGCCTCGCCCGGTTAACAAGGGGAAGGCAAAATAGTGTTGTGCTAACTGGTTACAGTAAACTGTAATGGCGTTCATGGGAGTCCATTGGAATACTGCAGACACATTTCCTTCCGGATGAGTCATCAGATTCAATTATTGGCAAGCCTGTAATGACCATGAGATATTTACTAACCTGACAGCCACTTGTCATACATCCACACGTTGGTTCTGCTTCCAGCTTTCCTTCTAAATTGGAGTGAACTTCCATCCCTGTCCAAAGGCGCTGCAGCATATAGATCCCCCTCTAAAAACAGCCAAAACGTTGCATGAAGAAAGGGTAGCAATTTAAATATCAAAAACAGTTCTCTGTAAAAAAATAAAATAAAAAAAACACGTGTATGTCTGCTTGACTTAACATGGTTACATAACTTTGCCTGCATTAATCCCAGTGAATCATTGCTGGAGAACTCACACAGAATGTTATGTAAGTAACATCAATGTACATACCTACTGTGAGGGATAGCGAGTTTTGTGAGTAAAAATGGGGAGATATTCCTGTGCCTTCGTAACTCTCCACTATTTCACTTGATTGATTGTTCTCTTTGGAATACTGTAAAAATACAGGGAGTACAGGGCATTTTTATTTTTTTTAAACATCAAGCTAAAACACTCGTTACAGCCTAAGAACACCGCCAAACCTTAATCAGGAAGGCCTGTTCAATTATAAAGTGCAGGTGGAGCCGAGTACTTAAACCAGATCAGACCACAGTAAGTAATGAAAACCTGTTTTCTTCAGACAGTTTCCTGTAGATGCTGTCTCCAAACAGTCCACATGTAAGCGTACACCACTCACCAGCTTCCAACACTGGGGCTTGTTCCCATTTGTGCCACACACAAACAGGCTGTCCTGGAACCTCTGAATGACAGTGATGACATTTTGACACGGCCCCTTGAACATGATAAAAATAAAAGGGTGCGTCACAATCTTGAATATTTATAAGTAACTATAAAATGATGACCTGCTTCAACAAAGCACTCCTTTCTTGCAGCATATGACAGACTCATCTACTGACCTCGGCACATGTGTTGTCCCCTGTAGCATTCAGTGGAAATGTCTGCAGAAACAAAACAAAAATATATAAACACAATTCCAACGTTCCGCCCAAATGGAAGTAGGCTAAGCGTGCAATAAAGGACCGGAAATGTAAAAATGAAAAAAATAAATGAAAAAGAAAAACATTTGGACCGATGCTGGGTAAGGGTTGCCTAGCAAAGGCCTTCCCCACTTGTTTCTCGTCCTGCCTTTTTTGAGGATAAACTAGTTTAGGCCTTGCATGGAGTACTGCAAATAAGTATGTACTGTTTGGCATGGTTGGCTTATCTGAGCTATTTTAGCCTGTTCCTGTTCTTTGTCTAAGTCTAAAGAGGACTGTCAACAGCAACTCCAGTTCTTGTTGAAACACCACAATTCCCAGCTTGATATTAATGGGGGCTCCAAGCATATCTCTGTAGGATAGAGTCTATTGTATAGGGCACAAAAGCTAGACAGCCATCTGTTAAAGTAGAGCAGATGTGCAACAACCCATGTTATGAGACACACAGGCTCATTATCCGTCCTTTACACATCCATGAAGGTTGCTCAAAATCAGTCGAGTGCTAAATTGGGTTTAGCACGTGGTTATTTTAGAGTGACGTTATTTTACTTCAACAGTACTTTTAGGATTATCTAACCATCTCTTCTGTCTGTAAAACTGCGAGCTATGATCACCACAGGTTATTGTAACTAACCTAGGGGCATCCCAAAAAACATTGTTATATTCTTTCCGTTTACTCATGTGCAAAATAAATTCTGATGATACTGCTATTGTTAGTTGAATATCTGTGGATAATACACTAGCATATTAGAATGTCATCCATAAAAACACAAGAATTCATACCTCGAGGATGCGATTCTCCTCCACATCAATCTGGTATACAAAGTCAGTACCTCCAACATATAGGTCTGAATCCTCTGGATGGAAGAATACTGTGTGGTTCTGGTAACGAGGATATTCCAGTCTGCTGCTATTGGTCCTGTCTAATGTCAGAGAGGTTTATAACAACTTATGATTCAAAAGTAGTAAGATGTTTAGGGGCACATTCATCCAATCGGCCATGCCAGTATAACTTCGAGTCGCAACAAACTAAAATAAACATAATAGAAGAAAATAAAATTAACTTTCCTACCTTGTCTAAAAATAAGTCTTGGTATGTCTTTCCATCCATGAGTAAATTGGACACTCCAAACAAAATAGATTCGAATAAGATAATTTTGAGACAGCCCCATTGTATTTAGCTAGGTAGATCTTAAAATCCCAACATAATCACTGTGAGTGTTGCCATGCTATCTCTAGAGGCTGCACTTCTTTGAGTGAGAGGTAGAGCAAACTGAACTACTACAATATCATGCTGCTATTAGGCTCCTCCTATCCTAGGCAATTAACGAGATACTGCCCGTGAAGACTTGGAGCACTGGAATAATAATGGTAGCTATGCTATTAGTCGTTATCATTTTTGATTTGATAAAAATATATATCAACGTTGATGTCCTAAATATATTTGTATTTACCCACGTAGATCTCTGGCCCTGGCTTGCCGCTTATGTTGCTCTTTGACGTGTAGTTAGCTACCTAGCAAGTGTTAATAGCGTTAGCCAGCAATAGATGGCTAACAATCCAGCTAGCTTACTACGAATTTAGCTAGTAGTGTAACGTACTCTCTTTATTGTGTGTTAAGCGCATAACAGTTAACTTGACAATAATGCCAACTTTGTATGTGAGTGTTTCTAATTTGCCCCTTTTGTCTTTATTATGATTGCTCCAGCGGTTCCGTTTCTGTGGGGATTTAGACTGCCCAGATTGGGTACTGGCTGAAATCAGCACATTGGCGAAAATAGTAAGTAGCGTTATATAAAACTTGTATTATTTACAACTTTAACTGTTTACACGTTACAAGCTACAACTATTTAGTACATTAGTATAGCTGTAACCTAAACGTTGATGTAGCAAAGCGGATGTACTACCAAAATACAATTTTAATTCCTATTTTAACCTGTTGAAGCCATTAACTATAACGCGACGGGCGAACTGTGTTAAGCCTGCTAATTAAGATTTTTCAGGGCATCATGCTTTTGAATGGAAAATACTTTGTTGATCCCAAGGGAAATTGTAGTATCATCGTTTGGCCATCATTCAAAAAGACTAACCAACTTGCTTATAAATGGAATGTATTCAGCAAAACGTTTTTATGTTGCAATTTGGTTTTCAATCGTGGACATCCCATAGTTCAATTGAATTGAATGAACTCTTTAAATCTCAACTCAAATTGAAGAATATACATTTACTTAATTCTGTCCCAATTGCTTACTTTTTTATAAAAATGAATTAGGAATTTTAAGTTACTTTAGAACCGAACACATAGATTGACCCCAAATGCTTTAACTTCATTCCCAGTCAAGTATCAAGATGAAACTCCTCTGCGCTCATGTGTTGAAAGATCTTCTTGGAGAGGGTATTGACGTACGTTAAGTGGAAACTACACAAAATCCATTTAATTGAAATCATAATGACCTCAATGCACTGGTTTAATAATTTCTCTGTTTCCCTTTCAGTATGATAAAATTGCAAAACTGACTGCAGATGCAAAGTTTGGTATGTTATATTTTACTTTTCGTAGATTGTCTCCTCTACGCATGATACACAAAGCACACGTCTACCATTTTTTTTATTGTGTTTTTTACTTTATTTGTGTGTCTTCTGTTGGTTTTTCCTTGTTTTAGAGAGTGGAGACATCAAAGCAAGTGTTGCAGTGCTAAGCTTCATTCTCTCGAGTGCGGCAAAGCACGACGTCGACAGTGAATCTCTGTCTAGTGAGCTGCAGCAGCTTGGCCTTCCTAAAGGTAGGCCCCTTGAACAACTCTCCATCTGATCTGACTAGAACAACAACTGACTTCAAGTGCTTTTAAATTAATCACGTAATCAAGTGAAACCTGAGTTTTACGAAGTCACAAAACAACTATGATACTCGAGCATTCAACATGTATGTGTTTCTTCCAGAGCACACAATCAGTCTATGCAAGTCATATGAGGACAAACACACTGCACTGCAGGATAAGCTGAGAGAGACAAGTCTGAGATGTAAGCGTTGACGCAGACCGTTTGTCCTAAAGATAGAAAACAACCCGTTCTCTTTTTTTAGGTGCTGAGTAATGTCTGGGTCTGTCTGTCTTTGCAGTGGGCCGTCTGGAGGCAGTTTCCTGGCGAGTTGATTACACGCTGAGTTCTAGTGAGCTGAGGGAGGTCAACGAGCCGGTAGTGCATCTTAAACTGCAGGCGCAGGGTGCAGAGTCAGGTTCCACTGAGACCAATGTTGTCTCTCTTTCTGCAGACAAGTTCAGAGTCCTGCTGAGTGGTAAGTTATTAGGAAAACAGCCTGCATGGTGAAAATCTTGACACTTAACTGAGCTGTGTAATGTTTATTATTATTATTTTTTTCCAGAACTGAAACAAGCCCAAGCCATGATGAATGCACTACAATGAAACCAGACTGCAGTCAATCACATCCAGATTTTTGATACCGACCTAGTCACTGTTGCATGTTTTACAATAAATGGGTTCCTGTTGACCCAAACAATGTCATATAACTAACAATAGTATGATAGAACCAGCCTACTAGGTTGTGACTCTGAAAGAGAAAATGAATTCCAATTTTTGTAAAGGGTTTGAATGGGAAAGAGTCTGCGTTGTATAGTCCCTGCCCTCTTTTTTTTGTGTGCTAAAATGCTTGAAGTATAAGCTCCTGCCCCGGACACAACAAATGTACAGAGACAATGTTCAGAGATTTGAAGAGAAAAAAAATTGTGTACAATGACCAGATTGTAATGTATGTGAACGTGTTTTATAAATGTTGGAATAGATTGCTACTACTTATATTATGTTTACTTTAAACATCTTTTTTATCAACCGCATTTTATTAATAAATCAAGCATTCATTAAATTAATACGCTATTTTACATTTTGTCAGTGAGAATTTGAATTATGACTTTTATCTTGATAACCGTTAGAAATGGCCTAGAGATAGCTAAATTGCCTTGTGATACTACAAGTCCCATGATGCCTTGCTGTTTTTATGGCTGATGGGTGGACATTCAGTGAGGGATCATCGCAGGTAAATACGTGTTAAATATCTTGTTTAAGTTTCGTCTTTTAATAATTGCAACGCTATTATAGTCGTGTATCTGGCTAAGCTGCTGCAAGTGGCCAAATTATTTTGTAATTCCTGCTGTACTTGGAGAATTTGTACCATACGCTCTGTTACACAACTTGTTTGGTAACGCTCGCGTGTGTATCTTCCATGAGCTTCAACAACAATAGTTAATGAACAGCCATATCTGAGTTTAGGACGACCCTGTGGCTCTCATTTGTATTGCAAGATGTGAGTTTGACATTGTCGATTTGAAAAGGACAGCAGCTTCTATTAGTCAATAGCATTTTTAATAACAGTGCTTTTCTCCGTTTTCTCATTAATTAAATGAGGACACGCTTAAAGTGATGACATATTGTTTCCCATGCCCCAACAGTGTCCTGCTTCAAATAATACAAAATGCCAGAGGGACCAGAGCTCCACTTGGCCAGTCTGTTTGTGAATAGGGCGTGTGAGGGTGTCGTCTTCACAGGGCCGGTTAGGAAGTCCGAGGTCAGCAAAAGTCCAGATGTGCCCTTCAACTGCAAGGCCTACCGCATCACCGCCACATCTAGAGGGAAGGAAGTGAGGCTCACTCTCACGCCATTGAAAAGTGATGAGACCAAGAGCAGCACCAAAACAGGGCAAGCCAGCCTGCCCATGGACGTAGTCTTTCGCTTTGGGATGTCTGGATTTTTCCGCTTAACTCCTGAGGATGAGTTGCCCAAGCACGCCCATTTGCGTTTCCATTCAAATGAGGATCCGTGCAGAGTGCTGAGCTTTGTCGACACACGTCGTTTCGGTAGCTGGCAGCCAAATGGGACATGGCAGCCTGATCGAGGCCCATGTATAATGTTTGAGTACAAGAGCTTCAGGTATCTCACCAATGCTCAGTGTGATCCTTTATTGTACATTTTACTAGTTGTGCAAAGCAATTTCCCACAACTTACTAGTTTTCTTGTGTTCAGAGAGAACATCCTGTCACATCTCTCTGACCGTGCATTTGAAAGGCCCATCTGTGAAGTTCTTCTCAACCAGAAGTACTTCAATGGTATTGGAAACTATCTACGGGCAGAAATTCTTTTCAGGTGACCGCAGTTACTTAAACTCAGCTGCTTGAAACTTAGAATTTTCTGTATCCAACCAACCATCTGTGTCAGGTCATACATACAATTTAATTAAGCACTTCCTTTGGTTGTGTTCAATTGAAATGAAGGGCTTTGTTCAACTATGACCTTTATATGGGACCTATACATTGGATCACCACATGTACAATGGGGCCATTGCTTATGAATGAATGACTATTCAAATATCCTCTCCCCCTCCTTAGATTGAACATTCAACCCTTTGTCCAGGCAAGGTCTGTTCTGGAAGGCATTGAGTTGAACGATCTGTGTGAGAGTGATGACGAAAAGCCTACCAAAGAGATTCACACACATTCAAAGGCTAAAAAACAACAGATTTTAGACAAAGATCTGAAGAGAGAAGTGAGGGTGGTGACCCCTGACCTTCTGAGACTGTGTCACACAGTGCCTCTGGAAGTCATCAAACTAGGTAATGTATTGTTCTGTACACTATCCCTGGGCTGTCTTCTATTCAACTGACATTTGTCTCACCTCTCCTAAAACAAATTATATGGCCCAAAAAATCCCAACCCAATGTTGTTCTTAGTTTTACACACAAATGCTCATGAGTCAGCATACATGAGAATTACAGCACGTCAGGAATATGTGAATCAGACAATGCATTTCTATTTTTGTTTAAGATTGGAACATATTGTCATGAGATACAATCTGTCTCCTTTATGACTGCTTGAACCTTATTTAGGAGGGAAGGGCTATGATCCAGAAAAGGCGGACTACTCAGGGTTTAAGGCATGGCTGCAGTGCTACTATGTGGATGGAATGAATTCAATTAGAGACCACAATGGCAGAACCATGTGGTTCAAAGTGAGTATAAGGAAGTGCAGATATCAACCATTTTTTGTTAAGCATGTTAACTTAATGTTAGCAAATTAAAACATACTATATTTACTATATCACTATAGTACTATATTACTTTTTACTATACTATATTTAATATTTACTATTTCAGGGAGGTCCAGGCCCCATGGCACCTAAAGGTAAGACAGTTGAAAATGTAAAATAAAAAAAGAGAGAACATCATCCACCAAAATCATAAAAATCATCATACTTTGCCTTGGGTCTTGTCACACTTCTTGTCTCTTTCTTCCTGTAGACTCCAAATCAACCAAGGCCAAAAAGAGAATCAAGAAAGAGGATGACCACGATTACACGAGCAAGAAAAAAGTAACATTTAAATTCTAAAACAGTACTTGAAGTACCTGAACCGTAGTAAACTATAGATCATACAGTCACACCATTTACCTTTCCTATGTCATTAGGTGGCCGGGAAGAAAACCGAATGCGTTTCTAAGGCTAAGGCGGTCAAAAAGGAAGGTCAGGCTGAAAAAGGTAAGAAATACGTGACCAAGAAACGATCGGTGTCCAGCAGGCGGAAGTCTACACAGAACAACTTGGATAAAACTGAGCCAGCGTCACGCAGGAAGAACAAAGTGACAGTGACAGCTGCAGGTGAGAATGCAAATGAGGTAGAGTGGAAGTTTGAGTGTAATGTCCACTGTCCGCTAACTACACATGCATAAAAATAAAGCACATTCTCAGAGTAGTTCGTTTCGGTTGAACAATTCAAAATTCTATCGGAGAGTTAGAGTGTTTGGTTGAAACTTTGTATATCCATATTTCTGCCAAAAATGTTGTACTGGATCATAAATATTGTACGTTTTTATTATCTACTTATTCTTTTTTATGAAAACATTTATTTGTATTAATTTTATTATATTTGTGATTGTTCAGTTTTTTTAATAAATTTTTCTGCCTTTAACAGGGTACTGCTGTCAAAGAGTATAAATCAATAAATAATAATACTTGCTGTTTTAACCAACAAATCCTTTGTTTCAGTTCCACAGAGGAAGAGTAGCAGAGTGACTAGAAGCAGCAGCAAGTAAACAGCCTCTGGCTCAGGACAGGATCAAATGCAACCCACAACAGTTGCTACTGCGCTGGACACTCTTTTTTATAGAATTTGTAAAACAACACGATTTTTGTATTTTTTTAAATAAAAATATAAACTGCAAAATCTTACATTTTTGTTCAATTGTGGTGGTGTCACAAAAGAATGATTCAAGACGTTGTCATTGAGTTCAAGCTCAATTCTTTAATTTGTAAAATGGGTTCTTGGGGTAAGACAAAGAAGCAAATTAAACTTTAAACATCATACCACAGAGTATTCACAACCCAAGAAAGTAATTTTATCAAATATTTGACGTTTTATCTGAAGGCTCCCAAAACACTGAATCCTCTGGTGTCCCAATGTACAGTAGGAACATAGCTTTACAGACAGAGGAGCAGGGACACAACTTGAAAGGGACTGAAACTCAAAGCCATTCCAGCTGAACTGATGGGTACAGGACGTGCTCTATCCGGTCGCTCCAGAAGATCACAACTTTGAAGAAAAAAAGTACATCACTGTATGCAACAATTAACTACTAAGAAATGCTGTTCTACTGTACTTCAGGTAACTCACTGCCAGGCTTCTCTGAGGAGGAGGGGTGTGGATACAGATGTGGTTACGCTGCTTCCGTGTGACTCATACAGGCGGATTACCAGTCCATTCTTTCGGTCTTCAGCCTGAGTGGAGAAAGAAAAATATCACGTACTGTAAGACTAAGTGAGCAGGTCGACAGAGGTCAAAAGGCAGTCATTTCCTGGGAGGGGTACCTGTTTGATGGTTTCGAGGATGACCGCTGTGCTGCTGACAGAGAAAGCGCTCCACGGGGTCGTGTCGGAGGCGTTCGGGATGAGCCGTAAAGGAAAGTTGAGGTTGTAAGCACTTTGAATGACTGACGCATCCTGGAAGGATCCTGTAGATTAGCAAACAGTGTTATCATAATGTGATCCCACGTGGCTGTTAACAAGACCCTGTGAAAGAAAAAAAACTTGCTGGGTAAAGATCTTCGGAAACGTTGCTTACCAGCGTGTGGCATTATTGCGTAGGTGAAATGGTGAGTGCCCATATCAGCATTGGCATCTGGGGCCTTGGGCGCCCGTAATCTGAGGTGGAAAAATGGCTGTTATACAATAAAAATAACAAGTGAACTGTATGTTTGGAGTCTAATGTGTTATGTAGTCAGTCCATATTGACATACGACAGACTCACAGCGATAACGTCATGATATTTTGATGAACTGAGTAGCCGTATTTGCAGTCATTCAAAAGGGAAACTCCAAACCCATGCTCTGACAGGTCTGCCCATTTGTGGCCCCATACCTGCGACATCAAACATAATGATAAGAACACTTGACTGACAGACTGATTACATGTCAACTATGCAAGGTTGTCTGGTCACGCAGAGGAGCACCTCAAAACGAGCCCAGTCCCAGGAGGTGTTCTGGTGTGTGGGTCTCTGCAGGTGGCCAAACTGGATCTCATAGGTGGCGTTGGGGCTACGCACACGCACGGGGAACTGGACCTTGAGGAACTTATGAGACTCTCCCCACTCCACCTGCGCAAAAAACAATATTACACTGCAAGTTCCAAATCAAGGGAATCTGACAACTAAGGACGACTTCCTTGCAAGTAAAAGTGCCTGCCATTGATGAGCTGTACCTGTTGTGTACTCTACCTTTGTATTGAACTTGATATAGGGACACATGGTGTCTAACACTATCTCCTGTGTGATGGTACTCTTCTCACTGATCCTAAGGGTAAAGGTGACACTGCCTCGCAGGCCTCCTGAGGACACCACCTGAACCGGATGCACCACTTTCACCACTGGTTTCCTGTTGAAAACAATCGTGGTAACCATGGGGGATATTCCAGAGTTTTGTTGACTAACGGTAGACTTTTTTTTAATTGTGCTAGACGTTGTCTCACGGTAACAGGGAATTCACCTTGTCTGAAGATGGTAGTCCATGACATCCCAAGCATCCCAGTACAGGGGGACATCGTCAAACATGACAAACTGGTTACCATTGCAGCCGTCTGAGATGGCCTCTCTGAAACCACGAGATTGTGAAGGTAAGAGACGCAGTGCCACGAGGAAAGACAGGATTTCAACCGATCCTCAGTGGTGTGCCCTGAGAACGACACACAGCTTACCTGTTTGCATCGAATAGGTACAGTGATGCCAAGGTCCCATCTTTATTTACCACAACTCGTACAATCCCATTGTCCATGAGAACTGTACCCTCTTCCTGTGAAATTAGGTGATGGTCAGTTGGCATCATAACACTCGATAACAAAATGTTCGTTATGATATTATGACCTCAATAGAGTACCTGAACAGTGACCGAAACAGGCGTCACATGCTGTGTGGATTCCTGAACAGGGGCCACACCTACACTGGGAACTCTGACTAGAGCTACAATAAAAGACAAACATACATTTTCCAGGAATCTGTAAGTTGTTATCAACATGACAAAAGCAATGATGTGGTTTTCTTCTGTACCTAAACTTGGCTGAGCAGTGTCCCCTGGCAGCTGAAGGACCTCCACACGCTCCCATGGCAGGGAGTTGAAAACAGCAGTCGAGTTTCCCTTTTGTTCCTTTAGTCCCAGAACTTCACATGCACCCTGCAGAAGCCGGGAGCCAATACTACGGATATCTAAATCATACAGAAAAGGGAGGTCGACAAACACAAAGTATCAGCTTCTACAAACGACACAACTAGAATAACAATAAAATACAGAAAAGACAATGGTTATTTTTACTTCTATACTTTATATGTATACATACAGGCATACAAACAGTGTATGTAACAGGTTTTTCTAAATACCTTGATAATATCTCAGTGCATCCTCGACTACCATCTCTATACAGCTACCTGGAATCACATCATGGAATTGGTTGAGAAGCAGCAGCCTGCAGGACACAAAAATAATCGTTATCTTAGCCCACTTATCACAGCTTGTCCTTAAAGGGACAGTTCAACTGTTTGGGAAATAAGTTATGTTCCTACTTACCCATAGTCTGACGAGATGATAGATTTCCATCTTATGATTGTACGTCCAATAATCAGTTATCTTATCTTATCTGACATACAATCATAGGATTGATCTCGTCTGACTAGGGTTAAGTGGGAACATTTCTTATTTCCCAAAAAGTTGAACTATCCCTTTAAGGTAGTTGAGGGGTGGTGTGGTTACCTCCAAAGCTCCTGAAGCTGTTTCGATGGATACTGAAAGAACTGGTCTCGCCACTGGGCCAAGATGCTGGCTACCTCAATGTCATGAAGCAAGGTCTCACACTGGCGATTGCCTAGCTTGATCTATGTGAACAGTGCACACACAAGCAGTCACCGTCCGTGGCATACCCCTTAACAGGGTTTATTTTGATATGGAGATTTTAATGAAGCTGACATTCAATATTAAAATCCCAGCCAACCTGTGCCTGTGTGGTGTATGTGCCATTGTGCAGCTCCAGGAAGAGCTCACCCGTCCAGGTGCACAGCAGAGCAGATTCAGCTTGGAGCTGGGAGAACAGAGCGTCTGGAGTCGACATCTTCACCCTGGAACACACACGTACACAAAGACAGGGAGGTGACCCACTGGGAGCTGTCTGGGAAAACGCATTCGACCAACAAATGACGATGACGATGTTTCATTTCACGACACAATGGTTAAGTCACCTTGAAACTACTGTGTTTGACAAAGGCGTAGGTTTTATTCACTTCCTCTCATTCCTTTCCTTATATGGCTCACTAACTAGCGCGCTAAACATGCAGCTAGTGTTAACTATTGTGACTGCAGAAATATAGAGTCATGGAACATTCATACTGGGTGGGAAAAGTCAATGTCAACATACATCAGAGTTTGGTTAAACGCACAACACCTTCTTTTATTACAAGGGCGAGATGTCTAGCCGGTCAGTGTAGTTTTACGGCTGCCTACTCATTCTCGTCAAACGCTTGGACAGGAACTCACTTGGGAAGGCCATCTGTGTCCATAACCCGTTGGAGTCGGTCCAGCATTAATTGCGTGGGGCCACCGCCTCCATCACCAAACCCAAACAGAGCAGCACTGTGATTAGCTCTGCCTTTGTCCTTGTTATTCTTTACAGTTTTGACCAACTAGAGGTAATGAAATAGAAAAACAGTATTCAGTATCTCATCCTAAAAAAAAAAAGTGTTTACAGTGCTTTAAAATAGTGCCATTGTTTAATTTTGTAAACAATGCACCCAAATAGCCGTGTAAGGAGTAATTGTCCCCATGGACTCCTATCACAGATTACGCCACTATTAGCAGCAATAAGTGTAAACGAATGCTTTCTGTAGTTACTGATCAGACTCTTACAACAAGATGGATTACATTTTGCCAACCTTTCCATGCCGAACTGCTTCAACTGATCGCCGCATAAGCGCTTGGTTTTAGTTATGGCTCCTAATGATGGTGTAAACCATAACTGTGTCTAAATGGCATTACTTAGTTTACAAAGGGACATCTTTTAACTTTCTATGAAGACAAAATTCAATAACTATCCATGTTTAGTGTTATTGTTCCCTCTAGATCCCTATTTGTCTTGAATTAGATTTTGTTCTTTTAGAACTAAATTTGCAAAATCTATGAAACCAGATGCAAACATTTTTCCCAAGCACTCTAGGTATTGAAAAAGGGACGTACGTCCTCGACCTTTCCCCCCATTTCATAGGAGTTTCCTGGTGGGAAGTGGGTGAGAACCTGGGAGCCATCCAATCCTTCCCAGAAAAACGTGTTGTGCTTCAGAGGCAAAAAAACACAAGAAATATATTCCACAGAAACAGACAAAATTCGCACTGCAGATTTTTCTGTGTGTTGGTGGTTACTTACAGGGAATGTGTTGACCAGGTTCCAGCTGAGCTTTTGTGTGAGGAAGTGGGAGATGCCGCTGCCCTGCATGATCTGAGGGAGCTGGGCAGAGTACCCAAACGTATCTGGCAGCCAGAACTAGACAAGACAGGGAGAAATGAAACACACAGACACATCCACAAACTATGCACTCAATTACAATTATGATATCAATAAGAAATTAAACGATGACCATAATGATGTGAGGAAGTATCCCGAGGAGTGTTAACAATCTACCTCTTTGCAGTAGCTTCCAAACTCATGCTTAAAGAAGCGTTGGCCTTCCAAAAACTGCCGTATCATGGATTCACCTGAGGGCAGGTTTCCATCCTAAGGTAGATAAAAGGCTTGTCACTGCAGATTTACTGCTGGACAAACATTTAAAATGAAGTGTCAGAAATCTGAAATGTAGTGTGAAAAATATAGGAAATAATGATTTATATCAAGCTCACCATTTCCACCCATGTGCCTCCAACTGGAATGAACCGGCCCTTTTTGACAAAATTCTGGATCTGTGAGAACAGGCCTGGGTACCAAGTCTTGACCCACTGGAACTGCTGGGCCTGGGCGAACCCAAAAGGACTTGAATTCCAGTTCAAGTGTTACTCAGGGCAAGTAAGGGATTGAAACGTGTGGAACATACCTGAGAGCAAGTGAAAACAAACTCTGGATTTTTCTCCATGAGTCGGATCACGGTCACCCAGCTACGGGCACATTTACGGATGGTCTCCTCGTAGGGCCACAGCCAAGCTGGGAAAAGTGAAGCATTGTTTTTAATCACTCACTTATTCAAAACCAAATACATTCGCATCGGGTATCATGTGGATTCTTACAACAATGATCGATACCTGTATCAATGTGGCAGTGGCCCATGGCATGGACTGTGTGCTGGCTCTGTCCATTGCGCTGGCTGAAAAACTTATGAGCAAGACTGTGGGCTTTGGAATAAGTGCTGGGATCGGTTGAGTCACAGACATTCACCATCTCATTGGCTGTGAACAGGGCCTGGTAGCCTCTCTGCTCTCCTTCACCCAATTGCTGAGATGAAGGAGTAGAACAATTAGGGAAAGTGTGACGCCCTAATCTACAGTTTAGAGGACTTAGACTTAAACGGTCTTCGTCACGTCAAAATGTTCACCTTCATAACTTCTTGAATATTTCTGAAGACACAATTTCAAGATATACCTTTACGATATCAACTAGCATCTCAAAGTCAGTCAGCAGCTCCCTAACATCCCGATTAAACACCACCAGCTCTGCCTTTTGAACAGAGTACTTCCTGTTGGGGTCTGGGGGCGCAATCATGGAGCCTTGTCCAGCTCCAAAGAGGCCGTTACAGGCCAGCTCCACATAGAGTGTGACACTAAAGCATGAAAACAGAAGAAAAAGATTTCAATAAAAAAGAGGCTGCTGTTGCCAATGGAATGATGGTGTCTTGTCTCAGCACCATGCCTGTGAGGCTCTTCATCCTGTAGACGCTCAGTCAACACGTAACTGGTCTTCTCACCCTCCTTGGTCAGTCCCTGCAAAATCAGGCCCATGTTCTAGTAAATCCACAGAGACTGGAATTGTGTTTTATCGTTTTCTTTAATATTGTTTACGTGCATGGTATAAAGATTTTATGATACAGGTCTTATTGCACAACAGAGGTCGCTTGAAGTCACTAAGGCTGGTTGTACCCACCTGCACGGGTTGTCCGTCTCTCCAGACCATGGCCTCGCCATCGGACTCCCATAAAAGATGAATCTCTTTCCCTCTCCATAATTCAGGGATCTTCAGAGATACTTTAAACCAGCAGGTCCACCATCTAAAGCCTCACAGGCATTAGATTTTACAGACAGTTGTAGATTACTGAAGTTCTAAATTGACAATAAAATACGATATCACTTACGTGGGTCCAAAGGTATCACCAACTGAATGTGGGTGAAAGTCTTGTTTCACAGCCTCTAAAAATTGTATACGTTTGGGGCATAGGAATGAAGAGATTGACTCCAGAGGATGAGATTCTCCATATAGTCTGGAAAAAAAAGAGACAAAAATATCGTTGAGGTTTGAACTTTCCACAAATTATCTGTAATTTGTAATGTTAAAGACTAGTATTGAAATTGAATATGTGTATTAATGCAGAAGACTATTATAGCCAACATACGTTTGATCAGACTTTTGTTTACAGATTGCTCTAGACAGTTAAAAAAGGGACGTTACCTTCCTCTGAGGTTGCAGTCTGTAAAATAAACATCAGATATAAACTTTTCAGCCCTTTCTAAAAGAGTTCTTCTGTTTTTAAGTACTGGGTGCCGATGCATTGCAAACCACTCCAGTCAATACTACCTACTTCATTGAATACTTGGAAATAGTATGAAACGAAATCCAACATGCAACATCTACACAGTATCCAGATCTCAGTGTGTACCCGGAAGTGCACTGAACATACAACACGCTAAACCCGAGATTGTGGGCGGAGCAATCATTTAAAACTGACAGCAAGAAATTGCGCCAAAGCAACATCGCCTACAGACTGTATTGATGATGTTAGTTCGTGCTTTTATGTACAATAATATGTTTCTAATATTGAAAGATATTGAGCAGAACAAAATTTCTAGTGTTAAAAGATTACATTTTACAAATCATGGTCATTTCAGGGTTCAGTGATCACATCATTTTGGTCAACGTTTTGTTCAGTGGAAAATGTATTTATTTTTCAGGTAGAGCGGTGGACTTGCACCATACTGCAATTAAGATTTCCTATTGGCGAATGTGGTACAATTTGGTTTATATTGACCTACTCTTGACCTGCTATCTATTATGCTCATGGTATCTCATGGTATCTATTCACTGATTAATTTGCAGCGTGTATGCGAATCGAATGCACTGTGGGGGTCATAGTGACATGCTGGTATTTTAGCTGGTATTTTAACATTTTGAAAGACGTTTAGCTAAAACTGCCTGTTAAAATTGTATTTACATAGTGAATTCCAAATTCACTACCTCACATAAAAGCATCATGGTACTTACATACACCAGTCGCAAGATGTCAGTGTTGTTCTAATGGCCCTGCTAGGCAACACCTGTCCAAACTGGGTGTGGAGTACTTGGAAAAAGTCATAAAGTTTGCTATTAAATATAAAACATAAAGACTGTAGTTGGTCTGGGCGATATATCAACAACTCCTTAACCACAGCTAAAGTTTGGATAGAAAAGCTTAGACTTTCAAAAAACAAGATTAAAATTGCTTTGCACCACACTTTAATGTAAGATAAATATTTTAACAAGTACTTCTATGTACAACTGGGGACATATAGAAACACATAATACAGGCTTCATACAATAAGTCTGTATGATGGAAACACTTCTGCACAAACATGAGTAACTCACACATACAACTCAGATCATCTTATTTCAAAACAATGTGCTTCCAGAGTTTTTTGGGTTCATTGCATGCCAACATACACATAACACTATGACAACTGTGACACAAGGCCAAAATTGGCAGTCAGGAAACCTCTAGTAATACTGTGTACCAAACATGAAGGGAAGCTCTAACCTTGCAGTTTTACCTTTTCACAAACAACGCATACTGAGCCCTCTTGACATCCTAACAGAATATATGTAAACTTCACTGATGTTGTTGTATTTTAATCCAGTTTGGGATTTATTCCCTGTGAATGCGGTTTAAAACGTCCCATTGTAATACTCTTGTTGCCCTTTCAGTTATTTTTCTATTATTTTATTGAAAACAATCCAAATAAGATCATAACACAATCTTAAAATATGTAAGCAAAACAAAAGATACCGTCTAAGGTCAGGGTGAGAGTCAAAAATGACCAAAAATGCTTTGCTTTTCCCCCTGTAGTGAAGGACTGAAGTGCTTGTCTATGCACTGTGAGTCCCACTGTAAGGTCAGAGGAGAGCCGGGGAGTAAGTCTCATGATCAGAGTGGCCGAGCAGGGTCAGGGGTCAACCCACATGCGGCCAACAAAGGCGTTTTTCTCCATATTATTCCCAGGGAAAGAACTGAGTGGCTCTGTGTTTGAACGGAGCCCGGCGTCCTCCAATTGAGAACTCCTCGGAGCCGATTTAAGTACAGGGCGGCTGCATCTGTGGGCCGGCCCTTGTCGCTCAGGCCACCCTGCCATCATTTGACTCTGTCTGTCCACTCCGATCCCCTGCTGTGGTCCATCTTTTTTTCCCACGTGTGGACAGCCCTACAGAAATGGCTGGCATGACCTCAGAGCTTGAACCCTCTACGTCAGCCATGACTCTTTGGAGCCGCTCTGGCCTTGACCAAATCAACATGTAATTTAATAAATGATGGGGACTTGGTAAATCTGGAGGGAGTACAGCATGAAAACACCATGATGTTCTTTTTTCCACATGCACATAACATAGAAAATCATTGGATCTCGCCTTCCAGTGTCAACAGAAGTCAAAAAGGGAGCAGAAACTAAATGATGGCTCCAAAGAAATATAGCTCCTTATTCTAAAACAATAATGTGCACGCAAACCTTTCCTCTGATCTAAATATACACAAACGTAAGCGTAGATGTTCGAATTGACCCACACGACAGATTCACAGAGACAAACATGAATGATTTAGGATGTGTATCATGGGAATAGCCTTGATGAATGTCGATGGAGGAGGTTCATGGTGGTTGTCTCTCGTCCTGGTTCCTACAGGTGGAGGGTTCAGAGTCACCAGGCTATACTCTTGATCCATACTCGTCTCGCTCTCCAACATCATACCCCACCTGACTCTTTTCCTTCTCTGACCCAGATCTGAGGAATAAAAAAAATGAAAATTATGAATATCCATCGGTCATCTTTCACAAAACTGTCGTTAAAGCAGTCAGCTCAAGGAAAGTTGCATTTCATATACTGACGTAATGTCTCAAACCCTTCTGTTACTAATAATGTTCATCTAAATGTTGTGGTTGAGATCATGCTTTGAAGAGAAGTCGTTTTGCTGAGCAAGATCTTTTTTAATTTTTTTTTAGGCATTTTCGCTTTATTTAGACAGGACAGTCAGTAGGTGGACAGGAATGATGGGAGAGAAAAAGGAAAGACTTGCAGCATAGGGCCCGGGCCTGCGTTAAGGACTAACCTGTGTGGTATGTGCCTTTACTGTGAGCCACCAAGACAAGATCTTTAATCACCCCCAGCTCAACACCACATGGCGATGGGATCATATACTAGTCAAGCTCGGCCTCCCTGCCTCGTTATAGTTGCACTGGGATTCAAAAGTAAGTCTGCAAAATGTTTCACATACTTTCGAGTGTCACGACCTGGCTCAAGTGGTCATAATAAAAACGATTGATTCTAATAATACAAAGGTACATCATTCACAGCTGAGTTGTCACACTAGCTGTAAACTCAGCCGAACAAGTTGGTTATTTGTGTGCTACATTTGATAGCTCTGTCAATTAGTTTTGCTTTAAAAGGCCAAAACTTGTTTACAGATTTTATTTTTCTTGGATCATGGTTTCTTTACTTACCTTTTTGATTTAAGTAGACAAATTATTAAAGAGACAATAAGTACAAGCCCCATTGTTGACGTAACCACAATGGAAATCAGCACACCTGCAAATTAAGAAAGCAATAGAGAATGTATGCATGTTTGCATGAGTACTTCATAATTCATATGTGTGTGTGTATGTATGTATGTGTGTGTGTGTGTGTGTGTGTGTGTGTGTGTTGAGTGGAGGGTTAATACACATGGAATTGTAATCATGACAAGGCCATAAACTAGAGAGGGTAAGTACACCTACTATTTCCACAAACCCGAAGTCAAGGCCAAGGTTTGTATTTCAGTTGTTTTGTATGTCTGTACAAATGGATATTTTCAGCAATTCTAATGCCCTAGCCAGATTATTTTACAAAACTTTTTGTTTTGTTTTTACCCACCAAATGATATCCACTGTTATGAAACGTACTGATTGTTATTCAATTGTAGTACATTATTAATGTCTTAGTTTTGTTGGAAACTTTTTCTTGAAGCAACGTACGTGCTTTGAATTCATGGAGTGTTGTTGCGGGGTAGAGCTTTACTGTGTGACATGAGGGTACTCTCATGGAATGAGAGTAACATGATGCTAACTCATGGAATGAGAGTAACGTGATGCTAACTCATTGAATGAGAGTAACATGATGCTAATTCATTGAATGAGAGTAACGTGATGCTAACTCATTGAATGAGAGTAACGTGATGCTAACTCATGGAATGAGAGTAACGTGATGCTAACTCATGGAATGAGAGTAAAATGATGCTAACTCATGGAATGAGAGTAACATGATGCTAATTCCTTGGGATGAAGACCAGATTAGAATGTATGTAAGGACGGAGATGAAATAGAATAGCTGGAGTAGAAAACAGAGATGTACACACAACAGCAACATACCAAGGTTCATCCAAAACAGGGCATCTGGATAAGAAAGAAAGAGAGAGAGAGAGAGAAAAAAAGAAAGAGAGAGAGAGAGAGAGAGAGAGAAGAAGAAGAGGAAGGCAAAGGTGAGATTCTCAAGTAGAGGGAATTGGTAGTTGTGAGAAAGAACACTATACGTTTTCCTGGGGAGCAGCCTATCTTGCTAGTCGGGTACTGCTAACAAAAAAATGAACGTTGAGACCAGAAGTGTAGTATATGAAATATCTTTATGAAATAAATATTGTCCTTCAACGGGGTGTGTAGCGATTATACAGCGATTCTGTTATACAAAACCAATTCTCAGAACATAGTTCATGTAGTGATTTAGCTTATGGAATAGACCCTTTGCTACAGAAATGTTTTATTTAACATATATCATTCATATACTGTGTGCTTCATATATGCTTTGAAAAACGACCAGTCTAAAAGCTAGAAAATTGCAGGTCTGATTGTCATAAGAAAAAGGCATGTTCAAATACTAGAGCTCTCACAATGTTGTGGTTTATCTGCCCTTTCCAGTATGCATGTTACTAACCACGTCTGTGTGCAATTGCTGTGGTAGAGCAGTATAAAACTCTGTCCAATAAAATTCTAAATATTTCCCATCCCCTCGTAGTGTGCAAGAACAGCACACTGTCTCAATGCATCCCGTACTCAAAAGCTGGTCGACAAGGTCTCCACTTCAAACAAGTAGCATGGTTCAAACTATAAAGGAATGTCTCAATGTTTCATGGCAATGTCTCAGTGAAGACGAGGGCCTAATTTGACATGTCTTCATGTATTATTCAGACAATTTATTAACATAAGGCATATGGATATTAAAAAGGCATGTGAAATCTATACTTTGATCAATGGTCATCATCATATCAAACTTATCTGATAGCGTTATCTGGCTGTGACTATTAGTTGTTATTTACTTAAATGGAACCTAATGTCTTCTTAAAGAGTTTTGAGCCCAATGACTGACAAACAAAGTTGTGATTTGCATTGCAGTACACCTACTCATTGAACTTTTAAGAGAAACTCTGCTTTTTCACGTCTCAGTGATTTGTTTTCAAATTAACTTCAGGCTAAAGTATGTTGATACGTCAGTTGCTCAGCTGGGTTACACTGCGGAGTCTTGCAGGGGATGACGATGGAGCTTATCTTTACATGATCTAACCGAGCAGCGCTTCAGTCTTCCCACTCCATTGGCTGTAGCCAGGGAAGGGCCTGAACTTTGCTGTGGGCTTTTCTGTGGGAGGCGGCAGGGACGTGCACTGGGTACAGGGCCTTTCCCTGCTGCTGCTTGGTCAGACCCAGAGAGGCTTTGGCCAGAGAGAGGTCTAACTCAGACGCCTCATCCGTTGGCCGGCCGCGCAGGATCCATCGGATGGTGCGCATGGCCAGGTCGGATTTACAGTCCAGGTAGCTCCGTAGGTTGAGCTCGGTCAACAGCCCGTCTCGCAGGGTCTTCGCCAGCTGATCCTCGCTGTGGGTTCTCCCCAGCTGACGGCTGACCTCCTGCTCCAGGCAGACGTAGCACAAAGCGCCCTCGGGCAGCGGCGTCGTCCCAACTTGACGGCCGGCCTGGCCGCCTTTCTTCCGGGGAGCGGGGACCAGGGCGTGGCCTCCAGCGGCCGCGTTGGACCCGCGCCACTCTTGGTTGGAATCGCCCGGGTCCTTCTCGTCACTCCACCGGGGGGCCGGCTGGGGCTTCTGGCGGAGCTGGGCCAGCAGCTGCTGAAGGCCCTCGTCAGCCAGATCAGCCAGGTCTCCCACCAGCAACTGCTGGACGATGTGTTTCCTCAAGAGCGGCGAGGTCACGGTAAGGGTGCCATGCAGTCCTCGGCCTGGGGTTGGATACAGCCAGTCACACAGGGGTTGTGTCCGTCGTGGCGTCGCGTGATTTTAGCTCGTAAGCACGGCATGCAGCGGCAGCAGCCCCTGGCACTAGACTTAAAAGCAGCAGCCCATCGCCACAGACATAAAGCACAAGCCACCACCTGCCCTTAACCCACCTCGTCTGCGACGAAGGTACCAAAGTGGCCTACCAGACAGATCTGCTAAGGAGGAAAGGAAACCTATGCCAGCTCAATTTCTAGAGAGGGTAAAAGCATGAAGATCGTGATCATACCGCGGTGCATGGTATTAAGAACTGTACGCCGCGGTTAGTCACCACTGACTTAAATGAGGCCTATGTGGAGAGATTTATGTGCTGAAGAAATTATCTCATTATGTAACAGCAGTCACAGCCTCTTGAAGGGTAGCAACTTTAACTTCAAAGAAGATTGAGAAGAACATTAAAAAGCAGCAGGAACCATTGTTACGCTACCAGCAGCTTTTTTAACACCGAGGACAAAACAGTCCTATACTTCTCATCGAATACCAAGCCTGCATTCATGCCAAACCTGAAGCCATGCCACTGAAGCATTGTCCGTTACCCTTATGCCCGGCTATGATAACAAAGGGAACTCCTTTAGGAGACTGTACTTACCCTCCTTAAAGGAAACCAGGACTACCCTGTTGTCAGGGAGTTGAGGTTTCCTGTAATTACCGTTGAGTGGCACAGGGGAAGACTCCTGGGCATGTGAGGAGTACACAGCAGTGGCTAGGGCCAGGAACTATAAAACAAAACCAAAAAAAGAAGAAGCAAAAACACACAGGGACTTAAGGAAATATCTGAAATGTCAATGTTGAACTGGAGTACACAGAGTATTATATAAGTGTTGTATAAATACTCTTGTATTGTATGAGTATAAACTATTGCAGGGAAACACATGCTTGGGAAAGCTAACCTGTTTACTGGAGATGGGGACCGGGGTCCTGAACACCGTCCACAGCACGCTGGGATAGCATGGAGGCGTGGTTAGAGAGCCATCGTAGCGGTAGTACTCATCCAAACGTGCCGGTAACAGCCCTCGGATGTTGAAGCCTGGCACCTGAACCCTCTGATCTGCCAGGCCAGACAGACAACACAGGGGACTAATGCTGCTTCCTCCACATCTATTTATTCCATGGGGACAGTGTTAAACTCACCTCTGTACTTGACGCCATTGATAAACTTCAGGAAATGGTTGAAATGTGGATTGAACTCCCCCACCTGCGGAAGAGGCCCAGCGCTGGGTGTTACTGAACTCTGTGTGCCATCTTATCAAGGTAAGACGCTGTGCCCTTTGACCTCCTCTGCCAAGTCTCACCTCAATAAGCACGGCCAGCACAGCCAGCCCGTCTGACTTGTCGGCTGCCATGGAGACGTTGGCGTACTTGTCCGAGTTGAAGTGCACCACGTGCATCTGAGAGAACCCAGGAATAAGACAGGGTACTTACAGTACAAAATGACAACATACAGTTGTCCACATTCAAACTGCAGTTTTTCAGTGTTCACACCTCTCTCTGTAAAGAGATACAGGCTTTTAACGCAATGTCACATGAAGCAGCACCCTCCCACACAGTTGTTAATTGGATTAAAATTAGATGGTGATCACAAGTTTTGTTGCTGACGTTGTTAAGAAGTCTACCTTGGGAAAGGGAAAATACAATAAGAAATGTTTGTGTATTTCACAGCATAGACAACTGGCTCTTTAGCATTGGGAATAGAGCACAGAGCAAAGGCAGGCAACAGTGATGTGCTGGAAAGATATTTATACACTATATGGCCTGTCTAGGGGAAAAAAGAGGATGGAAATGAAAAGTTTTCTGGGAAATGACCAATTCAACATTGCACATTGCCTCTAACATGTTATCAGGGTGAATGAAGCACTATGGCTGCAGTGTCTGGAGGCAGCCGAATGCAAGCTCCCTATCAACGTGTCCGCCATCAAAAACCCTGGTCAAACCACGACTTCTAGCATGTGGTTCAACAGTAACAGGGGACAACTTCATAAAAGACTCTACCATGTCTCCTCCCTTAGACCTGTGTTAGGAAGAACATAGCTTTTTCAAATGTGTTGTGGTCTATTACACAAAATAGCTCAAATAAAATGTTTTCAATTTGAACTTCATGACCCTTCCCTGCACTCAAAACCCGCTCGCTGCTATGTGACAACCTTTCAACACGGATACATGCATTTTCCAGAGGTAGTTTGAAACCCAAATGAAGCATATACATCTAGTTATCTAATCCCCCAACGCCTTTAAACAATAGGAGGTGCTGACATAGTACCAACGATTTACATCTTGACTCAGTGGAGAACTTGTAAATATGTTAACCAAATATACAAATTGTGAAAAGTTGCCAATTCATTTGATCCAATCTTTGACTCAGCCATTTTGGTTTATTATTATATTAGTTCCCTCAGAAGGATATGGGGATGAAAAGAAATGGACTACAGGTCCCATCTAGCATTACAACAGCCTGCCTTGCACTCTGTTTCATGCAAGTTAAACAGTAACGCTCTGAACCTCTGTAATCAGAATGGAGCGGTTTTTCGTGGAACATGAATGACTGGGGAATATGTTGTCCAAGCCACAAGACCAGAATCAAAATAAACGCTCAATTATTCTGGAGAGCAGAAGATGCACACTACACAGCTTCTGTGACTGGAAAGAGGGAGGATGCCTAAAAGGCAGGTCTTGACGTTGGCGGAGATCTTGGACTGGAAATTCAGAAGGCTACGCAGTTTCCTTCAGCTTGACTGAAGGCCTTGAAGTTTGTCTTGACGTTGCCTCTTTTGCCAGTCACATGTCACACACTCAAATCAAAACCTGTCAAAATGATTTCAAGCTATGAATCAAGCAATGACGTAAACTAAACTAATTTAATACACAAGCCTTGTGTCAGACGATTTCATGGTGGAAACATCATTTCTATAGATAATGTATGGAGTCCCCAAATCATGGCAGGTACATCCCAGCTTAAGCCGCCTCACAAAGTTTCCAACCACCCCCCAGCCCCTTCTATGAATACAAGAGTGGCGGTAGAACCTCCGTCGTTTACCTCTGCTGAAAACTGCTTTCCGTTGACAGTGTGCTCAGAGCCGGCAGCCAGGTTTGAGGTGCCCCAGTGGAAGTGAAGCTGGGCAGCCGTGTAGCGATGAGCCAGGCTGGAGATGTGCAGGCCACGAGGCAGGGACAATTGGACTGGGGACAGTCGTTGAAGCGGTATCCACACACACACAAACCACACACACCCAAACACACACACACACACACACACACAAATATAACCTAATTCACTCAGTTGTGTCAAAGCAACAGTCAGGAAGATTCTGATGTATTTTTGAGAGTGGATGGCAGCTCGAGAAACAGAGACGTGCGCAAGGTGATCTTTGAAAACTCTTTGTCAGCTTGAGCTGTCAAAAGACCCCCATGGAAACCCAACAGCCCATGCTGAGATTCTACTGTCTGGTAATGGTAGCCTTCAAATAACACGTTGGCTGTGTTGGGGATGAAGAATGACGCAGTCGCCTGCCGCTGTCCGAATGTACATCAGCAGACACTGCATGATTGGTGGCTGTTTTAGAGGGAAGGAGTGGTCTCAGCATGTTTTGAAGGCACGGTCGTCCTGATAATGCCACTTAGCTGGAGGCAGTGCTACCCATCAGGCATGCAAGCATAAGCAACTGTCTGGCTTGGACTCTCTGTGTTGATGACAGGTTGGGTTAGCAGGATCTATCTCTTTGGGTTTAACTGCGGCTTCTGACTAACGAATTTACCAGCAAGACGGATGTTACTGCTGTTGTAATGTCTGTTGCGTTTAAAACCAAAGCACCCTGGAGACATTGTAATGCAGCAGACTCACATTGGCGCAAAGCTCAATCAGACAAGGAAAACAGTCCATTGAAAAGTCGACGCTGCAAGATGTAAAGTAGAATTAAGAACTCTGTTGTGTTTAGATGTGCTGTTTTCTCAAAGCTATGTCGAGATGTGGCTACACTTAAGAGATTAACCAATCTTAACATGATAGCAGACTACCAAAGGGAACATGTTTTTGTTATGTTGCCCATTGCCCAGAATAAAAGACAAGGGTGACTAATATGAGCTCCTATTTCCCCAGACTAAACACAGCACAGCACTTTGGGACACAGCACAGGTAATAAGAGAGATGGTAACAGAGAGATTTGGGGAAATTGTAGTGGTTGAGGATGGAGGGTGCCTCCTATCATCTTCGGGTATGAAATGAGGCCAAGTGTAATTTTTCCGAACGCTGCTGCAGCTGTTGGGAGGGCAGTTGTAAAAACAATATAATAACAATGTCAAGACATGGCTTACCCATATTAGCAATTTACACTCACCAGAATGCCCATTATTCCCTAGTGTAAGCTGCTGGTTGGCAGACAGGTTGTAGTTCTGAAGCTCGATGGGCCTCAGTGTTGGGTCAAACCTCAGCAGCTCAGTCTGGATGTCGATGGGAGATTGAAAGGCGCCGCCACAAAAGGGATAGTGCTTGGACCAATGGTGCTCTCCCTCTGGCCCTGTAACAAAGGAACATGTCCAATGCAAAAACATATTTTGAAAGCTCGTTCCAATAGAAACGATTCATTCAGGATTGTGGGAACCCAAACACTGGTTCAGCACGCTGGTCAATACAAGTCGCTGAGTTGATTGAGCACATGGCACAGCACAAGGTTTTTCCAAAGGTTTGGTAGTTTCAGTGTAAGTTCAAGTCCAGAACAAAAGAAGGAACAACGAAAGCAGCAGTGGAGGGTGACTTCAACGAGTACCAGGTTTGGTCGTGGTTCCCTGAGTGTTTTTGTCTGTACTCAAAGTCCGGTATCCATCTCTGTAGCGCTCCTGGCCTGACTGCTGGGTACTGGGGGAGAGACCTGTGGCTTGTGTCCTTCCGGTTCTTGACCCTGACTGCAGTAGCCACACGGTCAAAGGAGAGTGAGAAGCGTGCTGTTGTTAGCTGAGGCAGCCAGTGAAAGGCAGTTGCTTCTCAAATGAGAAGTTTCCAAACAGCTCAGAGCACCAGAAAGGGTCACTGTTTGCAGACGAAGCCATGCCGTTTTTTCAGCTCAGCCATAGCTGATTTCCCACAGTCCCTCAACGGAAAGCTGTTAGATAACGGTCACTGTGACGAGGGGCTTCCAGCGGTCAGGGAGGAGAGAGCAACGACTGTAAAGATACTGTGAACAAGGCTGGGGGATGCAGACGCAATTGGGGGAAGAAATTCTGTGCATTCATGGGAAAAGTCTTTAGGTACAGAATGCAGGACACTTGGAATGTTTTCATTCAGTCAGTCTAATGATAACACTTCAAAACGGATCTTTTCAGCCTATATGCATTAATTGTCCTTCATGTTTAGGGATTATTTCCGCCCCACAGAGGGAAAGAACTAAAAGACAGATGACAGACAGCTGAATAAAATGTTACGCAATTAGCTCCACTCAAATCACTCTTGACAACCACTTCATTATGAATTCAGACGCAGCTTTGGTATTCAACATTCAACATATGCTAGATAAATGTTGTTAAATATGACTCATGTAGTGTGAGGCTGCTCCTCCCAACCATTTCTGTCACATCCCAGAGCTCTTTTAATTCATTCTACATGACATGTCCAAGTAAAATGGGAAAATACAGGGTTACACTTTAGGGTCCCACTCCTCTGCTGTTTTCTTTTTCATAACCACATCAGTGGCCTGTCGTAACCCCTTCAGTGTTTCTTGGCACAGCTTGAAATTCTTCAACCCATGGCATTGTGTTTTGTTAACGAAAACAAGAACTTCTCTGGCTTTCGTGAAAATGACCAAACCATGTTTAAACTATGACTGACACGTCTAAACCGAAAACAACTACAGAGGTTTAAATTGAAGATGACTTGATAAACAGAGAGGAAAGCGTGGCGAAGACAAATCTCCACACACGTTCAATCACGTTGGAGTACTGTCTTTGTCCTTTTTTTAATCACACAATGTTTTGTTTTTCAGTAGAAATGGTTAAATCTGTACAGACATTGGGTAAAGTAGCAAAAGCTGCTTCTGAAACAAACTGTCACTCCACTCAGGAAACCCACCAAATGGTCAAACAAGCAGGTCTGATTTCGTTTCGCAAACACCAAAGCCCTATGATTTAATTCGCATTATATGAATTAAAGTTGGATATCTGAAGTAGGACGGTCACATCATTCCACAGCCCCAGGGAAATTATGTGACTGACCCTGTGTCACCATGCCCCAGGATGACCATGTACAGTGCACTGTTGAGGTGAAGATCTTAACATATGACTAAGCCAGGACAGTCAGCAGAGAATGCGACTCTCCCTCTAGGCTACCAGCTACTGCGTGTGGTGAGGCTCCCTAAAGCTTGATTGTAACCGAAGATGAAACCCACCACGCTGCAGAATAGGCCTTGGGTTTTATTTGACCATGCATTATTTTCCCCCAGGAGTAATCACAAACTATTTATGAATACTTGCAAACATCGGAAGACTGCAAGGCCATCGAGAGGATTAATTACAATATACTTGTTTTGGGCCCGAGTTACAATTGCGTTTGGAATCTGTTACTTTGGTCATATTCTAAACGTTTCTAAAACCTATTATTGGGACATAGTCCACTTACCATTGTAGTTCCATTTAGAACCTGCAAGAGAAAATGCATGTGTCATTTTCCGTCAATATAAGTTGTACCAACAATTCTGTTTTTCTCATATTAGTTTGAAACTAGACCACTGAATTCATGCAGCTGGTGATGCAAAACTCTCAACTGTAAATCACTTCAGAGAAAGTGAGGGGCAGGCCCCATTTCAAGTACAGCTCCACCTATAGCTAAAACCTACAGCACTTTTCAGTGTCAGTTACATGTGGTAGGCCTGCATAGCTGTACAAGTAGCTGAAACCTGGACTTATGCATCAGAACCTATGAAAGTCCTTGTCATCATCATCATTCTCATAACTACTGACTGAATGGCATCATTTAAAAAAGAAAAATCGTGTAAAGAAAGGGTGAGGGGAAACCCTGCCCTGAAATTGGATTTGAAACCAATTAAACTCACTTTCTGTTTATCTCAAATTTGAGGATGAGTTTCAGTGAAACTTTTGATTTGATTTTCTTCGGTAAACTTTTGCTTCGGTAAAACGTTGGATTGAAAATACTAGGCCTACACATAACAATGTACTGTAATACACTAAAATAGTATTTATTATAGGTTAACTAACTTAAGCGATAATATTGTGTCCTTACCGTGCAAAGCGGAGATGAAAGTCGCAAAGACAACAGGTGTAATATTTAAAATCTGCATCTTAATGGCTCTTCAGAGACCGGTGGAAATATCATCAAGCCGCACTGGCGTACAAAAACGGCTTTTATGTTAGTCTTGTCGGCTTCAATGCGGCTCCTCGTGACGTCAGGGCATAACAAACCAGCATCCCCAGTCCCTGAAGTCATCTCGTCCTCTAATAGCGTGGCACTTCACCAAACTCTGCATCCTTACAAAGTCGCCACTGTAGGTTGAAGATGAGTTCTTGCAATGGGACAACTTATAGGAAACAAGCCTTACTAACTATAAGACACACCCGCACACTTTTTCAGTGCAGTAAAAATAACTTCAGATTCACATGCCTATCGTTTAATACTTGAGAGTTTCTTGCCCGTGTATCTTGATTTTATTCCCCCTGCAGCAGAGATGTGCTTACTTGAAAATAACTCCTACTCTTTCTTCCTCAAAAATATAGTGATCTGGGAGACATCTTTTTATTAGCCCCCCCCCAAAAAAACGAATTGGAGAATGAATGTAATGGGAAGTCTAACGTTTCTAACTTCAGATTTAATGTAAACGATCATGCCGAGAACAAAGCAATTTTATGGCCCCAGTAAATATGACCAGTAAAAAGGTGGGTCTTTTGTGAGTCAGTTGAGGATCTCTCTATTGCACAGTATTGAAAGCACAAAGTACCAAATCATGTTAGTAACTGTAAGATCTGTTTGTGCCTTGTATTTGGGAAACAACAATAGACAAGAGACCACAACAATTTGACGCTTTTAAGTAGGATTGAATATTGTTGAATAAGTGGTAACCACATTTTGAGACATATCAAGCTGCAATTTAAGGTGGTCCTGGGATTTTTTGTTGATTCCGCGACACCCACACGTTGTTGGGGGTAATTTTTCGACTTCTATTATTATTATAATTATACATCATGTAACACCGATGCAGCTGGGCGAAGACGGGGTCGGTTTGCACTGGAGACGTTTATCACTGTGCGCTTTCTTATTGCCTTAAATATCTAAATGCTTTTAATCCGACCATCAGATAGGTCATCTCCACAGTAGCCAGATTGTATTTGCCCAATGGATTTGTCAACATCTTTGAATTAATAATAGTAGCTATTGTAATGGAGCATAATGTCCATGATGTATCCATTATTTAAAAAAATATTTCCAAAAAATACATTTATACTCTTCGAACAAATAATGTTGCAATTTTGAATGTGGGCATTCCAACTGGATCCCTGTCTCACTGATAAAGAAGGTTAGTCCGTCGTCATGTGAAGCAATACTGGTTGGTTGACTCATTCGTGCGGGCCAAAATTTCAAAAAGTTGACTTTTACAGTTTGGATTTTATCTTCAGATCATTATAGAATAGCTGTCGGCGTTGAAATTCAAAATGGGGTAAACTGTTTCTTGATAGAATTACCTACCCCAACGTTAGACAACTAATATTGTTGCATAGCCCAATATTTGACCAGCTATAATTATTTGTTTGTAGTGCAAAATGACAATTGGTGCTCCACAGCAAAGGTGTAACGAGCATTGACCATAACAACAAAACAAGACTATACAATGTAATAAGAAACAATGATATTCAACACAGGAAAGTCTTGACTGTAAAACATAACAGCAAACTAATGTGTTTTGGCTTCTGTGAGTTAGCATTGCTTTAAAAAAAAAAAAAAGCTAACGTCACACCTACATTAGTGAACTGGTATCTGCGGAAGATTGAGTCCAAAGGTGCATGATAATGACCAACCCATCCCTGTAGTTTAAACCTTCTTTTTCAGTCCACAGGGAGAACCAACAGGAACAGCACGATGAAACATCTAATTGTTTTTGGAGTTGCATTTGCAGCATTCTACATGGTTAATTCCCAATTGGCAGGTAATTAAATAATTATCTTCTATTAAACATGTGAAAACATTAAAGTAGCTTCATGGACTATCTCTAGATAACGTGGCTCCTATTTTGAGGGAAAAGTAGGGGATCTGGGAGACCTCTTTTCTTATTGGCCAAAAAACTAAATTGAGAATTAATGTAATGGGAAGTCTAACGTTTCTAACTTCAGATATTATTTAAACGATCATGCTGAGAACAAAGCTGTTTTGTGGCCCCAGTATAACCCTGACCAGTAAAAAGGGTGGGTCTAGTGTGAGGCAGTTGAAGGTTTCAGTATTGCACATTATTGGAAGTAAAATGTTTTACACTAATTAAGTACTTTGTAAGATCTGTTTGCGCCTTATATTGGGGAAACAACAACAGACAAGAGACCACAACCATTTTATGCTGTTTAACATGACTTAGGGTTGATTATAGGCATCTTTGCAGACTTAAAGACAGGTTGAATGTTAGCATCATGTGCTTCATCTTTGTGGTTTGAGCAAACATTGTGAGAAACCAATAAAATAAGACGTATAAATAACCCTTCTAGACCCACACAACACACAATATTTGTATTTTTTAATTCTTTATTGCTATATGTTAGATGGTGGCTTTGACAACTATGGTTGCTATTGAATGGTCATTTCAAAAAGGGCAAATACCAGTAAGTAAATCATAAATAACTATTCAGATTATTGAGTCAGACACTACTCAACATTTCATCATAGAATATTGGTTGTAACGTAAACTTATATATAAAGCCCCTTTTCAGCAGTTTACCGTTACAAAGAAGAGAATTTGGAATATGTACTAACCTATTTACTAGATAAAACATTTTCCGAGTGTAATATTTAAGTAAGGCTTGGGATCAAATTTCTCAAATTACATGGATTTTAGGTAGAAAAAGAAAGATGAAGTGAAATGGTAAGATGGGTGTGGAAAGACTGAACCTTAAACAAAACAGTTTATAGCTGTCATAAAAAGAGGGAGTGGTAAAATTGTTAGTTAAACATTAGTCTAGGAGGCATCCCTTTTTACATCGAATCAACTGCTCTGTACTCTACAGCCTGGTTATACATATGTTTATGGAAATAGGCTCACCAATCCCTACATCTTCCTCAAAAGGTTTATAAACAATAGATAGTGATGTGTGGACTATGTGCCCTAAACACCTTGTGCAAGGAAAAGTCTTGGCAACGTTTCTCTCTTTCACCCAACAGAATTCTGCAAATTGCCTCAGGACACAGGCACAGGCACAGGTGGAGAGGTTGACGTCCTTTTATATTACGATGCCGCCAAAGACATATGCTATCCCTTCAGATACACAGGAGAAGGGGGGAATGACAACCGCTTTGCAAATGAGAGGGAATGTATGAGGAATTGTTCTACAAGGGCAGAAGAAGTATATCCAATTGACGGTGAGAAATGTTTCATTGTGAATTAGTAGCATCTTTGTCGGTAGCATTATGTGCTTCTAACGACTGCAGTACTGATACCTGTCCTCACCTTTCTACGGTGAAGTACCATTTATCTGCACATAGTTTATTAGACTTTACAAAAGAAAGGTAAGATACAATTAATCATGGCCATGAAGTGCATACTTTGGAATATATCCAGACAAAGTTGTTTAACATGTAGTAGGGCTTCGGAGGATGCCACGCCCAAATGGAGGACAGTCCTCAATATTACATTTGTCTCTATTAAGACAACTCTGTCCCCTACATTTTAACGAATACCAAAGTCACACTGAAGGACTGAAGGGTGTTCAAGTTTTTCAGTTTAAACTTAATCAGAGATCAGTTTTATTGATCACAGAACCTCTTTAAATTACAGCTTGATATGTCTCTTACCATCAAGCACTATTTCTTTTGTAAGCTAAAATCCTCACTTCATTGGCATCAATGAAATTAACCACAAGGTCTCTGTAACGAGATACAAACATTTTGCAGTAGTTATTATGGTGAAATGCCCCCATGTGGTATAAAAGCATAATGCCCAATAAAGAAAGAGTGACATGCTGTATGACAAGCTTCTGGTATAATTAGATAATGGCAAATTTAAGCATAAAACTCATATACATTTCTTAAACAAACCCATGTGATGAAATTAACCTTAAAACACATTTTTGCCCTTATGAATTATATACCTCTACAGAAATTAAGTCTTGCCACTTTGCAAAGGCTCCTGGTCTATGTTTTGGGACCTATCTTCGCTTCTACTACGATCCTATTCACAAGGTATGCCATTCGTTCTTTTGGACTGGCTGTGTGGGAAATGGAAACAGATATCTCGATATTCAAAGTTGCAACGCCACTTGTGCTGGTATTCATGGTAAGCTCACATTCACTATTCTTTTTGTCTGGAAATACTTAACAATCTGTGACACTGTAATAAAGAGTTTGTGATGTTTTTATTATCTCCCTTGGGATCAATAAAGTACACTCCATATCAGTCCAATCTCCTTATTTTAACTCTATATCTGACTATCGCAGAGGAAGGTGACAGTGAGGAAGATGTTGAATCAGATACCCCAATTGGTGAGTAGCAATGGTAGAGCTGTCTGAATTTATTTACTTGTCAGATCATTTTTTACGGAAAACCTTTCTAAAGATATTTAGGGCTAATGTAATGTACGTAATCAACCAATTTTATTTTTACTTTTACAGTGACTAATTCATTTAGAATACAGTGACTTAATAACTTGCTTTAATATTATTAATGCTGAGTCTATCTTCTGATTTCAAAATACTGTAAATATAACCAGTGCATTAACTCTTTAACAGCACTCATCTTTGGAATTGTGTTTGGAATTATTGGTGCTGGAATCATCATAGGAGTGATTGTCTTGTCCATAAAGTCTACGTAAGTTTTAGCTTATTTAAACCTATAATCAGTAAATCAATTATGTGCTGTATGAAATGTTCTTTCTCCAAACGTAATAGTCCTTAAATATTGTTATTTTGTAGGGATAAATCTGAAGGAACAACAAAGAAAAGCAAAGCTCCTGCAACTGCTGCAGCAGTTAAGGATGAACACATTGAATTAGCAGAAGGATCCAACCCATAACACCTTTTCATAACCATCTCTAGGCTCAACAAATGATGACGCTTGTTGATTTTTGAAGTAAGGATTGGGAAGAAAGTATGAGTGTTCCATAATACAAGATTCAAAAATGCAGGTTTTCTGCTAAAGTCACTCAATTTTTGTATTGTTTATTAGCCTCTGAAGAAGCAGGATTATGTCATAAATTCAACTACAGGTTTTTTTGTACTTCCTTAACTGCATCTGTGTCACACCCACAATCAGAGTAATATTGTGGTTGCTACCAATAAAAAAAATAATAAAAGTTTTAGACTTTTTTTGTGTGATATTTAAGCAAATTCCAATCCTATATGTATAACAGTCTTTTTGCTGAGATCAGCCCTCATGTATTATTTCTATGCAGAGATGTTATATGCAAAAAGCTTTTTTGGTAAAGCATTTTTTTTAAACTAAGCTGAGTGAGATTTTAATATTCTCTTTGTGTACAGTTTGAGTTGCATGTTTATTTTTGCTACTGCCTAAATTAAGCAACTTTGTTGTGCAGGATAATGCAGAATGTAAAATAGAGTCAAAATAAATAAATTGGGAATGTGAAAATGTGAAGTGTATTTTGAAATAAACAATTAATATTGCTTTGTCTTCATTTATATACATATTTCCTTTATTTAACCAGGTGAAATTCTCAATTATCAAAAATTGTATAGCCATGCCCATATCATTTCAAGGAAAGTGTAGGTGAAAGTAAAACTTCCCCTAATTGTCATGTGGTTGTTGCTGCCTAATCATTTCATGCCCTCCACAGACCCATTTCTATTGTAGAAAAAGTAGCAGATCATTTGCTATCCCGTTGGAGGGAAGTGAGAAGGCACATAGAAAATCCATGATCTACGTGTACAATATAATTGTATACTGTTATTTAGTAATGGACTGAGGATGCTAAAACAGTTAAGGTAGTTATACAAGTAGACTCTAAATTTGAGGTTGATGTGTAATTTCCGTGAAAAACAAATCAACAGGTACTCCAATAGAATATGCATTAATATATTTGAAGTATCCGAGCAAACATTCCCCCATCTTCCTAAGGTGGGTTTACTAGGGGGTTGGAGTAAACCCAACATACATACCATAAAAGTCCTGCATGGGCTAGACCAGACTGGACCAGCACCAGCATAATATGAGGAGGCCAGGAGAGCCAGTCACACAGGGCCAGCCCTGAGGGGTCAACCATTTGCCCAATAAGTATATTGTCATATGCCATACATGAGCAGAGCTCACTACTGATCTAACTGTACCCCCGAAGGACCAGTGCACGCTGGTTGGGGGTAACCCTCTACAAGAAGAAGCGGTTTATATCTAGTTACACAAGAAGCGCTGGGTCACCATGATTACTTCTCATTATGCCATTGCTTACATTTTTTTAATTAGCTATAGACAATATGTACTGAAGACAGGACACACTGAAACATCAAATTGAATATTACACCAAACAGACACACATCTATTTAAATGGCTCTGCCCCGGACTCTTCCAACTAGATCGGAGTGAAGTCACTGAACATGAAACATTACGTGACTTCCGGTGCTTCAATTTCCAGCTACGCTAGCTATCGATAGCTAGCTAGCATACGTAATGCTGTACAGCCGGTCATCCCCGCTTCCAAAATAAAGTACACAGTTTAGGTTGTTTTGACTGCCTCGGAGTGTTACGCTATATACCTAACCAGATAGCTTTGTAGAGCTTAGCATCGTGCCTGGCATTGCTAACGTTATTTCGGCAAACTTGTCTAACGTTACTTGTAGCTAGCTAGCATTTGTGTTTAGCTAACGTTAGCGTTAGTTATCAAGCTAATTGATGGAGTGCCCCCATCTGAACTCAAGTGTATGTTCAGTCATCGACTCATCAGAGTTACCGAATGGCTCTCCGTCCTCCTGGTGCTGCAGCGGTACGTGAGGCCAATGTTTGCCTTAAGCTATTATAATGGCACAAAGCAGTTGTAGTTTCCTAGCTACTCATTCAACAAGTTATGTGTGTTGCAAGGAGCAGCAGACAACAACAACCATCATGTAACTACTAGTACGATGTCGGAAAGGGCTCCCACCACAGCCACACTCATAGTTTATGTGTGATGGAAATATGACTCTAACGTTAGTTGTTGCTTGTGTTAGGGAAGCGACATTACTCTTATGTGTCTGTCTTTACTGTTGTGTGTCCCTCCATATTTAGTTTGCAGGTCTAACAAAAGCCCCTGGGTGTGTCTCACCTGTTTGAATGTACACTGCGGAAGGTATGTATTTAAGTCAAGGAATATACGTATGTGATTTGTTTGAATTTCAAAGCATAGATTCAATATTCGTGGCACCAAATGAAATAAGATCAATCCATGTTGCCCATTTAGATATTTTGGGCCCCCTTTTCCAATTGTGATCTTTGGTAAATTCTTCAGAAAAATTGCTTGTGGGCACAAAACATTATGGCAAATGCTTTTGAAAAATAGAAACACATTTTTTTTCCTTCAAAGGAATTGACTCTATTGGTTAGATATCCCCTATATATTAAATATGAGCTGGTAAACCAAAAAGCAGTTTTTGCCAGGTCGATTATTTCTGGACAACTGTGTGATTGGGACACAACCATTTTTTTCACCCCAGGTATGTTAATGGCCATGCAAAAAAACACTTTGAAGAAAGCCATTTTCATGGCAATAGTCAGAAGAAATTTGAAAAGCAGGAAAAGGAGAAAGCTTACCATTCGGTCTGCATGGACTGCAGTACCTACAGCCTCTTTTGGTAAGTGTTTAATCAAAAGGGAAAGGTGACGCCAAATAGGGTGGTTGCCCGATTTAGTCAAACCTTATTTATCTGACATTTAGTGGTTGTGCAAAATGTGCTGAACCTCCTCTTACCAACCTAAATAATGTTTTACCCATTCATAAAATAAGGTATGTGATACTTGAGTTAACATTTCATGGTATATCACTACCTGATCCACTCACTGTACAGTTGTTAGGGTTCTGTTAGAGTTTATTTCTTTTTTTGTCTGTAGTTACAGATGTGACGACTTTGTTGTCAATGACACTAAGCTGGGTCAGGTGCAGAAAGTGAGGGAACATCTTCAAAGTTTGGAAAAGTAAGTATTCGTTATACCCCTTTATTCCTTCTCGATTTAAGTATTGTGTATAACAAATATATATGAATGTATATTAAAAGTCAAACAATGAAAAAAAATTGGGAGAGGGGAAATGTGTTGGTATTGGTAGACAAGGTTAGTTTTGAAGACCCCAAATCTACTTTTTAATTGCTTTTCTATTAAAGCTGAAAGCAAGTCATTTTAGGCCTGTGACTTTGTCTGTGTTCGTACTCACTTTTCGGACAGAATATATTTCACACCAGACATGCTGGACTTTGTTTTTCCTATTTAAAATGTGTAGATTGACGGAATTCTGTTATTTCAGTTCCCTACTAACCGTCGATAAACAAAGAAAACGGAAACTTCTGGAGAGCCCATCTCCTAACCGCAAGTTATTAAAAGACAATGTAAGCTTTAAAGATCGCATGACGATGGCAGATTAACGTTTTTGCCACTTGTCTCTAAGCATAAGAAGTGTAGCATTTCAGACAATAACTTGCTCTTACTTGGCTTCTCTTTCCGACCAGGCTGGGACCTTGGCTTTGTGTGCCACTGGCCTACGTAACCTGGGCAACACATGTTTCATGAACGCTATCCTGCAGTCCTTAAGGTAAGGCTTTGTACAGGGGCCACGGCATACAGATGTGTGGCCTACTGTCTGATCTGTGGCCGGGTTTCAAGACAGGCCCTCATTGCCAGTCAACCCTCAGTGATGTAGTGTCCAGTACAGCAAGGGGATTAGGTTGTCTGCCTGGGGAACCAGGAGAAGTAGTCTAAGGCCAGATTCCTCCTCTAACTCCCTTATTAGCACTTTCTGCACAAGTAGCCCCTCTGGTGTGACAAACGTATCGCACTCTCCGTTCACTTTGACTCAGTGGACATTCACAATCCTATTTGGAAAACATTTTTAAACATCATGTGTGCCTAGGCGACCCTCAGCATTATACAGCCATTGTTGAAGTTAGAATTAATATGCTTTTGTGATCTGTACACTGTCGGTATCTGAACCGATCTTTGATTTTCCAGCAACATTCAGCAGTTCAGCTGCTACTTTAAGGAGCTTCCAGCGGTGGCGCTGCGTAGTGGTAAAACGGCCGGACGAAGGATGTACCATACCCGCAGCCAAGGGGACACCAGTGTGTAAGGTTCTATTAAAGTGGAAGGGATGGGGTTACTGGCCTAAACACATCTCACTGATATGAAGTATTGTTTGCTAGAGTTTGCTTTTATATTACTCATTGCTTTACTCTTAGCACGCCTTTTCTTTGCATAAGAACACTTTAGTGTCACGGAAATTATATCAATGTGTTCAATTTCACCTAGCTTAAAGGTGAGGCGTGAAAGTGCTTGCTCCTGAGAAGGTTTTATTTTATGAAGGAATAACCTTACTGGAGCTGGAGGCATACTATGGGTTAGGGTTCCCCAGCAAAGACCCAGAGCTGAATGTGATCGGATAATATGTCGGTCTGGGTAACAACTGGTTGCAGGGCTCTGATAAACCCCATTTCCTGTGTTTTGTTTGTGAGCAGGTCTCTGGTGGAAGAGTTCCGGAAAACCCTCTGCTCACTGTGGCAAGGCAGCCAGACCGCCTTCAGCCCAGACTCCTTGTTCTATGTCATCTGGAAGATCATGCCCAGTTTCAGGTACTCGGAAAAATGCTGTTGACTTCTGTGCTGCTGTAAAGAGCATACGATGAGCTGAGCTGAATCCAGAACGTTCCTTAGCGATGGATTACCAGAGAATATTCTTTTCATGGCTGCTGTGTAGCTGGTGGGTCCTGTGCGTTTCTATACCAAATGGAGGACTAGTAGGGTTTAGTGAGGGAGCAGTTCCCCCTCCTTGTTTGCGGCCTGGTTCACGTCGTAACAAACACCGGGACACTCAGATACACTGCCTTAATGCTTCCAGAAGTCTCTGTCCAGCCCCCTCTCCATCTCGATGTTTTCATGTGTCTCACAGGGGCTACCAGCAGCAGGACGCCCATGAGTTCATGCGCTACCTGCTGGACCACCTCCACCGGGAGCTGCAGGGCAGTAAGAACGGCGTGGCTCGCCCCACCCCCGCTCAGGACCCGCTGCCCCTCACCACCTCGGGGGGCAAATGCTGCATGTAGGACATCCCCTCTGCTTCCTGCCTCCACCGCTCAGTGTCAAAACCATCCTCCTCTACCTGTTTGGGTGTCATTCTCTGTCTGTCTGTCAGTGTCACTATCGGAGCAGATAGGCTTGCAGTGCCTGTGCTCGTAGGTGCCAAGGCTACACGTACAGCGGGTTGTGTGTGTGTGTGTGTGTGTGTGTGTGTGTGTGTGTGTGTGTGTGTGTGTGTGTGTGTGTGTGTGTGTGGTGGTTGGGGGGGCGGGGTTTCCCGGTTTCATGGTACTGTGTTACTTTGGTTGTTAACGTCGCTGCTCGAGCTGAGCCTAACTACTACATGGGGTCCAAATCTTGCTGTGGTGGCTTCCAGCCTTTTGACTCTGGCGGAAGTCTCGCAAGGCTGGATGCCTGCTCACAGTTGTAGCGTCAGAAGGCTGGATACCTGCTCACAGTAGCAGTGCAAGTAGAACGCCCCCTTGCAGAGGCCTATAGCATTGAAAGCCTGCTGGTAACTGCCATGTAGACCAGGGAGTAGACTGCTCTCTCTAGTGGGGCCCGCTGATGGTGTGGGAGTGTGGGGATTGCCCCCGTACACCCACCGACCGTCCGCCACATGTCTTTGCAGAAACGGGACCTCCACGGTCGTCACATCCATATTTAGTGGCGTGCTTCAGAACGAAGTCAACTGCCTGATCTGTGGGACGGAATCGCTGAAGTTTGACCCATTCCTTGGTGAGACGGGTTGCACTTTAACACAGAGAGGACATATCGCCATGGTGAACAGCATGACACATTAAACCCCCGCACTCTGTCTGGCTGTAGATTTGTCTTTGGACATTCCAAGCCAGTTTCGAATCAAGAAGACCAAGGACCAGGAACCCGGGCCAATCTGCACTTTACTTGGTGAGTACTACGGGCTGGATAGTTCCATCTGGATTGCTGGAACGTTTACTGTGAATGCTCGCTCTAAATGTGTGTCTGTGGCCATTGTCCTAGACTGCCTCCGTAGTTTCACTGACCTGGAGGAGCTGGATGAGACTGAGCTCTACATGTGCCGTAAATGTAAAAAGCGCCAGAAATCCACCAAGCAGTTCTGGATCCAGAAGTTGCCAAAGGTTGGAGCCATGAACAAACTAGTACTTTCTTCAAAAGCGGGTTTGAATGTAATCTTACAATATCAAAATGAAGTTTGCCTGCCTTGTACTTGGCGATAAGTGTATGAGAGATTGTGTTCTCTTGGGCAGGTTTTGTGTTTGCACCTGAAACGCTTCCACTGGACTGCATACCTTAGAAACAAGGTGGATACCTATGTACAGTTTCCACTGCGAGGCCTGGACATGAAGTGCTACTTACTTGAAGTTAGTACAAATCACTTCACATCAAACCCCCAAAACATGATGCTTATGAGTTCCTATCGCCTTCGAAGAACGCTCTGATTGTTTTAAAGCCGGAGACAGCGTTGAATATGTTAACCCACCTGTAAGCATTCATAATATCCTTTTATGGTTCCTTAGCAGCCGGAGAAAAGTTTGTCCGAGAGCCGTCTGTATGACCTGGCCGCTGTGGTGGTGCATCACGGTTCTGGGTGAGTCAACATTCTCACGCGTGTGGTGTTACATGCTATGTTCCGTGTGTGGGGCGCCTCATGTTACATGCTATGTTCCGTGTGTGGCGCGCCTCATGTTACATGCTATGTTCCGTGTGTGGGGCGCCTCATGTTACATGCTATGTTCCGTGTGTGGCGCGCCTCATGTTACATGCTATGTTCCGTGTGTGGGGCGCCTCATGTTACATGCTATGTTCCGTGTGTGGGGCGCCTCATGTTACATGCTATGTTCCGTGTGTGGCGCGCCTCATGTTACATGCTATGTTCCGTGTGTGGCGCGCCTCATGTTACATGCTATGTTCCGTGTGTGGGGCGCCTCATGTTACATGCTATGTTCCGTGTGTGGGGCGCCGCACGTTGGCACAAAATGCAATTGGGTGTGTCTCAAAAGGCCCCGGTTATCTCACAAAATGGCAGAACTGTATTTCCTTTTTGTCCACGACACGCCAAACACTCAACCCTATTTCTACATGCGTCACGCTCAGGGAAATCTAGCTGGTGTTCTCCAAGCTGCAATCCCCAAAGTGGCCTTAGGGTGGTGGTGTTGCACTGGGGCTGCGTCGTGGCAGTCGGCTGTGTTGTTTCTGGGAGTCATCGAGCATTCTGTGGGTGGACAGCGGACAAATGACGGGGTCTGTGTGCGTTCACAGGGTTGGATCGGGCCACTACACAGCATATGGCAGCCACGAGGGCCGCTGGTACCACTTCAATGACAGCACAGTGACTCTGACGGAGGAAGACACCGTGGTGAAGGCCAAGGCCTACATCCTTTTCTACATAGAGCAGCCTGGCCCGGCTGCTTCGGAGAGAGCTGCCTCCGATAAGACTGTCTCCGACATGGGCGATTCAGACAGGGCCGCCTCCCAAACGTTTTCGTAGAACGAGGCAGTCTAAAGATGCCGGTGCCTCGGACAGAACTGCCTCTGATGAGGCCTCCACACAAAGTGGGAGCCCAGCTTTCCAATCTGCGATACACTGATGCCTAGAGACTGTCCCCAGACTTGGACCGTTCCCTCCTTCCATTCCAGCCTCCGTCTCACCCAGAGGACCTGCCTTGTGTCCCCCGTGCTTGATTTACATTTTAAGTAGTTCCTGTCATGGTTGACATTAAATGAGCATTTTATTTTTGATAGAAGACATTCAATTAAATTACCTCTTGTACATCTAAATTGCTGCTCAGTTTTTGTTCATTTTGTCAAGTTTTGCCTCATTTTGCGTCGTCTTACATTCCTCCGTTTGTTAAGATGGAGAACGCTTTGGCCTTTTCCCAGTGTAACAATATCCGGATAGAAGTCATTTCGTCTTTTGATATTTTATTAGCTTTTTGATTTGAACGTGTGGTTTACATTTTTGGCTGTGTGTGTCTTTGGGGTTGCCTTTCTTAAAGTAATAGGGGAGCTCTATATGCCTACCTTGGGAGGAGAGCATAAGCGTTGAAAAGTTGTTCATGTTTTGAATGAAAGTAATGATTATGATGAGTTACTGTAACCTATTGAACAAAACAAAGGTGAATAGAAATGATCCATCTTGAAATATCTTGTTTTTATATTAGCGTTTGTCCTTTGTAGATATTTCAAATAAATTGAATGTGAAAAGTTAGGAAACTCAAATGTGTTATGTACCATGAAATGTGAAATGAAAAATTTAGGTCAAAACGATTATTATTATTATTTTTTAAAGCAAATGAAAACGAGCTCATAGGATTTCGTTTCTAATGTGATTTAGACAGACAGTCACTTCAAAGGAGTAGGGGCCAGAGTCTATACACATGTCACTACACGCTGTCTTATGTATTTACAGCACAAAGCGTCCACTAATAAAGAGATACCGATTAAGTTAATTGGGGACTGTTTTTTGTTTTGTCCTGTATAGTAGCATTTGACACAAACATGGTTGTAAGGTTAGTCAATTCTCTCTAAAATTACAATAATGTCAGCTAAATTAGATGTGTACAATGCTTATTGGATAGCACAAGCAATGACTTAATACATTTCTATGAACTCAATTTGAACAGAACCTGGCTATAAAAACCTAGTTTTCCATGGTTCATTCTCAAATGCAGCTTTTATGTCTGTGATTTTACAGTGCAGTTGGGTGTTGAAATAGGTAGGTTCACATCAAAATTCCCTTTGTGAGGGTACAGTATGTTCTTTTCCTCCTCTCACATGTTTTTTGTTCTTTAAATAGCACCGACTCAACGGCAGGTTTTTGTAATACTTCCTTAATTTTCCTCTGCGCTACCCTAACTAACCTTGGATGATGCATCAGGCAAAGAGCGTTGTCTAAAAAGTACTTCAACAACTCTTGTTCCTTTTCAAAGACGCGCTGGCACACGCACACACACACACACACACACACACAAGAGGCGGCACCTGAGGAGGCAGAGCAAACTGGGGCTCCCCCCAGGACACGTGTCAGCCAACCCCCTCGCTCAGGCAGGAACAAGCCCTCCTGTATGCTAAGGAGGAGCAGCTGCGCTCCGTTGCCCCGCTCACAGGTGGCTGTCTGTAGACTCTCCACTTTGTCCTCATCAAGACACAAGTGTCCCTTTTTCTTTTTCTTCTTCTTCTTCTTCTTCTCTCCTCTACGTCGAGGGTTTAGGTCACAGCTGCAGATAAGCTCACGTTGCCTTGTGTTTGTAGCGGCCCTGCTCCGCTTGCGGGCTAAGCGTCATGACTCACCGTGAGTCATAGGGCACATGCCGTAATCACCCTCCCCGCCGTGACTTTGCCCAACGTATTGCCATGCTAATAGGCCGTTGTACTCTCTGTGCTATCAGGTACAGCAGGAAGGAAAGCGTGAGGGGGTTGGACAGGCTGTACAAAGTTCTTTGTGGTGAAATGGACCTTATTACCAGACTGTGCTGGCATTCCTGTTTGGCTCTCAGGCTTCCTTTAAGCACACTTTGATCAGTGTTGTGACATAGGTTAAATTGTTGTTTAATAAAGGGCTAGGCCATTTCAGGACATTGCTTTTCGCTTCAAGCACATTGAGGGTGCGTCAAGATTCAATATTTTCACAACACTCAAGGCCTACAGATTATCTTAATGATAAATGACGAGTACATTTTTCGATAAAAATAAGTTAACGCAGAAACACAAAGTTTGAGAAAAGCAGGAGGGCCAGTAGGTCCCCATATTATTTATATTGTGTGTGTGTGTGTGTGTGTGTGTGTGGGGGGGGGGGGGGCGGCGGGGGGGTGAACATCTGTCCCAGAACGGTGCTCTGTTTGCCTGCCTGCCGCCTGTTGAGTGCCAAATGACAGATGGACAGGGAGTGAATGGCTCGAACACTACCATCTCTGACGGTATCAGCCAGCAGTTGTCCTCCCAAAATAAACCTCCATTCCCCAGCCTGGCCTTATATGTGCAGGGGCTCCGAGGTGCTGCTTAGGAGGCATCAAGTATCCAGGCCACACAATGCCGGCACCGGGCTTATTGTTGCTCCATGTCAGCTGGCGACCCTGTGGAGGGCCGCCCTGGGGATAGAGCAGGCGAAGGAGGCCTGTCTTTGTGCCTCACCATGCAGCTCACCCAGCTCGACGGTGAGTGCCTGCTCCACCTCTTCTCCTTCCTGGATAAGGACAGCCGGAGGAGCCTGTCCCTGACCTGCCGTTGGCTCCGCCGGGTCTTCCTGGAGCCCTGCCTGTGGTCGCTGCTCCGCTTCAGCTCGCCGTGCCAGCTGAGGAGGGACAACTACGTGCTGGGGCCCTCGCTGCGCCGTCTGGCCGTGTGCTGGTACTCCAGCAGGGTCAAGGTGTGCAACGTCGAGGACTGGAGGAAAAGCTCCTTCCAGAAGGACATCTGCAGCAAACACCAGAGCCTGGTCAGCAGCTTCCTGGCCCGTGTCTGCCACACGTAAGTGTTTTTTTGTTTTTTTTAAACTTTTCATAGGCCACACATTCATAATCTGGACACTCCTTTGTTGTTGCTGATCACGGGTGAAATAACAACGTTGCTGTTTTGTCTGCCTTCGCTAGAGCCTTGGTTTCATAGTTTATAGTAGCTGAGGAGTATGGGCTAAGATAGAGGTAAGACTGGGCTGGGATGGGGCAAACACGACGGTATTTTGTCTGCAGGGATTTGACTGCCACTCAAACCCTAAACTGCCACTGCTTTTCTACATGAAATGGTAAATTATGTTTACCTATAAGTGCTATGAGTAATTAGGGGACTTTGTTTTTCTCTAAAATGGCTTCTAAATGAATGCTTACTTCACCTCTGACAAAACCAGCTTTTAAAGGCTAGATATTTCGAATGATTGAATGTTACCCCAATCGTAATCAACTCCTGTGGAAATAGCTCTATGATATCACAGGGGCAGATTAGCCCACCATTCAACCTGTATTGATTTTCAATGTGTTCTCATTAGATACAATACCATTGTGTGCAGAAGGAGGTACGGATATAGCTGCAGGGAAAATCTGGTGTAAATTGGACGGTTTCAGATCTACATTTAACATTGACATCCCGTTTATGCAAATGGCTGTAGCCTTAAGCAGATGGGATGCACTCTACTAAGCCAAATCTTTGCTTCACAATGAATCATCTGGCTGTTCAATTGAATTGTCAAGCCGGGAATGTTTTTCAGCTGTCAGTTCAATTGGCATGCCCTCTGCGGTGTCAGTGACTGCAGAGAGGAACGATCCCGGCCAGGCTAAATGAGGGGTCTGGAGAGTGTCTGCGGTGCCTGCCATAATGACCGGTGACGTCAAAGAGGCTAAGTTGGCCCACAGCCGTTTGCTGCTGTCGGAGCCCTAGGGACCACGGGCTGGGGGAGCTGGCTAATCCACCAAGAAACGTTAGTGTTTTCCTCAACTAGGATTTGCACTTTTGTGAAATGTGAGAACCAAGCCCGAGCTGTGACAAGATTAGACGCCACCTACTGCGGCAGGGTGGGCTTATCATGGCCCCCCTAAGACACCATGAAATGAGAACACCGATAAACACTCCAAAATGGTTGAGGGGGAAGGCAAATAAGGGCAAGCGACAGAGAGGGAGAAGGAGAGGGGCCGGAGAGAAGATGAAGAGGCCGATGGGGTCTGTTCTGCCCTCCCCTTCTCTTGCTTTGCACTCAAGATTTACATAGATAGGCAGGTGGAGACTACAATCCGCTCCTTGTTGAAGTGAGCGGAATGAACATGTGCACCTCTTCATACGCCTGCCTCTCCTGAGGAGCGTTTCATACACACACACACACACACACACACACACACACATTACCACGTAGAAACGAAGAATCTATTTTTTTTTTAAATACACCAAACTGCATGTGGAATACCATAGCTTTCTGCCATGCAGGAACTAGTTGCAATAAAGTCCTCTATGTTGATCTTGCGGGTCATATATATTTAAAAGAATCCACATTGTAAATGAGAACGTGGCTTGAATAGACTATGAATTGTTGACACGAATCATGTTATTATTGTTCAAATGTTTGTGCTTGAATCCATATACCTTTACCTTTCAACAGGCCATTTGAGTTTAACATATTAACATCAATGGAGTTCAGTAAAATGCTGAAACTACCAAGTAACTGTTCAACCCCGAAACGGGAGAGCTCACGAAAGGGCCACAAAAGCTTGATGATGGTTTGCCACAGCCTTAGCGGTGGATAGCTCCCAGCTCTGTCCCAACTGTCCTCTGTCTTAGCAGTGTTTCCCTCTGGTTGCCAAAAGAAGTACCCCCTATCCCTGGTTCCGAGCAGGATAACACATCGGTTATGTGTTGAGTGACAGCCCAAATCACCTGTTGTACTAGTGTTCCTGTGTCTATCGCCACTTGTCATCTTTTTTCTGACGAATGACATGCAGATCTTTTGCCAAATCATTTGTTTCGATTGGTCATTTAGGTGAGTGCAGTGCCGCTCCAACTTCACAAGAAGTCACTTGAGAAGCCAAAGTAATAGGGATTACAGATTGGAGAACAAGGATTTTTCAAGAGGCTATTTTTAACAAGTTGCTTTTTATTTTTTTACCTTTAACTCGGTCAAAAAGCCAAACCCTTTTAAAAAAAAAAACTGCTTCTAAAAGGAATACCACGGTACAACTTACATTATTTAAACAGGCCCTGCCAGTTCTTAGAACTGTAATCTTCTCCCATGAACGCTGAGGACATGTCTGTATGTTTACGTGTGCGTACATGTGATTCCTTTCCCTATGCATGTAGGAGAGAGGAGGAATGAATGGAAAGCTACGCCTTCCAAAAAAAAAAACATCTGCTGAAAGGGGTGGCGCCATGACGAGGGACGCATGCTTATGTAACCCAGCTTAATGAAGCCTTTGTCCCTGCAGTGTTTACTTCCAGTCAGAGCCATTGTCAACCATCTCCTCCACTAAACCCCCAGCTAACGGCGGGGAACAATAAACCTATCAGTGCCACTAGCTTTAGGCTCTTGTCACTCCGAACTCCCCCACCCCCCCACGCACACACACACACACGCCGTTTTTATGTCAGGTTCAACACCCTGCCATCACATCCGCTGAACAACCCCCCCTCCCCCCTCACACACACACACACACACACACCGTTTTTATGTCAGGTTCAACACCCTGCCATCACATCTGCTGAACAACCCCACGCCCCACCCACACCCAAAACTGGCCCCCAAGCACCAGTGTAGCCGTGCACGTGGATTCACTGCACCTCCCCATGTACAGAGGTATTGGGACAGTACCCATAACACCCACAGGCAACTGGAATGTGTTTGCCTCACATGTGGTTAAGTGGTAAGATTATGTAAGTCTTTATGTAATCTGCATGAGGGACCGTGAATGGCATCCCGGAGCTCCAGCCGTCAGTTGTGCGTCTGTCTGCCAGGCCGCCCAGTCCCGTGGGACGGCTGGCAGGTTGTGCTGCTCCCTCTATACAGCCACTCACCACTCAGCGATGGTACCTGTCTCATTGTGTTACCAACCTAACAACGCGCTCCCAACGAAATCTCCGCAAACCATCGAATCACATTACACCACGTGATCCTCCTCCGCTGCGGTGAAATTCAGACATGCCGGGGTATTCGTCTGTGGTAGGACTGTCTCTGGTTCCACGGGCGGCGCGTCATTAAGCGGTTTGTCTGGCTATCGGTATGAAGACAGCAGAGTGGGTCGCGCTGATAAACAGCTCCTGTCGTTGTCTGCGTGTCAGCCGGCTCCCTCTCTGTCGTGTCGTTTACTCCATTTTGACAAGCGGAGCGAAGCCACATCTACGGCCACTTACAACGGGGTTCTTTTCAAAACGTTCAAAAACCATCCGTCTTGCAGCTTACAACCCAAACCTCCCTGTATGCAGAGATTAGTCCTTTCCAAACAGACTAAGCTTTTACTGCTTCTTTTTATGAAAGGGCTTTCTCCTCACAAAGCATCTAGCCTGCTGTGCACTTACCAAGGCTTGGTGGCTAAAGCTTTGTACATTGTTCCAATTTACTCACATATTAGTTTGTTATCCATACAGTTCTGTCACTCTTGTCAACCTGTAAGTATCTGCCCGGCAGGTGCCCCAATCTGCTGTCCCTGACCCTGGCTGGCTGCGGCCACATCAGCGACCAGGATGTCATCGACGTGCTGCACAGCTGCAGGCGACTGCGCGTCCTCCGCCTTGAGAACTGCGTCCGCATCTCCGACCGGGTCCTGCAGGCCGTGGCGGGGCCACAGGGAGACGGCCTGCTCAAGGTCCAGGTGGACTTCTGCCGCAACGTCACCCAGGCTGGGCTGCAGACGGTCAGGGAGAGCAGGCCCGCTATCCAGCTGAGCGCGGAGAGGAGCGCGGGGATGATCCCGGACAGCAGGCCTGACGAGGCCACGCAGCTCGGCAGGACTCTGCAGAGGGTCCTGCAGTTCTCCTGATTGGATGACCTCCACAGACCTCACAGGGACCACCAGCAGAGGGCAACAAGGAGGACCTACTTCTCTTACGGAAGGACCACACTAAGGGAACCTTTTAGGCCTACAACCTAGAATGTTAAACACAATACATTTTATGCTACACTGTGTTTTGCATCTAAGCTTTTGTGATTTAAACAGATACATGTAATCTTTTTTATATACGTTTTATAATTCAGAGTTTTTGTAACACCATTTTTTATATTGGTACTTGATAATGTCACTGTTGTGTTTTGTTAATTCTGAGCATTCTGAAAAAAGAAACATGCAATGCATGACAGCATTTTTTTTTTTACGTGTGTATTTTCTATGTAGCACTTGAAGGCCATCCACAGTTTTCTTAATAATAATAATTATTTAGACCATCAAACCTCAAATGTTTTGTCGTAAATGCTACATTTGTTCACTCCTCAGGCTATACGCAGACCTGCCATGCACAATTACTTTGCCTGTGTGGCTCAATGGATAGGCCATACCCATATTTTAGAAACTGTCCTACCAAATTACTTCCCTGACAACTTTATCTCTACCTTGGCCAAATGTGGGTAATATCAAATCAGTATAAAGTTGCGTCTGTTGTCCAAAGTGGCACCAGTTAAAGTTGAAGCGAGAAACTTGCATGAGTTTATGACCGGGTCCTGTTTCCTTCGTTCCTGATGCCGAAAACCTCCCTTGACTTATTCAATAAGTCAGGGGACACAGAGAGATTCAATTTTATAATAAGCACACGCTTCATTTAGAATAAAGAGGAAAGAACATTCCGGTCATCTTCTCTTAGCTATTTTGATTGCCTGTCTTCGAGGAAATGTCTTTGTGCTGTTCATTGTGGTATCAACTGGGCTCAAGTCCAATGGGTGTGTTATATCTAAACGCCACGGGCCTATATTACATTTTCAGAATGGGAGCTTCAGTATGACAACCAGGTGGGTGTGTGCAGAGTCTCCTCAGGCCCATCCAGCAGCCCACCCTAGTGTGAACGAGTGATTGACATGTGGCACCACGGCTTCGCCAACACAGTGTCACTTCTCTGTTGGGAGGCCGCGGGCCAGGATCCGCCACTGCTCTGTGAATTGACACAGGAAAGGAAACTGGAAAGACCTGTTGCCCAGATGTCTGTCTTGAAAGGCCCTCGACTCTGTCATGTGCGTGCGCCTTGCACGCGTTGTGCTGACTGGGACCTTGTGTTATTATTATTATTATATCCATAAAGGCTGAGCGTAGTCATTCTCTGAACCTTCACTTGGCTTAGCCCTATCTTAGGTTTTGTCTGAGCCATTGATAAGACGTCCAAGACGAACCAACACAACGGGAATTGTCCCGTACAACTCTGGGAAAAGACACTGAGGAGCACCATGGGTCAACAGTTAGTGTCTACATACAAAAATTAATACCATATGCTGGAAATACTTTCTGTAGAATATAATATATTCAGATGATTGGATTCCGCAAGTTAAATGCCACTTTGTCTTCATACGTTTACTGTTAATATAATATTGAACCCATTCGGTTATGTCTGATTAGGTTTTGCTTAACAGCCATTCAATGCCGGTATGCTTAAAGGATCTGGTTAGACAGGTGGCGATTACTTAGGCCTTTCCACCCTCGACAGTGTTGTTCTTTTTCATATCTGCTTCTCAGAGCTTGTTGCATTTTTCATCACATAACTATGAATGTCCTGCCCTATTTCTGGAATTCTACTGGCACATGTAGTGGTGTTCTTGGCCATGGCCCTGTACAGTTTCCCTGCTCACTGCAGCGTTCGCTGTGAAGCGTTTTCTGTCCGTAGCCTTATGTAAACCTTCCAGAACGGCCACACGTGTGCATGCCCGTCAGTTTGGGTGAGGGGGTGTAATAGAACTGGAACGGGTCAAAGGAGGCACGAGAAATCATGGGAGAGAGGAGGGTTTGTTAAGCTTGTGTGTGTTCGTGTGTGTGTGTTTGTGAGTTGGAGGAGAAGGGGGAGGACAGCGAGTTTGCAGGGGGCGGTGGGCCATGGGGGTTGTTTGTGTCTTCAAACACAATTTTTAATTGTCCAGTCTATCAAAGAGTATTCTGTCCATGAAATCTTCCATGCTCAAAGCCCCATGTGTTTAGCCCTCGATTTATCTTTTTACTCAACCAATTATATAAGTTACCGTAATGTATTTAAAACGTCTAAAGATGACACGTCATACATCAAAATATGCTAAATGGTTTTAGCCTTTTATCACAGATACAAAGAGACTTTTTGTAACATTGTTTCCCAAGCATAGGCAACTCTCTGACAAACTGCTAACATGAGCCACTTTGTGCCTGCCAACTTTTGCTTGTTGCTTTGCTGCTTATAAAAATCAGCACATCTTGACATAAATTCAAAAGAGTCAACCTATCCCAATTTAAGACATCTTTCCAATTGGTTCTTCAAAGAAAAACAATCTAGTTCCTAGCACAGAAGTGTCATGGAGTCAGTTTTGTAGTTTGAGACAGCATTTTCCTCTACCTTAGATTTTTTTACACAGCATTTTGGTCATTTCAGTTATTGATTTTAGGCTGTGCTGGCTAATTGTTGTAGATCAATACTTGGATGCTCTGTGATAAGCTTTGAATAGCAAAATATATGTTGTGGTGCTCTCAATCTGAATAGTAGCTACTTAACGGGACATATCACAACTTTTAAGTCTGTGCTATATTTCTCTCTGAAATGCTGTAGACAACTGTACTTATCATAGCATTTCAGTTCCAACACCTAATTGACTGATTTAATTGTAATCTCAGTAAAACTGCATATTTCTTTTACGTTCTAGAACCAAATAAAACGCTTATTTCTTGTGGTCTACAGTATGTGCACAAACTAATAATTATAAGCCACCTTGTTGTTATTTAGGTTTAATACCAAGAATTGTGAGAAGTGATGGCCAGTTAGAATCTCTAGACCCATTGGAATGCGCTGAGTAGGTCACTTAATTATCGTTTAATTAACATCGTCATGGTCTTGGTTATACATTTACCTCCGTAAGGAAGAATCATAATTAGTATTCTGTAGCTCTCTCTGTCTTGTCAAATATTAACCAGGCTGTTTCCCCTGCTCCCCTGTAATTACAACCTGATGGTGGAATAAGCCGCAATGCAGACATAAGAAAACAATCAGCTATCTGGTTGGTCTTCATCAGCCTCACGCAGCCTTTATAGTTGTTGTTGATGATCCGGAAACGTGAGTCTCCTGTGCTCGTCGCGTCAAATCGAAACTCACGAAGATGAGTTGCAAGGATAGCTTGCATAAATGAGGATGGATGTGCATGTCTTGTGAATCTTAAGTGCTGAAAATGAAAAGCGCATAAGTACCCTGCAGCTCCTTTTGAGTGTATCGGTTTGGTCTAGCATTGTTTTTGCTTTGCTGAAACGGTGTGGACAAAGCCTTTACCTGAAGTGTTTCGTTGCTGTGCGTAGGAGGTATGGGTCCCTTCAAGCGTCTCGATCAGGTGTTTTTGACGGTCTGGAGGATGTACTTTCCGGGACTGGGCCATTGATCAAATCAACCCATCCTCTGTACTAATCCCGATAAGTGGATACCACTCGAGCTTCCTTCCATACTTCCTTTGATGCTGTGTGCACACTCTGTTTGTTTACGTTTACCCCCCTTAGGAGCAAGTTCCTAGTCTTGGTCAATAATCTGCAGGGGGAGCAAATCATATGCATGTTGATGCTCATACCATGTGACAACCTAGCCCGTAAATGTGTATATTTTCGAGTAATGCAGTTGCAAAGGTAAGGAGGGATAGCACCATCATGTTTCTTTATGACTTCATGTCATGGTGGGGGTATGGACTAAGGGGGGAAAGGGAGGGAGAGGGGGTTTGTGTACTCCTACGCAACCACAGGGGTGGAAGGAAAGTGCCAGTCATTTGAGCTCCGAGACCTGAAATCACCAGTTTCCCAACTGCCTTACAAGGTCAAGCTTGGGAGACATTCCAGGATCCAACTACTGATTACTAACCCCCAAAGTGATGTGTGGGGGAGGTTTTTTCCCTCTTCTAAAATAAAATGAATACATTTCGAACAGTGTTGTAAGGCAGAATGTTGTATGTGCACACTGACTATGTCCTGGCACAGCTAGGGCCACTTTTCATTCAGCGTCTTTGTAAAAAGTGAAAGTGAGAGACATCTGAGCATCTGTGTGACATACAATGAAAAGCCATATGGCCCCCAGGGACTAACTGACAGATCTTGTGCTTCTTTTCACCCTCAGCTTTATGTCAATATAGTGCTGTACTCCAATACCCTGTCCATTTCAGGCTTTTACACACAATGGTGATGCTCAATACTTTCTAGACATCTCAACCGTGTATCGATGTCTCCAGGTTCATCTTTGCATGTTAGAGAAGGTGCAAACACCTGCAGCTTCCCCTGTGTTATCCTGTGCTGATACTTATAGCGGGAATGCAAATGATACTGGTGTAATTAGACCGTAGCTGTTTTTCTGCAAATTGACATTGGGGCACTTATGGTTGTTTGACAAATTGTGGCTTTCTGTTTTCACGCAGCACCTTAATAGGTCTGAGAGAGTGTGGATACGGTCTGGTCTAATGGTGCGCCTGGCTTCCACAAGCTTAGTGAAACGTAATCAATATTTTGACCACCTTAATGACCGAATTCCTTTGTGAGACTCTGTGAGACAGTGACTTTGTCTGACGATATAGGTAGGAAGTTTGGACTCCCTCAAGCCTTTGGCCAGCTGCAGTTTTGGCGTACAAGTGCATGATGTGACCTGTTGGCTTTTGACACGCTCAAGCCACGGTCCAATACACAGATATGAAAAGTGGCTCTACAACGTTTCTTTCACCTGGTGTCTGTACACCAATTCACTCAAAAAGTCTGTAAAGTAAAACCGAATGCGTACTGTTGATGAACACTTTACCACAAAGGATCCTCCAGCACCGTCAGTTCACGTATGTGTGACTTTGGATAGTCAAAAGGGGATCTGTATCGTCATGTTGTATCCTTGTATTCTCCGCCTGCCCAAGGTTGAGTCTGCCCCTAGGGTGCAAGAGGCAGATGCAGTATTAAGTAGTAATTCACTGCAATGCTGCTTTGAAGCACCCCCAGTATCCTTCATTCATCTTGCTCACAGGTTCCTACTCTCTCTCTGGTTAGTCCTTCACGTATCACTCTCTCTCTCACCAGCGAGCAGAGCAAGGTACTGGGAAAGGTATTCGATTGTTTAAGGGAGAGTCTGTCTGGGTTTGAATAGTTGATGAAAGCAAAGCCATGGTCTGTCTGGTCTCGTGAATGGCGGTGGGGAAGCAACAAAACGTAAAGTCGGATGCAAGCGTTCTCTTGCCGTAAAGGGTTTCGTCGACAGCATGCGGTATGCACACCGGCTGTGGTGTCTGCCACCCTGTAACAACAAACAGAGCAGAAGGGGCAACATGCAGACGGTGCTCTCTGACTCACACTGGCAGCCTTTTACACGGCCTCCCACCCTTTCCTGGCGCTGGTAAACCGCCGCAAAATGGCACCCCTCTGATTTCATTGGTCGCTTGGCATGGACGCGTTATAATCTACAGTCTTGGGAAGGCGATTGGAGCAAACGATTGGTATGAGTTTGGTCACAATGGTGGGCATTTTTTACTTCGCTATAAATGGAAGAAGGTGCATCGATATCATTAAGAGCAACATCACTCCAAATCTCAAGGCTTTATACAACAACAATATATAAACATTTTCATGAAGCATAGCAATATAATATTAGTTGAAATCCATTACAGAGCAGGGTAATGAGCCACAGTAACAGAATCCCAAAGGATTCAGATTAAATCAGACCTTTCCAGTAATCCCGTGAGTCACTTTTTCCGCCATCGAAAAGTACCTCTCCTCAACAGTGTCAGCATGCCTGTGAGCTCTCCTCCCCCCTCGGGCATCAGGTAACATGTAAGACACACACCTGCTCCAAACATTGCTCAATGTAATGCTGAAAGCAAGGAGGTTGAGAGAAAGCTCTGTAAAGGGATCTCCATGCTGACAGAAGCCCTGTATACCTTCGCTGGGTTCACATCTCACAGTCTTGTCTCATTGCAGATTGTAGCTGGCATTCTGGTTCAAGTAACATTGGGACGTTTTTGCATCGTGTGTTAAAGTGAGGCTGTTGATCATGTTTGGTCCTTGTCTGTAGCGGTTTGTCAAACTGGACAGTGCCTCTTTGGAGCTCTGACAGCGTTGGCATTTGACGACAAGTTTTCTAAAACCAGTCCGTTTTCATAGCAATTTCAGCAAGTTCATTCCACACTGTCTCTCTCTGTCTTCGGCTAGCATAGATACGATTCTAATCATTTCAAATTAGATTTCCCTGTGGTTCTCCAACGAACTTGTTTTGGCCTGAGGCCATTCAGAAATGAGAGGCAAGAGTGTGCACAAAAAGTGGGCCTAGCGCTCCCCCGTGGGCTGGGGACGGGTCTATTTGTGGAGCTATTTCTGTTCCCGTCTGCCACAGCATCTAGCGAGGCGAAACGCTACGGCTTCAGCCGGCCAGCCCGAGCTCGTGGAAGGTAGTAATCGCAGCAGCGTGGCAGAAAGAGGCAGCGAGGTAAGATAGAGACCGATGGCGCGACTCCAGCCGGTCTCCAGAACAAAGGCGAAACGAACGATGGTTTAGGCAAGACGAAGGGCTGCTAAAGAGCCATTTGGCGGGGCTGGGAGTGGTCAGCGAGGGCAGTTCGCCTCTGGAGCCGCAGCCATTAGACCAGCTGCGTGTCTGGGCCCTCCGTGGCGGCGGCGGTGGTCGATCCGGGCGGCCACCACGTAGGTGAAGGCAGGAGGAGGGCCAGCCCTCGGGCTGTCCCTCCAGGTAGGGAAGACCGAGCCAGGCGCCACCGATGTCAGCAGGACGAGAGGACGGAGGAGCAGATGCCACGTGCACCCAAAAAAAAAAAACGAACGAGTGGGAGGCTGCGTCAAGCAGGCGAGCTGGTCACCGCATGGCCACATGGGAGCAGTTACCGAAGGAGTGGGAGAGACTTCTTTCTTGAGCTCCCCTCTTCCTGCATATTGGCAGACGCTCCCTAACTTGTGTGGCGAAGACAAGACCTCAATTAACGTCCAAGTTCGATTCATTGTCGTTTCAAAAAAAAAACTCAACGTATTCGATGGAAAACAGATGCTTTGCGTTCAGCACAGACATGAGGGCTGTGTCTGAACATAAAAGGCAAAGAAAAATGCCTACATGTTTGTTCAGGCTGGAGGACTAACATATTTAGGACAGAGAGGTCAGACTGCAAGATGCGGAACGACCCCAGACAAGTGTTGGTGACCCCATAAATCTCTGGAATGTGGTTCGGGCAAGAGAGAGGTCGACTATGTGACCCGACCAACATAGAAGTCCAGAGCCGAGTCTAGTCCAGTCGAGGAATCCCCTGCTCAGGTATAGCATATATGTGTAAGGTCAGTGGGTGTACATCCTGTCTAATATTACCCAGCTCAGCCATAAGATTTAGATGACCCCTTCCAAACTTGGACCACATCTAAAACCTGGCTAATATTTGGTTCTTCGGTGAGAAGGTGGGGTTTAACATGTTTTTTGCATTCCTTTCCAAGGTGCAAGTGCTTTGGGTCAACATATTGCAGCGAGTATCACAGGTTCAAAGAGATCTAAATCAAATTGCAAGTTTGTCGTGAACCTTTCATTTACTTGAGTTCTGTCAGGGCAACTTACGATATTTGTAACTGGTTGTTGCAATCACTCTGAATTGCTTTCCCACCCAAGGTCATATTCAAACACTCAGTGAACAGCCATGACAGGTACTGAGCAACAGACCCGAGGTAGGTGGAGGCTGGGGTGGTGGTTGTGCAGCGTCAAGAGCAGGCGCACAGTGTGTGGTGCAGAAGTGAGAATAGGAGCAGTCATAGGAGCCAGTGTGGTGAGTGACCTGCGGTTTCAGAAGACCGCGTTAAACTATTGAGCGTATGCGAGTGTTTGACTGGTGTGACGTGGATAATGGCTGTTTTCTGAGTTGCTTACCAGAACTAGGGTGCCAGGGTGTCACCTCATTTGGTTGTACCTCAATTACGGTAAATGTAACTTTAAAATGAAAGCAAATCTAATTCAATTTATTTGAGAAATGTACTGTATTATCCTTTTGGCTTTAAACCTGTGCTGGCGTTAGTGAATGGAGAAATAAAGAGGAGTTTACCTTCTGGCACTGATAATATTTTTTTTACTTGAATAACTTTAACATACGCAAACACTAAATGCACGTGACTTTGTACAAATAAACATGCATGAGCTCAAACAAATAAAAACGGCAACCGTCGCACACAAACTCACTGACCTGCCCCTCCCCCATTGCTCCCTCCCTCTCGCTCTGTTCGCGAAGAAATGCAGTCCATTCAGCTCCAGGCTCAGCCATCTGTGGCTTAAGGCACTGCCTGGAATCGTGTGACCCTGAGAGGAAGCAGACCCTCAGAATTAGGTTAAAGCAGGGGCTTAAGTCCATTCATTGGCAGTTCAGCCGCCAATGTCGCGGGTTGTAACCGAACCTTGCGAGGGTACTGAGGTAAGATGCTCACATTATGGAGGAGCAACACATCTGAATACTTGTAGGAGTGGAAAACATAACTTTAAAAGCTGGGGGGGGGGGGCGGGGGGACGGGGACGGGGGGGGGGGGGTACGGGGGGGGGGCGTGCAGCGTTGAGCTATAGTCGATGCATGTGGTATTTCGTATGAGTAAAGTTAATGGGCTGTGGGGGAGTGGTGGGGGCTGGAGGAGCTAAAATTAGGTGAGCAGGCTCCCTCTCCGTACCCAAAGTCCACACAATCCCCCTCTCCATCCTACTATTAGTCTTTCGACTGCTAGCAAAACCATTTGAGCTTGACCTAGTTCATGTTTCTGGAGAGGTAGGAGAGTGGTTGACTCGAGTCTGCTCCTCTACAGAAAAAGACCGGGAATTTTCCAGCCGCTGTGCACCCAGTCCACCCTGACCACACTGAGGGGAAGGTGTGGAATGTATTTACAAAAACACCGTTGGGTTCAGCCACAACAGTCCCTTGAGAGGTCCAATGCCAATTTACTTTTCCATGCCATTCCATGCCACTCAAGCGATTTCAGAATTCCAAATCCACCAATCCATTTTGGATCAACACAATTATATCGTCTGAAGGGTGGCCGATTGAATGGGTCCAATTGGCCTTAACCTAGACTGGCTAAGCGAACTGCCAAAATGTGGCATTCATTATGAACCAAGCCCATTTGGAGGCCGGACGTGACAGAACACACACGTGTGGCATGGAAGTAGAATGGATCACCTGGGGCACGACATGTTTCACTAAGACTCCTCCACTCATGCACACAATCACGTAGGAGAGGGATGTGGGTGCGCATGTGAAGTGTGAGGGTGCCTGTGGGCACAGACGTGTGAGAGACAGGGACTACGCAAGAGAGGGAGAGAGAGGGGGGAGAGAGAGAGAGATGGAGAGAGAGAGAGAGAGAGAGAGAGAGAGAGAGAGAGAGAGAGATGGAGAGAGAGAGAGAGAGACGGAGAGAGAGAGAGAGAGAGAGAGAGAGAGAGAGACAAAGGGCTGAAGCAAAGATGGCTCAGAAAACAAAGAGGGAGGGCGTGTGCCTAAGAGAGAGAGGAAACAGTGAGACAACGCGCGAGGGGGAAAAGTGAGGGAACAAGAACTAGAACAAGACAGAGGGAGAGGGAGGCAGTCAAAGATAGATAGAGAGAGAGAGAGAGAGAGAGAGAGAGAGAGAGGAACAGAGAGAGAGGGAGAGAGAGAGAGGGGAATAGAGAGAGGGAGGGATAGCGAGAGAACGTGAGAGAGAGAGAGAGAGAGAGAAAGAAAGAAAGAAAGAAAGAAAGGAGAGTAGGGGAAGGGAGGGGATGGGTCGCAGGAGTCACGTGTATTTCAGAACGAGCACATAGCTCCACCGGGGCAGTCTCTGGCCACGGCGGCGGCAGCAGCGCAGGCAGAGGCAGCGGAGCCTCACGTCCCTCCGGTCCCTCATGTTCCCTCCACATGTTCTCGGGCAGCCCAACACACACACACACACACACACACACACACACACACACACACACACACACTGTTCTGACACCTGTCCTCCCCCTCGTTGCCTTATCTAACACGTCCCTACAGGCCCCTACCGTCCTTCTCTCTCACTTCTCTTCCAGTGGCTAAGTGCCACGGATCGGATCCGTTTTGAATTCCTCCGTCCCCTTTCGCTTTCCTTCCGCTGTAACGCTAGCCCCCCGTGGGTCCGCCGTGGCGCGCACCTGGCCGCCCTCTGAACGCCACGCGGCGCACCCCGGCTTCGAGAAACGCGGCGTTCCAAAGACACGGCACATGCACTGGGGTGGCTGGGCACATGCGCTTGTGTAAGTGTGGCCGGCCGGGCTAATTGTGGCTGCTGCAGCCGAGGCGGCTAGCACTCAAGGGAGGAGGCTGTCCATTCGGAGCGGAGAGGAAGTGATATAAGAGAGCCCACAGGGCGGAGGCTCCGCGGCCCCCTGAGTCTCAAGGCTATCCCGCCGCACAAGAGTGCTGGCGAGGCGCCAGGTACTTTTTCACTTCTGAAGCCTGGGACGCGTTCCAAACAAAAGAATTATAGCCCTAATGTGGGCCTCTCCAAGTTATGCAAGTGTGAGAGGGCCCCGGGAAGAAAACCTTATGTAAACCCCATGTTTCGGGCTCGTGTCCTCAACCATCCGGGGGGAGAGGAGCCGCTTTGCACCTGGGGGGGTGGGGTGGGGGTGGGGGAGGTGGGCTGAGGGCATTGTGTAGCCTGCTATGACCCCTTGTGTGTACGGATGTTTCTCTCTCGTTGGAGGGTCAAGGGTGTTGAGATACTTCGCGGTCCGCTCTGGCTTGGAATGAGAAGGTTTAGCGTGGCTGCTGCGTGCGCGATGAGGTGTGCTTGGTGGGTCCTTGGGTCGACAAGCAGTGCCACACCCTGGCAGAAGCCCCCCACCCCCGCCCCCTCCCCACAGGGAGTAGGTCGGATCTGAGGTCAGGTTTAATGCCCCCCCCCCAGGGAGTAGGTCGAATCTGAGGTCAGGTTTAATGCCCCCCCCCCCCCCCAGGGAGTAGGTCGGATCTGAGGTCAGGTTCAATGCCCACCCCTCCCCTCCCCTCATCCACAACCGGTTGCCAGGTCACATGTGTAGCAGCGTGCATCAGCAACTGCCTGGTAGTTCTGGTGCAAAAGACCATGGTGTTCCTAAGCAAGATAAATATTTTTCATGAGTGGATCAGATAAACCAATGCCTTGACACGTCCTTCCGAGAGATCGGATTACAGGAAGGCTTCTTTGAGACTCCAGAACAACAGCACAACATGGCCATCTATTGATGTGATCCTGGATGCTTGCCATTTTAAACATGGACACACTGCTTCCTTGTATTCATTTGAAAGATAATAAAACTCCTTTAATTTTACAAGCCCGATAAGATCCTTTTTTTTGGTCTATGTTTTGATTTCGTGAAAGTAAGAAGAGAAATTGACATTTGATATCATACTGTAGACTTTACCTTCCCGTTGACTTTTACCCTAGATAGATACGCTATGCTAGTTCAGGGTTCAAATAGGGTTAAATTGAAGAGCAACCACTTTGAAGTTACGATCGGTATGATCGACAATTGTTCTGTTGTAACCACCAAGTGCTACAAACGCTCTCTTTCGCATCACCACTAGAAAAGTGCCCCCACACAGAAATGGTCTCACGGACATTTAAATGGAGTGCTAGCAGAGGGAGCGTGGGCCGTTTTAAACGGGACCTTGATGTAGCTGTCTGTTGACAGCCGACTCAGCGCAGCTCCACAGGGAGGCAGGAGTCAGAGTTCACTCCACCTACGGAAAACTGTCTGGCTGAGGACTCATTTCACACCGAGATCACAACCAAACAGACTTGCTGATGTCACGAATGTGCTAAAACCTTCTCCGCAGGCAGATGGTGCACACAGCGGATACGGAACTAGCTCTCTGTCTGCAGGGTAACCATTCCAAGACAGCATCTTATTGACAGCATCCTTAACAAACACAGAAAATAGACAGTGGGCTAAAGTCACAAGGGAGATGGAACACTAGCTGTTTAAATATTAAATCATAGGCGTTAGATAATAAAAACAATAATTATAAAAATAATAATAACAATAGTAATAATAAAAATAATAATACACTAGATGTATTTATTTATTTTCAAAACCTATAGCACGTTACAAGTAGATAATTCCTTTTCGGTAGGCCCCTTTGTCTACGAACGTAGTTGGAAACGGGATGCTGGTCTGTAATTACCAAGCCTCAGATCTGGACTAGTTAACATGCAAATCCAAACAAATGTCTGTAATGTGTGGTTCGGCTGAGTTTGTCCAGTTCTGAACGGGTGGCAGACTATCTACAGCTGAAGCCACCACGGGCTTATACTCTGACCTTCAATATTGTCCTAGTCAAATGAAGGGGGTAGTTGCTGACATTGTTCTTAAATCAACATCAGTGAGCACGACTGAAACAGATCCACGAGAATAGTTTTGAACAGCAAAATAAATATAGGCCATATATGGGCCGCCTCTCCATGTGGTGTGTGTGGGACTGCTTCAACGTGCTGTGAAGGCAGAGTTTGTGGTGCGCTGCTGCTGCTGCTGCTGCCTGTCCTCCGCTCAACAGCATCATGTGTAGCCCTGTTCTGCTGAGCGTGGAGGAGCGCAGACTGGAGCAGTTACATAAGCCTGTTAAAATATACCCCCAGTCACATGGAACATTCAGCCCTGCAGATAGATATCCCGCTGTCGCTTCAGCCGCTCTGGCAGCAGCTCAGACATTAGCGAACGCAGACACACACACACTCACACATACATACACACACACACACACACACACACACTCACACAGACACACGTTAACACACACACACACACACACAAACACACACACACACACACAAACACACACACACACACACACACACGCACACACACATGTTCGGAGACAAACATCCCAGTGAAGATTTGATGAGGCTTTGTTGCCAGACATTCTGAGACGCCTCCATGTGAACCATGGGAGGACAACTGACCGTGGAGCTTCCCTTCCTCAGCGGAGCGCATGTGACCGGCCAGAGTAGGTCGGAGAGGAGCCACAAAAAAGGAAGAGAGGGAGGGGGACCAACGGGCTGCTGGGGGGAGGACCAACCATTTAAAGTAATAGTGCAGGCTTCCTGGACGGGTGGCGTGTGTGACTTCTGCTTTGACTACGTAACCTCTCGCACCGAACCCCGAATGCGATTGGTCGAGTCTAGCCACACGCACGCACGCACGCACGCGCAGCAGGCACTTTTTTTCCACGGTGCTGCAGCGTGCCTACAGTTGATGCAGCGCGGTCACATTTCTTCAGTGTGTGGGTGGGGTTAACCCGGGGGATTTGGCACTTACTGTAACAAAGTGACGTCATGCCTGGAGTCGTCAGATACCGACAAAACATCTCGCTTTCTCGATTTCTGAGGACGTCTCACCAATTACTTAGAGCTACAACTGTTTTCGGAAACGTAAAAACTTGTTTGGGTTGTGAAACGATAGGTACGATTTCCTGTGGGTTTTGTGGATACTGTTTTACCTCCCAACCCTAGTCCAGTCCAACCCAATGGACGTTGATTTATTTGTCTCTGCTCTCATGTCTGTGTGTATGTGCGTGTCCCAGCGGACAGCTTTGGTTGTCGTTTACACACTTATGGGCTTTCCTCTCCCCCCTCTCCTTGTTCCTCCCCCTCCCTAACCCTTGCCTGGTATATGGGAGTCCTAAGTGTTGAGTGGTAGCAATGTGCACTACCCCCTGGAACGACTGCAGCTATTTGGCGACCCGTGTCAGGGACACACCAGACACCATACACATAAACACACTTCGTAGGCCACCCAGACCTCAGGTGTCTGTTGGTCTGAGCATGGGAGTTTTGGGGAGAGGGGTGGCTGAGTAATCTGAGGAGTTCATAGTAGGGAGCAGCAGAATTTCATAGAGAGGGCACACCCCCCAAACACTTATGCAAGTAAATTTACAAGCACACACGCACACACACACACACACACACACACACACACACACACACACACACACACACACACACACACATGCCCCAAGCATTGGGCCTTGTCAACCACATCTGATCCCTTCATAGACAGAGGTCGATCTTACCCAGAGGTCAAAGTACCTTAAATGTCTACATGTAGGCCTAACGTATGTAACGAATGGGCAACCCATGGTCTTTTTAACCATCAATGCTGATTCATCGTTATTGAACCGTTCAAATGATAGATTTTACCTATCCCGTCTTCACATAGACTATGTCACAGGGCTCACCAGCTGCAACCATGAGAAAAACTAGGTGCGCTGTACTCTTAAAATCAATATGTAAAGCGCCAGAGGAGTGGAGAAACATTATACAACAAATTGCACAATTTCTTCCAATGGTATGTTTGATACCCTTAGTTGTAATCACTCAACTCTTGGCTTTAATACAAAGTCAACCTCGAAATCATCCTACTGATATTGGCCCGAGCAGCCTACGTAGATGTACTGTTAGTCCCGTCGTTGCTAGCTTAGTTTAGCAAAACTCATGTGTATGATCATAAGGTAGCAGCCGCGATCTTAATGGTTAATTCCCTTGCATAGCTTAATAAGTTATTGCTCTCCGTCTTACTTCCGTTGCCAAAATGCGTGCGCACCCTTACATACGTCATCCTTGTTTACCAACGGTAAAAGGGTCCATGGGTGCATTTCTGTCTGTGATAAGGGCTCCCCGAGTTTTGTGAATGAAAGTGAAAGCCAGAAAGCAGTTCCACTAGGCTCTCAATCCCTCCAAAAATGCTTGCAAAATAACAGTGCCAATTTCTGTGTGACTCATCAGGGCCCCGAAAGAATGGAACCACGGAGATGGAAGGAGCGCCTGAAAATAGGAATAGAGAAAATTGATGTAATGCTTTATCGCCGCATTCTATTGAGTCAGTTCACAGCAATATTCTTTCTTCAAATAGGAACATGTTCTTTTGTATGACAATTGAGATGGTTTAAGTAGACCTACGGTAATTTGGTATTTACAAGGAAGGCATTCATCAAAAAAGAATTGACAATGATGATGTGAGATTAGTACAAAAAACATGAAAAATAGGGCAATGTTTATAACCCCTACAAATATCTGTGATCCACAAGCTTATGTGGACAGTCAGTCGAATTTTCTATGGAAATAGGGTGCTTGTCTTTTGCCAGGGAGTCGGGTGAGAGGGGGCCTCATTAGATGATGTTTGAAAGGGCCACGTTGGGCTAATGTCTGTTCCACATGGGCTGCGCTCCCTCTTCCCCAGCAGGTGCTTCACCTCAGCCGGCCTTGTGGGCTCGTCTCACACTGCGGTGAGCCTTCCTCCCAGCGGGGCTGGATCGATAGCACAGTGAGGAGAGCTTAACCCTTCTCTCCCACTGTCTCTGGCCTGTGGACACTGGGCGCCTGCACCTTCCTGCCAATCCCATCGACTTCCGAAACATAGGTCCCCGGTCGCCTTACGGCCCTCTGTGATCAGTTTATGACCAAACTCCCTCGGGACCTGCCCTTGCCCTGACCACCAGGCTGAAAATAGGCCGGGCCTCTTTTACCAACGGGATGGAGCATGCTCCTTATCGGCACATGTGCAGGCAGACCAGGTTGTTAAACTGTCTGGGTGGTTCCTTGGCTTGGTAAATACCCTCGCGTGCTTATCACACGCACCATATCAGCTCGCCGGGCAAAATGCTCCCCGAAACATTGGGAAAAGAGGAGGGTAGATGGAAAAATATTGTTTCTGATCTTGAGTGAATAACTTCATTAGTATTTACATTGGCAGAAGAGGCAAGGCACTAGCCGTCTGGTGGGATGTGGAGGTCTCTCCCACATGCATGTGATTACGTTTTCTGTGAAAGGGTTTGTGAGTCATTGGCTCCAAGCTTAAATCCTTGTCTGGCCTCTTGGCAGAGCTCTCTCCCCCTTTCTTGCTCTCTCTCTCCCTCTCTCTCTCTCTCTCTCTCTCTCTCTCTCTCTCTCCAGAAGCCTCTATAGAGAGAAACTGTGTGAGTCATCCTTTGGTTGTCCGCATGCTTTTACCATCACTGACTCCACTAGCCCCCCCCCGAAAAAATGTCTAAAGGCAGGTGGCCACGTTTTGGATATATATGTGACAGTAAACACAGTCAGAAATGAAAGACTTTATGAAGGTTGTACATATCCAGCATTCAACAAAGGGGGCTGATGTATCCATCAGTTCTTAGGTACATCAATAAACAATATTTGAGAAATATGAGTGTTCAGGGTATGTTTAATTTAAATACATGAAGCTAAACCTTTTTGAATGCATTTAGGTTAAAACAAAAAATAACCACAATTTTCAAAACAGGGTGACGCTTGACTGGCTTTATTAAGACAACTATATGGTTTAGGGTTTACATTTGTTTTCATTTTCCAAAAGTATTTCTACAATCCCTTTCATCAAAGTGAACCAGATGCATATGCTGAGCATTTTACAGACTATACCTTTAACGTACAACTGGGCCTACATTTCACAACTGCAATTTAATTCATATTATATAATATTGGAGAATCAAGCATCTACTATGAGTAAAAGCCAGTTCTAGGTTGACTTTTTGCCCAGCTGTTGAAAAGAAACTGATCCGCGTGTCCACGTGTTTGTGAAATTTCCATTCTATTTGAATATGTAAGCCTGTCTCGCCTATCGGCCTACGATGTCTTCAAACGCAACTCCATTTGTCAGACTTGGGTTCAGAAGAACCAATCAGAAAGCCCAATATATTTGAGCCCGCCCTTCCAGACACGTTGCCTAGGGAGCAGCAACACGGGGCGCTCAATTGCAGTCATTCTCAACTCGCACTCACCGCTCATCAACTGCGCCCCTCTCGAGTGTCCTGGATTTAACGCTGAACAAAGGAGTAGTGAAGTACAATTCGCTCCATCCTGGTGAAGGTAGGCTGTGCAACATTCTATTTGTTTGTAATAATCAAAGGCTGTAATTGACAAGACTATAAGCAAGTTAGATTACTTGGATTGTAGTAATCCAAGACATTCTTACCAATACTGGGGCGAAAAAATATGTTATCTGTGTTCCTCATTGACTTGGACTACACTGTGCGAAAACTATGTAAAAGCAAGGCTAAAATGTAGGGTGCAAATTGTTCGTTTACTGTCAGTGTAGCCAGGCTAAACGATTGTACAGTAATTCATATGTGTTAAATAGTTCCGAATTGCACTCCATCAAGAGCGTCGTTGTCGCGACTAACAATCAATGTTTGTAGAAGGGGAATGTATTTATTTTCGACTATACGATATATCGTGTATTATTTTAACATGGCATAGCAGTCTACGGGACTTTTTCCAAATGTTTGTTTCCCGTTACTTCTTACCGTTTTTGTAGCTTTTATTGTAACACCACGAGATCAAACACCGGTAGACAGGATGGGGATCGGGATCGGGATGCCCACGATTTAGATAATCACTTATAAATAGCGTTTTCTATAACAGTTTACAGCAAAAAAAAATATTGGAATTACAACTGCTCTAAAATGTCTTATTTCTGTTGATCTATAGTTTCATTAAATTGGGTGGATGAAGATGGTTAATGGTTTGCCGGCTGAAATAGAAAGGTTTTTGGATGATTAGTAGATGTTGAACAGACGATACTTTTGTCTTTATTATTTAGAGTGTTTATCTAGGCTAAATGTTTATCATTTAAATCGCTGTATTTTGTTAGCCTGGTCATGTGTACAACGCACCTAACTTCAAATCTTTGTCTAGAGGTAAAATTGATCCACGTCTCTTTTCTCTTTGATTAACGATGAAGCACAATCTACCTCTACATAGTACACAATGCATTCCATGGCTAAATTTGTGGTATCACTGTGAAAGTCAAGTCAGAACTGCTAGCACTATTTTACTTGGCCGTAACCATGAAGCTAGCTAGCGGTGGTGTTGAGACAAGAACAATGCAACAACCCACACCTACTGTTAAAACTGCTTAGAAACAAAGACACCTGGCAGTCATGTTTAATTAAACCATTTGTGTTTATTGTCGACCTCACATCAACGTTTTTGTTATATTGATTCAACTGGGTGATAACCAAATAAAACGTGGACTGAGTACATAAGCAGTGCAGATACAAAAGGCCTGCAAAATTGACCCCAAAATCCACCTTTGGTGGATGAAGTGCTCATTTATATTCAGTCACATGTAGCTGTTGGCATTGTTCCTGTTAACTGGACGAAGTAGCAAGCGTCAGATACAATCGTCCCTGGAAATAGCCAACCTCCATGTTTATGGATACAACCACTGCAGGCCACCTGAACAGCGAAGCAAAAGGCTTTCTCCCCTCGACACTTTGAAGTAGTGCTCGTCACATGGGAAACAATGAGACAAAGGCTCCTTATAGTTTTTTTTGTACGTGTCCGAGCAGGGATGGGATTCACAATCAGTTCCTGCATGACAAGGACACTGTTGAATTTCACAGTTAGACTCAGGCACGGCAGCTGTGTATGTAAAAACACCATTGGCTGTTTGTTTATGGTGACTCACTGCAGGGCTGTGTTGACCCGCACCGTTGCTTTGACTGGACGGCAAACAGACTCCGTTTGCCCTGTGAGCACATCTACTGTATCGACACTCCAGCGTGACCGCATGCTTGTCTGGTCCCGCGACAGCATAACGTCCATAACGCGCGTGTTTTTCTTCCCACAGGTCCGTGATGGTCAGTGCTTACTAGAGCCTGTGGCCGAGGATGTCTGCTTCCGACTCGGACAACTCCATCGACTGGCTGGCCAGCGACGACGAGGACAAGGCGAGCGAACCGGAGCCCGACTGCGCCAAACAGCGGAACCCCCCGACGTGGAGCCCTCCCCCGTCGCCCGGCTCCGACACGCACCCGGGCCGGCCCGGGAGCGGCCGTTGCGGCAGCACGGAGGACCCGCGGGAGGGCGGAGACCACTGGCGGGGTGGGGGTGAGCGTTCCGCCCACGCCTCCCCCTCCAGCTGCACTGGGACGTCGTGGGAGAGTGATGCCAGTGAACTCTGTCAGACGGCACACTCCCAAAGGTCAAAGGGCACCAAAACGAGCGAGAAGAGGCCTCACAGCCCCGTGACAGCGCAGCATAAGGAAAGGCAGCTTACTTCCAGCCAGTCTGAGCAGGACCGACTCTATACCAACAAGGTGAGTGCCCCAGGTACTGGCATGGGTCTGGCACTGTGAGTCGAGTGTGCCCTCTCACCTAGATCAGCTTCGCTGTTCGTTTAAGGGAAGGCTGACGCATGGCATTTTCTCAAATTCCTTTCCCGAGACACAGCAGAATTTGTCATGGTTTTCTACAGAATTACTAATTCCATGTCCAGGCTTTTGAACAAGTTGTAACAGTAATGTCCGTGTCTTTCCAGTGTATCGAGCTACAATGCTACATTCAGCCACTGTCTGCAATTTTGAATGGGCTTCGTTCAGGCAGATACAGAGAACGTAAGTGATTGTTTTTATTGCTCTAACCCCCTTCAATTATTTCTCTTGAGTTACCGCCACCCCAAGCCAGTCTCGTTGCTAAAGATATGGTAACACCCCCACGGAGAGAAAGTATGCCCCTCTTCGAGAAATATTTGCTCAAGAAGTTTTTGTGAGAGACGTCTAAAGTGTGTCTCTCAAGCTCAAGCTTATCCAGTTACCACAAGTGTTTCCTTTGTGTGCGCCGTCTCTGTCTATTGCAATCCAGCCCGACTCATACAAAGGTGTGTGCGTAGTTCAGAGCTACGCCACACTCTTTAAAAGCGTTTCAGATCACATTCAGTGTTAAACACACCACCCATCCCTGAATCTCAGGGGAATAACTTGCAAACTAAAACAAGAAAGAAAGGAAGAAAAATTGACAAACAACTCAAAAATGTCGGTATACGCAATTCCCTAGATATGACATTCTGGCCTAGAGAGACTCCATCGTCGCCAGGCTCTCCACAGAGGATTCACACGTACTGCCTGTCATCTGCTATGAGCCAGTTAGTTGGAGAGGCATTGGCAGGCTCTGTGCCTCGCACAGCTCTTCCCTGAGCCAGCCGCTCCATCCAGCATTCTCAGGCAGGGCCGGGGGAGGGCTGGGTCGGGGGGAGGGCTGTCCAACCCAAGGCCGGCGTGACCCCATACTTCCTGAGCACGGAGCCCGAGAGTCTGCCCCCGCGTGGGAGCCAATCTGCTGGCCAGACTCCTCTGCTGTCAGGACAATGTGTGGCGCTCATCCTCCGGCTTCCTTCCCTTTCCCTTCTCAGGACTCAGCAGTTTCCAGGAGAGCGTGGCGATGGACCGCATCCAGAGGATCATGGGGGTCCTAAAGAACCCTTCCATGGGGTAAGTGGCTTGTGTTGGCCCGCTCCTCTCTTACTCGCAGGGCATACCTGAGTGTTGGGGGTTGGATGGTTTATTTATTTGATCATGCATGCTCTGCCAAGGGTAGCTGTTTCATATAACTCTGTGGAAGTACAAGGGCAAGAATGTATGAATGTGGTGCAGTCTGAGCTTACGGGAGTATAGGCCAGATGAAAGGTTATACCTAGTGTGTGTGTGTGTGAGAGACAGAGACAGAGACAGAGACAGAGACAGAGACAGAGACAGAGACAGAGACAGAGACAGAGACAGAGACACATGGCTCCCAGCATGTGGGCCAGCGAGGAGGGGTTGCTGCTCCACCGCACGCTCAGGACAGATTTACCCCACACTGGGCCCACTGTTCCAGGACAGGGCGCTGAAAACGCATCGAGCCACCCTGGTGAAATAGCCCAGTTGTGTCCGATTGATTAGCCAGCCAGTGGGCCGCCTGCCTAATGGACCTGTCTATGATACCCTCCACCTTTCAGAAGAGACAGTCAGAGAGAGAGGCCTTTTCCTCCCGGAATGGATGTGTCGGCAAAATTGAAGTGATAGAACAGGCTAGCGTTCTTTTCTTTGTCCTCTGGATTTCTATGCTCCTTCTGCGTCGCTAGCATTAACTGGTGTCCCAGCGTTCTATCATTTGAGTCGCCCCCCCCCCCCAGCCCATCACCTAAAGCGTTAGGCCTATCTGTGGCGGATGGGGAGGGCTGTGGCTGGAACAGAGTGTTCCTGGGGACGTCTCAGTCGGTCAGGGATATTTGGGTAATGGGTTAGATAAGATGCAGCGTTTGGCACCGGGCTAATCAGGCCTGTCCCCTCCCAGCTGCTCCCTTGCATGTGCGAGACAAAGAGTGGGCGTGGCCAACTCCCAGCAGACAGCAGAGGCGGGCCATGGCGGAAAAGGTGCATTATCCCCCCCCCCCCCCCCCCCGTCTCCTGCCAGGCCCGTCCTGCCAGCTGGTAGCCCCTGCCGTGAACACAATGGCAGGCGGGATCAAAGGGACTTCTCTAGTAGCCGCGGCGGTGAATAATCTATTGCATGAATTTTACATGGGGCTGCCGTCTACAGCAGGTAGGCGCCGGTCATGTGACCCGCCCTAATCCCTCTGCGGCCATCTGGTGTGGGCCGGGGGGGGGGGGGGGGGGGGAGTTGGCAGGCGTGGCGCTCGCCCTCTATTAACGGGAGGAAGGGCCTGCGTCACCGCCACTCGGTAATTTTTTGTTATGACGCGGTCCGCCGCGACGAGTGCCGCGGGGCTCAGCCGTTTATTTTTAGAGGTGAGGAGAATGGTTGGTACCAAGGCCACGTGTGGCCAGGAAACGTGTGGAATATGCAGTATGAAGAAAAGGGGGGGGGAAAAGTCACATGGTTTGCAGTGAGTGAGTGAGTGAGTGAGTGAGTGAGTGAGTGAGTGAGTGAGTGAGTGAGTGAGTGAGTGAGTGAGTGAGTGAGTGAGTGAGTGAGTGAGTGAGAGAGAGCGAGAGAGAGAGAGAGAGTGTGCGCCGCCCCCCCCGTCTATTCAAGTCAGTGGTGATTTTCTGTGCTTAGCTGAGACTCAGAGTTAACACGATCTGGAGATTGTGCTGATATCATGCAGCGCTGATTGGGAGCATTTGTGAAAAGACTAAATCCTTCTTTCGGTCTGTCTTTTAGCGAGAAATATGTTAACATCATTCTGAAGATGGAGCAAATGCTGAAGAGCTGGTTTCCTAACATCAATCCCCAGGACCAAAGAACTCCAACAGTCCCTCAGACAGCGGAAACACCACCAAGCAAGAAACGCAAGGTACGGTGGAGCAAACAAACATCAATGTGTACATCAATGTGTCATTTGAAGCCGACTCTAGTCCATTTTCCCTACTCTCATGGGCCAAAGAGGTGCTGCAAGTGTGGGGCATGAAAGAAAGGATTCAAATAAATATAGGATGGCCACGCCGTACTCTCACATTTCCCTGAGAAACAAGGAAAAGGTCGGGAAGAAAGGTCGACAGCCATTAGCGAGCGCTGACCGGGGCTCCTCTCTTAGGGAGGCTGGTGGCTTCTCCCTTCTGCGTCTCCTGTAAACCAGGACGCAAAGATTTGGAACGTGCTCGTTTTATCACCGGTTGAGGACAGGGTTCTTACTCATCCTGTGGAATGTCACTTCTGTGGTTATGGCGACAGGGAGTAACGGTCGTTTTTCCCCCCCCTTCCCCAGCTGTCTCCCGCCTCCGGCGCGGTATCCAGCGGCCCGGTCCACGGCAGCGCCACCGGTTCCCCCGGGACGGCCGCTAAAACGCCCAGAGTCACCGACCTCTCCCCCTCGGCCGCCTACTCTGCCAACGTCCTCAAGTGGCTCCACGCCTCGCCCGTCTGCTCCCCGCCCGCCGAGCAGGCCCCCCCAGGCCCCAGGGCGCCGTCGACCCCCCGGGACCGAGAGCTGACACAGGACAGCTCGGTGTCCTCCAGCACAGACTCCCGCCCCCCCACAGACTCCGCTGCGGCCAGCGGCCGCCCCCCGCCGGGCAAGATCAACGCGCCGTGCCTGGAGAGACTGCTCAAGTCGACCGAGAGCATCGTCACGCGCAAAGGGGCCGGCGGGGTGACGGGCAGCGGCTGCTCCTAGTCCAGAGCCCGGGTGGACCTCAGCCAGCTTTGCCCCCCCCCCCTTTCCCTCCAGCCCGGAGCCAGTCGGCTCATTCAGCCCATTCCAGCCTTGAGGAGGGACAGGACATTGCCCGCTGGGGGCTCCCCCGCAGTCCAACGGGAAAATGGAACGCGGACTCTCTGTCTGTCTGTCTGTGTGTGTGTGTGTGTGTGTATGTGTGGTCGGTCCAGCGACCGCAAGGAACACGTGCGTCGGCTTCACTTTGCCTCGGTTGACTTTATTTTGTTTTCTGGTTGCACTCGCTTTGGGAACTTGAGAGAGAGAGAGAGAGAGAGAGAGAGAGAGAGAGAGAGAGAGAGAGAGAGAGAGAGAGAGAGAGAGAGAGAGAGAGAGAGAGAGAGAGAGAGAGAGAGAGAGAGAGAGAGAGAGAGAGAGAGAGAGAGAGAGAGAGAGAGAGAGAGAGAGAGAGAGAGAGAGAGAGAGAGAGAGAGAGAGAGAGAGAGAGAGAGAGAGAGAGAGAGAGAGAGAGAGAGAGAGAGAGAGAGAGAGAGAGAGAGAGAGAGAGAGAGAGAGAGAGAGAGAGAGAGAGAGAGAGAGAGAGAGAGAGAGAGAGAGAGAGAGAGAGAGAGAGAGAGAGAGAGAGAGAGAGAGAGAGAGAGAGAGAGAGAGAGAGAGAGAGAGAGAGAGAGAGAGAGAGAGATCCACCACAGAGCTGTGCTTTGCTAGGGATTTCATAACTAAGTAGTTCCTTCTGTGACGTGGGAAGGCCCTGGCACCGTACGAACATCTGTGACGCAGCCGTCACCACGGAAAGGGAAGGGAAGGGACCGGGAGAGGGGCCGGCCGCCCTCCGGATGTTCTGCTCTGTCAGTGGCCCCTTATGAGCGACTGAGGTGAATTAGCGTGGGTTGAATGTGAACTGACTTTCCATAAATCCTCTCGTAAGTTCATTGACGTGACTGTTACTCGCTTGTACACTTCTGAATACATCTTTGGTACAACCGTTCTACCTCAGGCGAGCGCCATGCCATCGTCGGGGTGTGGGAACAAGAACGCTTCGCTCTGAGCTTGTGGCCGGCGTTCAACGGCATGGCCGTGGTGTGCCCAGCAGCCTGTGAGGAGGAGGAGGAGGTCTAGAGCGCGAGCCATGGTGCTTGTCCAAATAGAGGGATGCTCTCTCTCCACAGGGAAGCTCCTTGGGCCTGGCCTGTGCCACTGTTAAGAATGTGAACCGCAGATCACTCTGGAGCCTCCCGTGACAGGCTAACAGTGCCTGTAAAGTCAAGCTGTGCCTGTTCTCTTGATTTCACACAAAGGGAGAGCGACTGAACCACCCGGAATACCGAAACCTCTGAAGGACGTGCACATCAGGAATCCTCACGTTTCCTGACATTTCCTGTATCAAGTAAATTATTCTTGCCAACTATTTCTGTGGTGTAGTAGAGCAACACTGTTTCCGTTGCCACAGGTCTGGGCAGCAAAGACCAGCAGTGAGGGACAAGGTATTACTTTGTGTAAATGTTTTTCAAGACCGTTGTTAATTTACCCTGAAAAGTGGCCTTTATAGTGTGATATTTTATACTTTCAAAAAATAAACGTGGTTATACTTGTTTGACGTAAACTGACTACTCCCTGACTTTTTTTTATACACCCACCTGCACAAACTGTAGATGAGTTTATACCTGCAGATAGTCAGGTTTAAAATGAAGGCATGACAAAATCCATCTTTTGAAAGCGAGAACATATATTAATGACTAATAAGTCGTATACAGTAATAAACCCCATATATTACAGCTCATCAAATTACAACGTGCGGCACAATCCACCAAGGAAAAAACATTGAATTCCAATAGTGTTGACGCAGCGTTGAGTCAGAGAGGGAAAGGGGCAGACCGAAATATGAACTTACTTCACGAACGGAAAAATAAAACACTCATTTATTTTATCGGGCAGGATACAATTTCCCTTCTTCAATGTCCCTCCAGTAAAGAAGTTGAAACCAAACTATCCGCTTCTTAATGATCACAATAGGCTGTGACTGAATTTCAATGTATTGTTGACTCTGTGGAAACCTACATATGAGTAATAATAAAACTAAGCTGAAAAATTACTTAATCTCTTCTCCCAGAAAGGAAAGGGCTTATTGGTAATTGTCAGGGCAGAAGATTTTACTGTGTCACCCTAACCTTGTCTATTGTCTTATCTGCTGTTGCATTCATTTTGTTCCACTTCCCGATTCTAGTTTACAATTCCAATTGAAGCTTCAAAGGTCGATGTTTCTGACGTGTGGTCAACCGGATGTGATAAAACTGTCTGTAGTTTTAGTAGTAGTACTGTAAAACTACTACAAACCAAGACACATTCAAGTTTTGTGACAAACATGTAAAAAAAAGATGAACAAAGTATGCTCATTAAGCTTAAACTCACTGCTGTCATCTCACAAAATACGTAGTAGATACTTACTAAACATTTATTTTGCAAGATTTATTTCTATGAAAAGTTCCTACACAAATGTAATTATTCTCGAGCTTACAGTAATAAACCAAGACAGAGTTTAAAATCATAGTAAGGCATTCTTTAAAATATGGACCCAGTCATAGTAAATAATTAGTCGTTTGAGGGAACTTACAAGCACAACGGTGGTTGTTTTGTACTACCTGACAGTAGGAGGAGGTAAACTGGGTGAAAAGGCAGGAGACCTCCGCTGTTTCAATGTATAACCTTGGTCATTCACCCGAGCTTGGCGCAAGGGGCTTTTACCCAGGCTGCCTATGGTGCCAGCAATGCTGCCTCAGACCTCCAGACCTCGCTGGGGAAAGGCCCGACAGCCTGAGCTCACTGCTTCTGAAGAGCTTCTGACCTCTGGAGTCTAATGGGAGCTTCCACCTCTGTCTTCTCACTATGAAGAGCAGCGACCAACTGTCACCAGGGTGGTGGTGGTGTTTTTGATCAGTTCCACAACACAGATGCGGTGTTTAAGCTGAAAAAGACCAGGAAGTTGTGGATATACAAAATAAGCATAGTAACATTTGTAATCTTGAAATGAAACAGATGGACAGGTTCACATATTTTTTTAAATAATAATTAATTTTCTCGTCATATATTCATATTCACACTAATATTTCTATCTCTATTGTGCTTTTCCGAAACCCAAAGACACTTCATAACTGTAAACAGAAAATAATGACAACAGAAACTGACACCACAAGAGGGAGAACAGCCTCCCCACCCCCCCAAAAAAAGAAAAAGCCTCATAATTTTATTGTATGTGCAACAGCTCATTGAAATGTGGTAAGTTTAGTACAATGTTAAAATAGGATAGATTCAAAGATGGTTATGGTTATAAACTGATCATCGGGGGCGCATAAGTATGCCCATTGTAAAGCACATCAAAGGCAACAAGCGATCTAATTGTTATGTGCAACGTCTCCGTGAAGCCGGATGCACTTCCATGAGGGCAATTACTAAGCCATGGAAATCCTATGGCCTCCATTTTAAAAAGCCTTACTGAAAGATATGCTTGCCGCAAAATACTCTCAGCAATCTTTATCCGGGCAGTGTGTGGGCCAAGAGAACAAAGAGTAATCATTGCTGGAGATGGCAGCCCCTATTGAAAGCTTCCGAAGACACAGAGAGAGGGGGGGGAAGGGAGGGAGGAAGAAAGAACGCAGAGAGAGGGTCTGTAGCTCCAGTTCAATGCGCCACACAGCTGGGGAGAAACACAAGTGAGCCCTATTCTCTTCAATCTACCTTTCATTGAGAATGGCCCTTAATTTGAGCTCCAGCAGAGTCTGAAAGGACAAGGCCACATGGGGTTCAATAGCGGCGGAGCCGGCGCTTTGTGCGGTTCAGTTAGCATCCATTTTTTATACGTGCTGTATGGAATGCATTTCTCCACGTGCTTTCTGTTTCTCTGTCTGTGGGTCCGACACCAGCGACGGAAGCTGCTGGGGATGAAACCGTAGATGACAGCAGGAGAGGAGTCTTAGAACTCTAATACTACAAACTGACAACTGTTGCCAGGGAAAACACAAATTATTATATCAACAAAGAGCGAAGTAGGAGAGGGGACAGTCACATCTAGTCATGAAGCTAAAAACAGAACATCCCGTCAAAACATGACCATTTCAATACAGATATATATATATATATATATATATATATATATATATATATATACATATACCGCTAGACTCAGCTGTATAGCTTACATTGCGTGTCATTTTGAATCTATCGAACAACCACCGATTACGCACCAATTATTTGTTTCTCTACTCCTCCATACTAACCACCTCCCTGACCTGTGACCTACATTCGAAGAACTTTCATTATACCTGGGAGGGAGCGCCTGCCCAACAATAGCTCGGTTCCCTTTCATTTATGTACGCAGACATAAGACACAACAAAGACTATCTCTCCTTTATCTCACAGGCCCATCGACACACGCACACTGACACACACACACACACACACACACACACACACACACACACACAGTGAATCACCTGTATCAAGTGTACAAGCTACAGTGTACTTTTCTACAGATGCTATGTGGACATTTAAAACCCTTAGTCACAGTTCCTTGACTCAGTGGTGCATTTGAAACCCTTATCGAACCGATATGATTTTTTGCCGTGTTATTAAAAGGGTCTCGGACGCTGCCCTTTAATGCCCGCTTGTAAAATGGGGACCAGTTATTAGTCCCAGGGTCAAAAGGTCAACATGTTCCTGGTTTTATACCATTCCTATGAGCACGTTTTCATAGATATTTCCATCATTAAACACCTACTTGCCAAGTTTGCGAATGTGCTGATTAACAGTGTGACACAAATCTCCAATTGATTCTCACCTAACAGAGATAGTGGACTCACGTAGTATCCCAATGGACAGCAGTCTGGGCCCCTCTAATTGGAAGACATACGAACTGGAAATAACAGCATTCCTGTGGCAAGGAGCTCGTGGAAATGATCAAGCTTCTCCCTGCAAGCAGGCTGGCATCGTGCTGATGGAGCCCAATCAGTCCAGAGACCAAGAGGCCGTGGTAAAAGCGGGGCGTTAGTCAAACCGTGCATTAGTCCCAGCCCATTACCTGGCTGGTCAGAGGTCCACTTATTCATACACACTATACAGTAGGTCATGGAAACACAGGTTTTGTGTAGCAAATGAATAACCGCACAATTGAAAAACGATTGACTCCACAATTCCTCAATTGCTTGGTGCCATTTTTCATAGATGAGTCAGGGGCTTCATTAAGTGGGGGGGACAATTGATTATGTCTGTTCTCTCCTGAAAGTCCGGAGGTGAACGCGGTCTTGTCCCCGTCGATGGTCCCTAGAGTTTTGCTAACAATCCCAAGGCGGAGGACAGCCACCGATACCATTGACGTCTGCACAGACGTCTCGATACATTTGTCTAGTTGTATTGACCTACCATCTTCACTCTCCACACCTTTAGGCAAGAGAGGGCCGTTCAAAGGGAAGCTTTCATAGGCCTTTTTGTGTTAAACGACAACATTGATTTCAAATAGTTCCGTCTAAACCGGAACATTTTTCAATTCAAAAGATGAAAGTGAAAAAGGAATGTTGATTAAAGGGCATGTTACGTAAACAAGTTCTTCCGATGAGCTATAAACAGCTGTTGGATTACAGCATGAAGACATGCCAACAGTCAAACAATGTTGCCAGTACTTTTGTACTCAGGGCCGTTTCTAGCTTTTGGGGGGCCCTACGCAAAATTTGTTGTTTGAGGGGCCTCTATTTTGTGAAACTATTGTAGGGGAATTCCAAACCCTCTAATGTGGTCCAGGGGCATGCATTTAACATTTAAATGCATCAGTCTGGTGCACTTTAAGAGATTCATGGAAAATATATGCGTATAATTCTTTCACTTTCTTTTTGGGGGGACCCTGGTTGCTTCGGGGGCCCTATGCAACAGCATACAGCAAGAAACTGCTCTATTTTGTACTTTATGGGGTGCTACAAATAAGAGAAAATTGATGATTAAGATAATTGAAGATTTGGTTGGAGGATATATGTATTCCCAAGCAGGTGCACAATTGGGTGGCTTTCTTGTTTCAAATAAAACTGGGCAAAAGTACAGATATGTTAATTGAAGGGACTTTAGGCTAGAAGAGGCTGTATAATTACTTTCCATTGAAATAGACAAATAGATGGTCACATCCTTGCTCAGTACAAAAGGATCCCTCCACAATCTGTTGTGCCCGATGTTCAAGTTTGCTCCCTTTATTGGTTATTTTTGACTGTAGGTTGTCACCTTGGAAACTAAATAGAGGACATCAACAGGGTCCCACCCCCCTTTTGTCCCCACAGCACAATCTAATTAGATGTACTTACTGCAGTTGCTGGGAGATACAGCCCAGACCCATGGGATTTGGAGTCCAGTAGGCAGGCTGTCCAGTAGCAGGCACACCACAGTAGGGTTGGGAGAAAAAAAAACGGTCGTTGCAGTGAGTGAGTAATACCTTTGTGTGGACTTATTGCACGTTTCCCCCCTCTGTACAGGCAATGTATTTGATACTTCTGCGAACAAATGGTCGTCACACATCAATCAACGTTTCTATGACACTACACAAAGAACATACATCTAAATACGATTTCCGACTAGCTGCTACAAGCAGGTGCTCTAATTAAAGACGTGCATAGGAAAGCTAGTCAGAAGAAACATCCCTGGACGCACACCAAGGCCCAAGTTGCTCCAAAGGAAAAGCACGTGTCTTCCCTTGTGGTTTGACATGGCAGGTACCAGGGCAGCAGAGGGCCTTGCCCGGACGACGCACCGACGCCCGCGGCTAGAGAACACCGCGACCTAAATTCAGCCACTGCACATTAATACGTTTCTTTTCTAAGAATAGGGGCAGACAGGCACGGTCTGTCCTGCTGCTCCAGGTATTAATAATGGAAGACGCCACCAGCAGCTCATAAAGAGTGATCATACTATCAAAGTATTTCCTAATGATCACACGGATAATTTGAGGGGTAAGCAGCACGCATGATTGATAACACCAGTAGCTCTATCAAGTGACCTACAATAGGTTTGCTTAATATGCATGCTCTAATTGCGATGGCAACTAATCTGCTGGTATACAATCTTCGGGGTATGCAGTTACTTACCTCTGGTGTCTTCTCATCATGTCAAAGAGTCCAAGTAAAGTTTTCTATAGTTGGTGGAGATGATGCAATGTATTATTGAATTAAGGTTTAGTGCGTTGCAGATTCCTTGACCAAAATCACAATCACTAATCGGCTACCCTTAAAGACAAATTTAATGTGATCAATTTAACCAATTCAACATCATAAACTTAAACTGATAAATAAAAGAGCTTTGTGAGATCAAACACTGGGTAAAGAAGTGAACAATTCGGGGATGCCGGGCGGTTGGCCTATTTTCTTACCACCATATTCTGACGACGCAACCTGTCTGCAATTCACTTGTCAATGATTTCACCACCTTTTACGACTGTCGAAATCCATGCAACATCTACCATCAACACCACCCCGCGTATTATGATTGGTGGAAACTCGAAAATACAACTGAGCGCCGTCCTAATCGTTTTTATTATCATTATTATTATTATTTATTTATACATTTTTTACTCGAAATTGCACATAGCTTGGTCCCCATAGGTGGCCAGCCCAGATCAACCAAAAACCTTTTCAGCAACTTATTGTCTCTTACCACTAGATGGTGGTACAATCCAAGTAAAGTAGGATCTGGAGGAATGATATCGCAGAGCCATTTTACGGGGATATTTGGCCAATATATGTACTTTTTATGCAAACCATTTGAACATACTGGAGGATATTTTACCCAAGTTTAAGAAAACAGCGACTTTTTGATAGTAACCAAGCCCCACTGTTATTGTTCCCACTTCACTGTTCAAACTGTAACAGTGTCAGTGTAAAGAGCGTTTTTAACTTTCACTCAATTGCAATATATGCCTACTGGTGGCAAACAAAAATGCAGAGTGGGTAAAAATGGCTGGTTTGTTTACAAAACTGTGCTGACTGCAAGAGACCTGGATCCAGTCCGGTTATACCTGCAGCCTGAGCTCACCTATGTTTCTGCTTGTATGAATCACAGGGAGTTAAATGCCAACTGCCAACATAACCACGTCACTGAGGCTCTGGGGCCCTGCTCCCAACGTTGGCATGACTAAGGGTCTGACGGTGTGAACACACACCTATCCTCTATTTGGATGAAGGGCATCAGATTGGGTTACACTTACACACCAACAGACCATATTCGTCCGTAGGAGTAGCCCTGCTTGGCGAGGCTGAGGCGTCGCCACCTCACCCGCCGTCTGAACATCCTCGCCCTAAGTCCCCTGGAATCCACTGAGCCCAGGGCCCGCGAGGCTGGGCGGCCATAGCGCTGAGCTCAGCACCGAGGGGAGGCTGTCATCTGCTATGTGAGAGACCGCCACAGTGCTGACTGGAAAGCCGAGTCACTTCACACGCTAGACCCACAACAAAGCCTTAAAGACCGGCTGAGATCAAGTGTCGGTGATACATGGCCAAACAATTCACAACCAGATGGCTGCAAATACACTCATCCAGCAGGCCCGAGTCGCAAACGCAAACCTATGCCTGTTCCCTTATCTTTAACTCTGTTAAATGAATTAATATACATTCTGACGAGCAGTACATTACCAACGGGAAAGGAACCTCTGCCAGGCGATGGGGTGTGTCATACTGGAGAGCTGTTAAGGGTAGCAGCATGTTCATGTAGGGCTATGATCTGGCTCTGATATCACCAGACCAAGTACGACCAAAATGCCAAGGTCCCAGTGAAGTCAGCATGTCTATGCGTCTGAATAATTTTCAGCAACTCCTAAAGTGCATCCTTTTTGCAAGAGGGCCTCATTGGGTGTGGGGTAAGTAGGTCCTTATTGACAGAAGTAGGACAGGCAGCTGAGAATAGCACTAACATTATTGTACACAGCTATTTTGGCAAGATTTGGAAAATATCGGAAGGACAACTAGCTCATTAGACGTGGATCAGGTGGACTGTATAACATCATCTCCATTGGACTTCATTCAATGCAAAGACAAAGTGAAACACATTTGGGTTTTATTACATTTAGTTTTCAGGACAGATTTTTGAAAAACAGAAAATTGAACTTTGATGATTTGAGTTCTTATGAAAGTAACATTGGGCCTACCGATCAATATTACCTCAAGTAATTAAAAATGATTTACTTTTTAGAAGTATTGCACACCAAAAAAGTATTAGTAATTTCCCCCATGGTCATGCCTTAATTAAGTATCCATCGATCTTTCAGCTTGTTTGGTCTTGACAAACATCCTTTTGTTATGGTAAAGTTCATAGATACTAAGCTACCATTACATGTTCTTCTGGGATTTCTCCCTCAATACCTTATTGTTGATTTGGCCCAGATTTTTTCACTGCCAGGAAATGTATTTAGTATTTAGAAAGAAATCCCCTATTTAATCTCTTCCATCTTAACCAAGCTCGAATAGCATTTCCCTGGTACAACTTCACATTTGAGTAAGCACAGTGGCAAAAATCATTCTTAACAAAAAAATATTGTGGAAAGCAAATATTAGTCTTAATGTATACACAAAGACTATAGCAAATTCAATTAGATGCAGACGTGTAAGGTAATGAAATGGTTATTGATCATGCCTAACAAGAACCAGGTGATGTTTTGATTAATACCAATTCACTGTTTTCTTTGAAATAAGAATCACATGATGTTTCAAATACAGTACATAGCCATTCATAGATGTTTATTCTTCAATTATTACAACAACGACAACAAAAATGTATGTACAATACATACAGAAAGACAGTGGAAAGAACCTATTCATAACATTGAAGTCTTCATTCAATAACCCATTATTAACATTGAAGTCTCCATTCAATAACCCATTTTTAAAATTAAGACATGAGCAAAAGAATTATACATAAATATATTAAAATAGAGCCGGATTGATAAAAATTCGTATGAACTTGACACAAAAAACAAGCAACCAAAACAAAATATCAATACGAGTAAACAAATACCTCTAATGTTCTGAAGCTGAAAAATATGACCAAATAATTAACAGGCATTACATTACATGTAAACATTACATATATTGATATGTTAAAAACTCCCTGAAATTATCTTCAGTCATGAGACATATTTCAAGAAGTATTCAGGCTAACTAATATCTGTAAACCGAAGAGTCATTTGAGAAGTGCGAGTAAACAAACCAAACAGCCTAACAAAAAAATCAAATCAGCTCAGGTCATCAAAAATACACTGAAGCCCTTAAGAGGCTAGATGACCAGAATGCTAAATATACTATTTGGTGTAATAGCATTTTATCTAAGAGTTGTTCCATTCAACCGTTCACTTCTTAAGTGTACACAGTCAAACAAATAAGAAAATAGCCACTCATGGTATTAGACAACAGAAATGATTGCACCAAGATTGTTTAAACTCAATGTTTTACATCGGTTGGCCTCTAACACATTTTCACAAAAACAGGCACTTTTTCTAAGGCCTGCCACAACGATGGGTATATGCTTGGATGGGTAAGTCCAAGCATATACACCATGTGAAATCTGTCATTTTAATTTGAAAAGTCTATTTTATTCAGGTCACCCACATACTCTAAACCAGCACGCTGACAAAGTCATGAGTAGAGCTAAAGCATCGATGAAGAGATGTTTCAGGAAGTGCTGCTTCTTTTCCTGCTTCTGGGTTTCTTTTTAACGATCTCCTCCTCTGGGTCACTGTCACAGTCCCGCTGAAATGAACCAGGACATTGGACCTCAAAATCAGAGTAAAACAGACCGTCTAGCTGCTACACCGGTTTAAGTTAAAATTGCTAAACACTCCTAATAGAACTCCAGTTAACCCTGTAAAATGATATGCACACTATGAACTCTTGACCGTCCGGAAATCACATCAACTCGGGAATCTCATGACACAGGCAGCCAACTACTAATGAAGGAAAATGAACTGGTGGCTCCAAGCAGCCCTAAAGATGGCGGCGGGTTGTAACCAGCGTATGACCTACCTCATCTTGGTCAGGCAGCTTGGGATTGCCCTTCTTCATCATGCGGGTTAAGTGGTTGCACAGAGAAACAATCCTGAAGGACAGCTGTTGGATAAAGCACATATTAGAACAAATGAGGTAAAAATGTTTGTCGACTTGAATGGTTTTTCAGTGCAGTCAGTTGGTCATTGGCTTAAAAACGAATACCCTTTTGGAAAACTAACATGTGCATTATATCGTAGTTCAATGACCATGACTCAGGAATAATTTTACCTTCCAGCGGCGGCGTGCATACTGTCTCCTGAAGTTTTCCAGGTTGACCACAGACAGCCTCTTCACCATGGCCTGTCTGGGATTTAGGGGCTGTGGACAAAAGAGGAATGGTTAGAGAAGCCATTCTGATACCACAGACCAGTGCACCATTGGAAAAGCTTTGGGAAGATACTAATTTCAGCTTTTTTTTGTCGAACCCTCAGCCTATTTGGATATTTGTGCTTTTCTTTATGCTCTCCAATTAACAAAAAGTCAATAATTCAAACAAAAACTATTAAAACACATTTTGTCCTGTGTTGTCTATATATATACACAAATGCACTAATGTTCAAAATTCTCCCCAAAATGCATTTGAGTAGAGGACACTAGTAAAACCGAGAACAAGTAATATTGGACCTATAGCCGATTTAGATTTTTAATGAAAACATCTGAAATTACAGATCGATTGATTGGTGATTTCTTACGACAGAGTTCAAATAAATTGTTAACTTTGTCAGCTCTAACGTTAACTTATGTGTGAAGGGAAAAAAATAAAATAAGCAAAATGTTTTCTTCAAAACTTAGTAATAGTTTAGGTCAATGTATATACAGAAGTGCTTCACTAATTAAATGTTATAGATGTGCATTAAAATATTACACGGCAAAGAAAAATGGGATTTACCAATCATCTCTTCTACAGTGCATGGAAAAACTATTTCTATGTGCAACAAAAAGGCTAAGCAATGTTCTTTCCACTGCTCAAAAACACACCTTGTCAGGAGGTGGCCTATACAGTAAAGTATTATAAACCAGCATAAGCCCGAACCAGCATAAGCCCCACACCCTTTAAATCAACTCGACTAAATATAAAAAGAGAACATTTAAACTAGACAGCTTGCTCAGTGTATCTATTGCAAGCCATTTCACCAAATCTCTGAAACTTTTCAGAGAATTAAAGAGGCCTCCAATAAATATTAATTTCTAATTTTGTATCAAAAATGTTTTTCCGCTTAGAAATGTGTTTAAAATTAACTTTGGAACTTCATCAGCAAACACATTGGAAATGTCAAACATGGTACAATATAAATAAATAAATAAAAATAAGTGTGAATACTTCCAAATGAAAGAAATTCCTGTTTAGCCTTGGTTTTATCTAGCATTAAATTAAATATGTAAAATTATTTCCACTACAGTCTCCTCTTACTGCAATGGTAGTAACATAAGCAACAAAAAATAAAATGTAAGAGATTCTAACAGCAATAGGTAATTTACAATTCACAACTGGAAAAAGCTATGCAATCATAGTTTCAAAGAAAGATTAAATTAGCAAAATATAAGTAAACCTAACTTCACTTTCTCATTCCATTGGTTTGGGAAATAAAATAAAAGTTGCATTGTAGTTATCATGATTCCAGTCAATGGCTTGGAAAGAAAAAAGTCCACATAAGGATGGCACTGTATCTCAACCATTCACTCCAGTCCTAAAGGTGAACCTGACTCTGCTCGTGACTGTTTGGCATCGGGGCCAGGGCACAGTTCCCCTCCACAGGCCATGCTGAGCAATTCCTTCAGAGCCTGACCCACTTCCTGGCTGAGATGGGTGCGGTGGGTTTGCCCGCCTGCCCCTTCAGCCTGCAGGGAGCCCATCACCTCCTGCATCCACTGCAGCTGGGCCAGGAGCTCCTGCCTGAGGGAGCGGAGGTGCTCCTGCCTCTGGCGGCGCCTCCCACCCATGTCCTCCAAGCTGGCGTCCACGGCGGCCATTTCCTCCTGCAGCAGCTGCCGGGTGGCCTCCACTTTGCGGAACTCGTAGCGCACCCGCGACAGCCGCTTCCTGGCCGCCTCGCCCTCCTCCTTGTACCACGGCCCCTTCTCGCCGTAGATGGAGAGCAGGGCCTGGAGGTCGCCCTGGAGGCTGCGGTGAGCCTCGGCCACGCCGGCCAGGCCCGCCTCCACCTGGCTCGCCTCCTCCGCCAGGTGGGCCAAGCGCTGACAGTCGGCGTAGCTGTGGTTGGGGGGCAGGCTGGAGTGGGAGTGGATCGTGTAGTCCTTGAGGCGGCCGGTCTTCAGCGCTCGCGGGGGCTCCGTCGTCGTCGTCGGCGTCGTCTTCTTGGCCTCGGGGGTGGGGCTGGCCGCCTTGGGGCCGTGCGGCTTCAGACAGGAGGGGCGGGGGGGGGCGAGGGAGAGCCCGTCTCTTTGGTGCCCCCGGCGGTGACACACGCAACCACGGCACACGGTGAGCAGCCCAGCCTACAGGGTGTGGGTTAGTGTGTGTGTGGGGGGGGGGGGGGGCGCACAGCCAGTGAGGAAGCCGGCCCGGAACACATTCACGACCCGGGGGTTAGGTCCCTCCTCTTGATACCCGCCGGTGCACTTTTCGCCAGACAGTTCCAAGGTCAAACCACAAACCCACTCGCATGCAAGTTGAGAGCAACCGATAGAACACCATTCTTCGTGACGTTCCACACATTAGTGCTTGGTTGTCTTTCATGTCAAGTCCTTAATGCCAGTACGAAGGGGAACACTTAAACCACATCAAAAGGAGGGTCCACAGAGTGGCGTGCAGTGCGTTCTGACCTGAAAAAGGGCTAACTGGATGGCCCAAGTGGATGGGCGTAGGGGGATGACTGCTACATTATGACTGGGTTATGTCTGTATTGCAGGGGCAGACTTCATAGAGTTTGGTGGGATCCTTAACTGGGACATCCTCCTCTTAGCTAACCTATACTACACGAATGAGCAGTAAGTGCTCATTTAATTTCATAAGGCCATGTTAAATTGGTTGTGCGTTTTGTTAAAAGGGATGGTACAGCCTTACATTCACTCTGCGCACCATAGGGAACAACTTGCAACATCGTCCACTTAAAGTATTTCAAACATTTAAGAGGGAATTTACGATGGAACTATAGTTTTGTGGTAGCCACTGAATGGACATGCCGCCATAGAATCTAACCAGGGCGCTCACCTTTATCCAGGGGTGGTGAAGTGCTTCTTGTATAGTCAATCTCTTTCTGTAAAAGGAAAAAGAATCATACTATGTTAAGGTTATCAAAGCAACTGGAGAGCCTAAATATTGCACCAAAAATGATAACTTAAGATAAAAGGGGAGGCAGCTGGTCTAGATAATAAGAAACTCTGGGGTATGTTTTCAATGCAGCATATAATTTGCTATTAGTCATATAATGCTCCCAGGAGATATAGAGGAAGGACACAGGTAAACAAGTCCGAGAAGTGTTCCAATTCGATTAGAAAGCACTGGAGACATGCTCATTGTGCCAACACACACAAATCCCCCATCTTGATTTCTCAACTCTTGGCTGCTTGTTCTCGGTAACATTAAGTGTCGGCCATTGCCTTTTCAGGCGACGACTGATTTAGCCCCCTCACCTCGTGTCCTTCACCAGAAGCTTGCTAATGAAGTCTTTGGCCAGCTCGCTCGTACTGCTGAAGAACTCCTCGTCAAACTCGTAGTTCAACCCCGAGATGTTTCCAAGCGTCTCCTGCTTTGTCTCACCGAGGAACGGCGAGGCCCCGCTCAAACTTCAAAACGTCAACAGAAACCTCACTCATTATTTCCCTCCCCCCGTCGAATTACCACGTCAACATAAACAGGACGGTTACTTCCATGTTTCAAATCCCTACTCACAGGATGTATGTGATGACTCCAATACTCCTGTAAGACAAGGTTAACACAAGGTTAATCCAGAGCAATGCGTTGGTGTCTGCTGGGTAAGAGGCAGTACAGTGTGAGGCAACTGAAGCTCTTACCACATGTCTGCTTCTAATCCCAGCTGCTCATAGTTGACTATCTCTGGGGCTGAAAATAGACCTGGTTATGAGCATCACCAAAGACTAATGTACCACAAGAAACACAGGCCCAAATACCAACCCACCGCTTATCCAAGATCACCACAACGAATAACCACGTATTAAGGTTAAAAAAACACGCCAGTTCAGCAAGAGGAAGATGTGAAACGCTTACCGACAAACTCAGGAGTCCCAAAAATGTTCTTAAACTCAACCCCTGCTTCGATTTTATGGGCCAGTCCAAAGTCAATGAGTTTGATCCTTGGCAGGGGGACGTTTTTATCCAGCAGCATTATGTTCTCAGGCTGAAAATTGAAACAGTTCATCAGTTTATTATTCTCTGTGGAGGCAGATATTTGGATAATAGGGAACATATGACAATACAAATTAGCTTTTAATAATACATTCTTATTTCATATTCTGTATGAGTTCCAAGGAAAGCATTACATTGGTTTTTAAACATAAATATGATTAAACCCTCCTTGACTCGTGACCACTCACATTGAACTGTTTTTAGAATAGTTACAACTTGATCGTGTCTATAGAACACCCAGAACCCAAAAACCCATTGAATTCAAATCACACAAATCACGTGAGCACCAAGGTCAGCACCAAGTTCGACAGCCTGGCCCAGGACTTGGGAGAACAATTTTGAAAATGTTATTATTGAGGGCCGATGACGTTCCGCTCTGTCCGACTACATTTTTTGTGAAGTCCCTTTCTCCGTGGACTTTCACAGAGCTCGCTGCCCCAGTCAAACTGAAAGCTGTGCACGTGCTGGGCGGAGCACAAATCTGTAGAACAACAGGATGGTGATTATCACAGGGTTTCTTAGAGGATAACCTTTTGGTGTGTTGTTCTGTGGTGGGTCTGACTGTTAGGAACCAGGCCAGGCTGCACAAGGAGGATGTGTACATCTTATCACTGAAAACACTCGAGACCGCTGACAGCACACGTCTCGGATAAACCACAAGTTGATGGTTTCAATAATGTTAAAGCTAACACTGATAGAACTGGCAACGGAAAAGAGAAAAGAAAGAGACAGGGGGGGGAAACGTAGCGGTTAGGCTAGCGTAGCCTACAACCAGCAAGCCCAAACAGCTGTTATATTGTGGTATATTCGGTTTTTTCCTTTCACAGACTCAAATCCGTCCTGACATGTTGAGACTTGACCTGGAGCACTAGCGCTACGCCGTACCTTGAGGTCGAAGTGTGTGATCCGTTTGGAGTGGAGGAAGTGGACTCCGTCCAGGATCTGTTTGATGAACTGAGTGGCCTCCTCTTCACTAAGAGACTCCTTATGGGCCAGGAAGTCAAACAGCTCCCCGCCAGATACCCTAAAACACAAACGCACAAAGTAAATAACACACACTAGTACGGTAGTAGTATGTATAGGCCCACCGAAACAAGACATTCCAGTTTTTATTTTAAAGGCAATCCATCAAAAGCCATGCCATTAGAAATGATATGCCCAATGAATTCCTTCTCACTCTCAAGTAAACTGCATGACTCACTTGGCCCAACAACAGTTTCACACCTCTCCAAAGGCTGCATTTATCCTAAGACAGCTGGATAACCACTGGGTTGGCTGCTTCAGGCCAAGGTCATGTGCATGCCATCCCCTCTATAGGGGGGGGGGGGGGTCCACCAGGTTGGCGGTTCGTTTCCCAGCCCCCCCCCACCCCCCCACCCCACCCCGGGGTGAATGGATGGATGGGTCAATGAGAGGCCTGAATTGCGCAGCGCTTTGGAAACCGTGAAAGTTGATCCAAAAAAAAACGCCATCGAAGTGCAGTCCAGTGCATTTGCCATCCTCTCCTAGGTGGACAGCCGAGATCTGTGGAGGCCCGTTTTCTTGCACGCCGCTGAAGCAAACCCACCCCTCGCACAGCCGACGAGCGCGCAGCCTGAACACTGTGCCCTATCCTGGGCCCCTGTGGACTCCACTCCAGCTGGCTCCAGCACGCTGAAAAACCCCCTTGCCTTGACAATGTAGCAGCAGTCAGTCGGCTAACCTCCACCATTCAGCCCTCCTTTCATTGAACAGAGCCCTCAATTAGTACTCGCTGAGCCCACACTGTTCCCAGGCACACACAAGCCAGGGACCAGCCGTGCAAATCCCCCCCTGCTTTCTGTCTCTTGCTCTTTGTTTCTTTCTCCGAGAGATATATTGCCTGTCAACTCAGGAAGTGACATTTGGTTCAATGTTGTTTGCCTGGCCAAGGCTACGCTCAGCGATCACAGGGTCCACCACCCGCCTCATACAAGTAGACAAACATGTACCCTGACTGTTCCTCCCAGAACGAACACAAACCCCGTGCTGTGGCTCTCAGCCGTGTGGAGGACAAAAGATAAAACGCAACGTTCGGAACCGAAGCATTTGGATCCCAACCAATTCAATCGAGAAAAGAAATCCCCAAGCAAACGCTGTGCTGCGTGACACGGATTGGGCCGAGCGCACACATTCGAAATGGCTTTACTAAATAAGAGTCCCGTGTACATCTCCGACGCTAGCCGTCAGGCAAAAAGCCAGGGGGGGGGGGGGGGGGCGGGGGGGGGGGGGGCGGGGGGGCCCTTGTCCGGGCGTGACGCAGAGTGCGTAGGGGCTTGCTTTAGGGGAGCGAGGCACTCACAGCTCCAGGACGAGCACCACGTCGGTGCGGTTCTCGAACACGTCGTGCAGCGTGATGATGTTGGGGTGCTGGAGCTGCTGCAGGATGTCCACCTCTCGCTCGATCTCCTCTCGCCTCACGCCGCGCCGGCTGGCGCGGCTCTGCCGCTTCCTGATGAACTTGGCGGCGTACTCCGCGCCGGTGCTCCTCTCCCGGCAACGCTTGACCACGGCAAACTGCCCGCTGCGGACAACAGACAGACAACGGGGTCAGTGACATCCGTGGGGACCTCGTGCTCCATGGCAATGGAACTGGGGTGCTTGGCAAATAAACAGTGTGTGTGTGTGTGTGTGTGTGTGTGTGTGTGATGTGTGTTGGTGGTGGTGGGGTCTCACAAATGGACAATAGCCAGAGGGGTCAAAGGTCTGTGACTCATGTCCCCATTTGCAGAAACATGAGATTGGGCCGCTTCATTCAGCCGCTTTCCAAAGGAAGTTGTGCAACGTATTCATGGGCAGCTTCTGGCTCTCTGGAACACAAACCCTAGAGGCTTCTTCGGTGGGGAGCCAGATCACAGCCCCACACCCAGGAGAAGAGAGGGGAACTTCACCACACCACCAATAATGCTGTTCCCTTTTTTGGGTGCAGCTGAGGGGAAGTCTAGGAGGAAATCCGTTGTGTGTGTGTGTGTGTGTGTGTGTGTGTGTGTGTGTGTGTGAGAGTGAGAGAGAGAAGGAGTAGGATGAAGCATCATTTCTCTGAGCCAGAGAGAGAAACAAAGAGCACAGTGCGATCCTCCCACAGGGAGAATCATCCTGCCAAATATCTGAGCCATCGAAAAGAAGTCCAACTGAAATCCCTCCAAACCTCCAACTAAATTCACAACAGACATTGGGCTGACAATAAATTATTAGACTTAATCGGATCGTGAGTTGGAAGGTTAACACTTAACTCTTTTTGTTAACACGGTGAAAACCATATGAATTTAAGTTTCGGGGTGAAAAGTTCACGTCTCGATGTGTAAGAGGGGGGAGAAACACATGCACACAGTTCTATGTGAAGGCGTGACACATCTGGACCCTTCATATAATTGAATGAAAACATGTAGAGAATGTGTGTGAACGTTGCAAGATGACAGGCATTCCTTACTTTGTCACCCAGTTGAAAACATGTGTACTCTCTGTCTCGGACTGCTCCGATTACTCCGGTGAGAATCAGTCTCGACTAAACCTAACACTCCTGCTACTTGCATCGAATCTGCGTCAGTGTGCTGTGCGTGTGTGTGAGAGTGTGTGAGAGATCCACTTCCCTTCTCTTGACAGGGTAAGGCTCTTGGGGAATGCGGGGTTGGAACAGAGAGGGACTGAGATAAGTAAACATGGATGGGTGATAGCTAGCACTTAGAGGAGCCCTTTGCTAATGTTCCTATTCAGAGCTAGCTGAAAAGCAGCCACAGTAACGAAATGGTTTGCATACAAATAGAAATACAAATGAATACAAAAGGGAATAACATCTTATACCTAATCTACAAATACTTTTCCATACACCCTAAATCTACAGAGCATCTGTTCCAACTAGTGGTTGACCATGACCATGGACAACCATTTCCACGTCCCATGGAGAGACTCCAGGGAGGCTGTGATAGGCTGTGTCCAGGCAGGGTCCAGCAATACTGATGCTGGTCTTAAAATAGTCCCCACCTCAGCCCATCACGGTCAGCCTCCCCTTGCTGCTGCTGCTGCTGCTGCTGTTGCTGGGGGTGGGGGTGGGGGGGTGTGAATGAAGGGGTGCTCGACACCGGGTCTGAACGGGTGGAGGCATTCAGGGATAGGAGGCTAGGGAGATGGACGGATGGAAAGGAGAGATAGGTAAAAAAAATACCGAGTGGATAGGGTGTCACAAAGGGGGGTGGGGTGCTTTCCCGTCTGTAGCAGCCCACCTCAACAGCAGCCCACTCAGGTTAGCTTTCGAAGGAGCAAGGCAAACCCCACCCACGTCACTCAACCACCTCTCTCTGTGTTTTGCCCACGGCCAACAAGACCTTTGCAAGAATTGGAGACATTAAGGACGATAATCGTTACTGATCCAATTTTACCCTTCAAAAGGTTTTTTGTGGAGATGGGGGTTAGAGAGGGTATGGCATGATAGTTCCGTGAAGTATTTATTTTTTTCTAAACTGAATTATCTCATTATCCTTTTATTGCCCCAAGAAACGATCTTCTGTGGACTGCTTGGAATACCATGTCGATCTTCTTTAGAGAAAACGAAAGAGGGAGAGAGTGAGTAAATAAGACGCAGGTCCAGACCCACCTAAACAGGTGGAGACAAAACAAATGTCCCTGAGGCTGCCATTCCAGCCACCCACACGCAATGTAAACCTAGGGGGCTGGAGTGGAGCAAAGCTGACGAAGTCCTGGCATCTCATGTTCTTTCCATTTGTTCTCGCCGTGGAACGTGTCACCCCCAGAGACCTCACAGAAAGGCCAACCCTGCCCGAGACCACACTTGCTTTTCTAAGAGGTGTTTGTTTCAAATACAAAATAAAAAAACGACCACCATAAAAACGATAGGTTCTCTTTAGATGAGGAATTGTCATGTAGAAGACCGGACATAAATTCCCCGCCCACACTTGAGTGTGACCAGACAGATTCAATTTCCGGCAAGGAAACCGATTTGTGCGAGACTCCTAAGAATCCTTTTTATTGAACGAATGCCATTCTCTCAGCAGAAACAATAGCTATGGAATCGTTAAATTGCATGTCGGCTTGAGGGGACTGGGTGTTGTAGTCCGTCGAGGCATAGGGAGGGAGTGAAGCGGAGGGGAGTGGGGTTCCATAGCGGGCGTGCCGGCTGTCTTAGCTCTAAGCTGGCCAGCGGGGCTGACAGCCCCAGGCCTCTTTGCAGTTTCCACTTCCAACAGCTGAAGGTCATTAGACAGCAACAAGGTTGGCGGCGGAGCGCTCCTGGCGGAGCGCTCGGAGCAACACTCAACGTATGTCGCACCCTCAGCCACCTCTGGGATAGAGAGAGTTTTGTAACTGACCAGACCCGGCCAAACGATCCCTGTGCCTGCTGGCTACGATTATGAAATTCCTTTGATGAGCGGCAGGCTTTCATAACAAAGTTACATAGATGGTTGGCGATGCGACACCTTAACACTATCATCTGGTTGGTTAAGCAACGTGCCTTTTCACACGAGCCAAACAGCAGAACCAGGGGAACCTCGGTAACAGCAAGGATGAGCCCACGTCAGGGCTGGAATTCCAGGAATGGAAAGCGAGGGGCGCGGGGGTGGACCGGGGACACACGGAGAGAGTTCCTTCCAGACAGCCGATGTTAATAAGCCCGTTTCCTCACCCACCCAAAGCTCAGCAACGACCAGTTCCACAATCAGACGACACAGATTCTGTCCCTCACAAGGGCAGGGCTCAGGCCTCTGCAACAGAGCCATCGGATCATTGGAGAACAGATATAGAGATGGTCTTGCATGTCCTGCGGGGATTCGTGGAACCCGTTTCCCTAACAACCGTGGGGCCGTTTCACTTGGACCGATCAACAGCTCTGTAAGGCCAAATGGAGCCTGAACATATGAACCATGTCAAGGCAAATGTCAAACCCAGCGCATGGAATTTAAAGGGAACTCACCGATCTGCAAATGTATCGTTTCCTTTTCCAATTCCGGCTGACCTTTTTTTTTTACGAATTCATGAGAAATGTTGCTGTACCAGATGATAGCCAACCATCGATGCACATCCCCCGATTCAACACGAGCGTCTAACCTTGTGTGTGAACTTGTTCACTTCCCCTTTTCATAATTAGCCATATGGGCCGAACAGCGGCTCTAGCCTACACATTAGGGGGAAGTGTTAACGCTTTTATGTTTATGAAACTAAAGTAAGAAAACAATAGGGCTTCCTGGCCGCCAGATGCTCATGGGAACAACATCCTGTGGCTGTCTGGAGGTGAGGGATGAGCGGCAAGAACCAACAAGTCCGAGAACACGTTCGACAAGAAGAACCGTCTAGCCGGTGTCGTGTGGCCGCACTGGCACCATGGCCCCGGTTCACAGGAGTTCAGGTATCAAGGTTCTAGAAGAAGGGCTTGCTGTATTTACTGTCCACACCATCTATGGACTTGTGTCAACTTCTGTTGACATTAGCGAAGGCCACGGTGTTTTGTCAGGTTCACTTTGTCCTCTGTGTTCACAGAGGAAGCCGCTTCCCAGCCTTTGCTTAGGCAGGGCATTACCTAAAGTCTCACCACAGCCTCCACCTGCCCCAGCGAAGCCCCAGAACAGCTGTAGCCACTCACCAGGGCACATTACCTGTCATCAGCACCAGAAATACAGGTAGAGCTCACAAAGGAGGCGCTCACAAAGGCCTTAGACCTCGGTTGGGTATGGGTAACATTCAGCACTGTCTCCTTCTCATTTCGTGAGCAGTAGCTTGCACAAAATGACTGTTGTATGAGCCAATCAAATTCTCCCCAAGCGACGTTGTGGGTAGGGAAAGGGAAGACGCAGGAAAAACAAACATTTCAACTGTAAGAGGCACGGCTGCACTGGAGGAACACTGGCGCGCACAGCATAGCTCCAGCATAACCCCCCTGAGATCAGCTTACACAACCCTCTCAGACTACCTCCAGGGCAGAGTGAGTAAGAGCTCCACGCCGCACGCAAGCAAAGCTAAGCCCACACCCGGTCCACGGGTGGGGTCGGGGCAGCCCCCCACCCCCCGTTGGAGCAGTGCAAACGTCACACACACGGGAGAGAGTGACGAGGAGAGCCCTGGTTTGACTAACGAGCTGACAGGACTGGAGGTGTTGATGAAATTCCGCGCCGCGTCCTTGACACTTCCTCTTTGGGGTTCCACGCGTCTCTGGCTCGCTTTTGACGCCAGCCCCTCCGTTCCTCACGGGGAGCGATAACACGCAAATGAAACCACAACGACGGACGCCGCCAATTCCCCTCATGGGTTTCATTGTTCCACCACGTAATGTTAGTCAGTGGTATTACGCAATATTTGGCAGCGACTTTTGGAGTACCTCCCCGATCCTCAAGCATCTAAACGGGTCTCATTGACATCCCGAAACATTTTGAAGACAGGTCGAAGGCCCGTGTAACGTTTCATAAGAACATCAGGGAGCATACATGAGGGAATATGTCTGTATCAGGAAAAAAAAATGAATGGACATGAATCCCTCAAGTGACAATCAATCTGTAAACTCAGCCAGGGTGACCATGTGACCTCTAAACTCTGCACAGGAAAAGGGACGGTCTACCTTTTCTCTCTGAGGGTGTGCCCGTCTGTGCCAGAACAGAAAACAGTGTCCAACTCCCTTGCGTTGATGGAGTTATGTTTTAACATGTCATGAAAACACAAGTGGGGCCCACCTTTTCCTTTCCCACTTAAACGGAACCCCTACAGAAGAACTGTAACATCCCATCGAGAATATTGCACTCTTAGAGACTTCCTTATTAATAATGCTTTCAAGATGTTGATGACTTAGTTCCTAGTTTGACTGTCCGGGTTTGAAATGGGATAGAATTAAAAAAATGTCCTGCTCTGTATGTAGAAGACATTACAAACCAGAAAATAGCCCATTACTTGGTTAACCACTAACCCCTGAACTTTATCCGTTATCGTAAACTTCAACGTACTTAACGCCCTGGGACTGCCCTTCCCGAACTTCAACAGGCCAGCTGTTTGCATTTCTCTGTGCCTTAAGGACACTCCTGGTGGTCACTAGGGCAGAAGGCGTGTGGGAGGTAATTGGCATAGCTGAGAAATGAGCTCACAGTGAGCTGGACTGAACCATCCAAAGGAATTCCTCAAAATACATAATAAAAGCTTTGAAGTAACACACTCACCTTCCCAGCTCTTCTCCAATTTCATAAAAGTCCTCCACTTTCTGTTGCTTGAACACAGCCATGCCCAATGTCCTCATTAGAGTAGATTATCTCCTTGTAAACATGTAACACCAATGTCTGCCTCTCTTCCCTCTGTATGTCACTCTGTCTATGAGTCTTTCTCTTCCTTCCTCTTCTCAAGCACGGCCCTGTGGTTGAGCAAAAAAGGCAAGTCAACCTGACTGATGTTGCTGGATTGTCTGACAGCAGAGAGAGTGAATCCCCTCTCGACCCCACATGTTCTAGCTTGCCGTGCAAAATTCCAATTGGACTCAAGAGGTGTGTCTCCACTACCTCCACACGTGTCATGTACAATCTCTACCATGCAACACAAAAACAAACAGAACATTAAGTCTGTTAAACAATGCTAAATACGTGTTGCGTAATCCTAAACCTAAGCAGCAATGACACTGTTAGTGGGCTCACTTTATTCAATGAGAATTCGGCCAAGCTGGTTGGTTTAGATCTTGTGATCATAATCAGGATAAAAAAAAATCTGGAGTAAAATAACATTTTAGTACATGGAAATGCGTATTTCTGCAACGGCTGGTTTAGGTATGACAGATTTTCCTCCATCATTTCTTACGTTAGGCTATTACAACTGTCGACTGATGCAAGTAGCAAAGTAAATTCATACAAGAAAAACAGAAATAAGTGATGAAACAATCATTTGAAACAATATCGTTTCGTTTCGAGCGATCCTACAACGTGATGACTCATATCAAATTCATACATACCAAATCAGAAGTTAGGCTTGAGTTGCATTACCATTATCTTGCTTCTCAGTTGGTCACTTCTCTCTGACGATGCTGGGAAATCCGTTGTTGAGTCTGGCCACTTGTCCAGCTCTAAAGTTTTTGTGGTGGCTGTTTAAGGGTGTAGTAAAGCACGTGCTTTTGTTTCTAAAGCAGCTATCTGGGGTACGCCCCCTGATGGTTTATTATGAAACTATATGGAATGTATATTTTTTAAACGAAATTAGATTTAAAATAGATAGTATGCTAAAAGAATTGCATGTGAAATGCAAGATCGTAAGAGATCGACATTATATATAAATATACATAAATATATAAATATGCATAAAAAAAAACTACAAACTAGACTTAATCAGCTAAATTTGTTTATTGGATTTTCATTTGACTGATAAGAAACATCAATATAACTTTGTATATTGAACGAAATACATGAGTGTACATTTCTGCAACGGCCAAGTATATTCACATGAACAAAAACGAATGTCGAATATAAAAAATGGTAATATGGCACAAAGGGCGTTTGGTTATGGCATTGAAGAGCAAAAATAATAGAACTAATTTGCCACTAGTTTATACTTTTTTTTATACAAAAAAGGAGAAACCATGATATGTGACAGAATACATGATATACGACCTTCGGTGCATGCAGGATAAATAAGGCCTAAAATGTAACAATACATTGACTCAATTGTGAATAAAAACGTTAATGGTGAACACAGCCAAGCCAAAGGGCCTGATTAAAAGGGAATCAAAGTAAACAAGACCCTGAAACGCTTATCTTCAGAGAGACCCGCTCTCAAAAGAAATGTTTGCATGTAGTTTGAATCAAGTTGTGTCTCTCTGCTCCTATCTGCAACTGTGCAAGTCTCACTGAGAAAACAATAAGGCCCCGTCCAGCGAAAAAAACAAGTTGTCAATGTGCTAACAATCAACCAAACGTGTTAATTTTGAACAAGAAACAATGACAGCTGTGGAAGTAAATACTTTGAGCTGCAGAAACCTAGTGCTTCACTCAATTCAACCGCCCCTCTGATTCCATGATGAGTTCTATTTGATCAAAACATCCTCACTCAAAAACGGTTATCCAGATAAATCATGTTGTTGTAATATTTCATATAAAACATTCACATTACTATCACCAATCAAAGTCTCTCCCGAAAACGCCCTATGGTAATCTCACTTTCTCAAACTCAACTGTGAAGCAACAATTTAGCTAAAGAAGAAATGTCACAGCGCCTCCATGAGGTGAAACAATGCAATGACCATAGAAGAACAAAGAAGCTGATAGAATGACAGTTTAAAGTTGCAGTTTTTGTAGCAAGGGTGCAAAGTACAACGAATACAATGCATTGCAGGATGCAAACCAGGTTTTGCACTCGCGGTTCGGGGTAAACACATTCAATACTTAAACAATGCCCCGATTTCTGAGACAAAAACGTGGCTAAGAGCATTGTGTTTCAGGTGGGAAGGGTAGGTTGAACATGAAATGAATACATCCATCTATAATGTCACATGCACTAATATGCAGGACCTTATGGCCTGGATCCTGAAGAAATACAAGCCCAGCCTTGCCCAAAAAGTAGCTTTCACAGACTGAATACGTGCTCACTGACATTCTCTAGCCGTTGAAGTGACGTGAGAGGCAAGATATGGTTTTGTGTGTGCATAAGTGATATTTCATGGATAGCTCAGAGACAGCATACAGATACTTATCCCTACAGCTTTTACTATCGGTCCAGTCGTGATGGAGTCAGACTTGAACTTACATGGGTTAAGATTCGTTTTCATGTAAACTTCCAATCAAACGGAATCTGAATAAAAGTGATTTAAGTGCATAACAAAAGGAACACATACGTATACGAGGTATGTTGTGTGGGAATGGGGTGAGTAAACAACAACAACAACAACAACAACAACAGGGACAAACCATCTGATAATGTAAAAAACCTACCGCTTAACAGACAAAGCAATGATAGGCCATTCTTAATATTGACTTTCATTAAAAAAAAAGGGGGGAAATGCTTCGTAAAATAAAAAAATAAAAAGTTATATTCCAAATAATACAATCATTCCCTCTACCTGAATGAAATTCTATCATCCTAAACAAACTGTTAAAAACACTGATTCAGATTGCCGGGGTTTAGATATGTCTCAAAGATGGAAGGAGTGACGCTATCAGTCTATTGACGATTCCAGTTGTCACAGCAGAAAATCCTAAAAACAAACAAACAATTTAGCCTAGTTTTTTTTTCTTTCTTTTGACAAAAAAATGGCAGGAATACTGATAGTGAAGATCATTTTGGCACTTAATATGTTGGTCCTTGGAAGCTGCTTTGTGCATCGAGAGGGATAGGGGTTGAGTGTTGCAGCTAGGACGCCAACGTTGGGAGCCCCTCATTAGGGAAGAAGAAGAAGAAAAATCAGGGGACCCTGACCGACTGGGAGCTAGTTGTCCTCGTCGTCGTCGCTGATGAGGATCTTCCCGTCCTGGGTCTCCCTCTCCCGGAGAAAGGTTTGGCGGATGGCCTCCAGCTCGGTCAGCTCCAGACGGACCTTCTCCAGGTGGAAGGTGCGACGGCTCTGGATCTGCCTCAGGGGGAACGGGTTCATGCCCACAAAGGCCATGGTCATCAGCTTCCTGCAAGCAGAGACACAATCACAGGGAAAAAAGGTAAGTATATTCAATTCAATTCGAAAAACTTTATTGTTATAAAATTGTCTTTAGTTGGGGGCTCACAAATCAACATTAAAACAGACCTATAAAAGACTCAAATAACATTAAAATCCATATAAACACAATAAATAAGAGCAGGTGAGCTGTCTTAAGACTGTATAAGACGTTGATAAGACAGCAATAGATAGTAAAAGGAAAACAAGTTTAAACCAAGCACCTCAATGACATCTACTTTTTACCTGGAGTCCAAGATTGTGCAAGTGAAGTAGCGCAGATACTTGAAAATGGCTGTGGAGTCCTGCAATTTCAGAAACTCTTCCTCTTTGTACTTGAAGAGAGCAAGGGCATAGCGGAATATGATCTGCAGAGACAGTGCGAGAACCTTTTGTATTCCCTCTCCTCTGTACTCAGGAGACATTTTCGAGGTTAAAATTGAAGGCTGATCGAGATAAATGTTGATTTCATATTTCTAGAAATAGCAAAAACAAAGAGGATCAACTTTTTTTTTTCTTTCTATTTACTGATTCAATATCCTAGCCATTTGCTGGCTGTTCTCTTAGACACAGATATGGGCCTTTGACTTCTCGAACAAAACGCCATCGCATCCCAGCAGTTCCTTCTTTTTAAAATCTCTGCAGTTCTAAAAGTGGATCAGTGAGTTCAGGCGAAGTCGGCGTTTGGGTAACATAACCTCTTGAGTTCAGAGCAGCCCTACCTTAGGCCCCTCGTAGAGTAACGTGTCCCAGATCTTAAACAGGATGTCGCTGGCCAAGCTGTCCACAAAGACCACCAGGAACCAGTTGAAGGTGATGAGGGAGAAGTCCACCTTGTAGGCCTCAAAGTGGGCATGGAGCCTGGGCAGCTTCTCACTCATCAGGTCCTTGAACACGCGCTGGTCCACCTGAACACACACACACACACACACACACTTATACACATGCACACAAGTAGGCCATGTGCAAGAAGGATATAACTGGCTGTTTTCACAGGGAAACATTGCTGCTAGAGCAGCAGACAATGGGGGGGATACAAAAACCAGTAGCACCGAGCTCCCCGAGCCGAATGCTGCCACGCATTCCTGGACAGCTGAGTCATGAGCAGCAACGTCTGTCACATGTTTACCACCTCTTCCAAAGTGGAGCCGCCAGTTGACGAGGAGGCAACAGCCTAGTTCCCACAGCTGTTGCCCTCTAGATAGGGACTTTGCTGACCTGCGAGCCCAGCAGTGTCTTGGTGTAATAGTCCCTTGGCATGAAGACCTCCACGATGGTGATCAGGCACCAAAAAGCGTCCTCTTGGTCCAGATAGAGCAGGGCGATGGCGACGAGCCTGGGAGGAAAACAGACGAGTTGAAGGATGGAACAACATACGAACACGTTTAAAAGACTGAACTGCCACGTCGCCGTAGATACATGGAGTTATGAAACGTTGAACAATGTTGAACAATTACATCTGCCCCAGTCTGCTCAATGTATCTGCAACTCTGCAACGTTCTAATGCAGTCAGGTCAATGTGTGCCTTTTCAAATAGTAACTTTTTAAGAGTACATGACTTACAGAAATTTGCAGACAGACGTTGCTTTTCAAATGTTAAGGATCCTTCCAGCTCAATGGCCTAACTTACTGAGATACAAGCAGTTCCTGATTTTTGCCAGTTCTTTTACCGGTCCTTCCTCCTGCAGTATACAATACAGGAGCCCAGATTACTGGACTAATGTCATGACATTAGCAACAGTTTGGTACCGGGAGTCAGTCCCGTGCTCCGCCAACTGAGCTACGAGATCACAAACGGACTTAAACCGAACACAACTGGAGCTTCCAGTATGGCGCGTTACCAGAGGGAAACACCACATGTAAACCTGGCGCGGTAAATAATGGGCCGACGGTACCTGTTGAGTCCCTGGCAGTAGCCTATGTCGGGGTTCCTCCAGGAAAAGGCCATCAGCACGTTCCTGAGCTTCTGGATCCCCTGGGCGCTGGGTGAGGAGTAGTGCTTGTTGTTGGGCAGAGTGCGCAGCAGGTCCAGCTCAATCTGCTTGGACGCCGGGTTCTGCTTGGCCCGCACCACGTTCAGGAGCGTCTCGTAGTAGTCGGGGGCCAGGCGCTCGCGGAACTTGCGGGTGTGGAAGCCGACGCACCACCGCCACACCTGGGAGCGGTGCACGTGGGGTACGCCGGCGCGCATCAGGGCCTTGAGCTCCGGGGAGCGGACCATCTCCCGGTTCATGGTGCCGGCCAGGTAGTTGTCCCACTTGACCCCCACCGACACCTCCTGGTCCGTCAGGGAGAGAGACCTGAGCTCCAGGGCTCGGACCTTGGCCACCAGCTTGTCCTCCTCGTCGTCTTCCTCCGGCACTGTCTTGAAGCCGTACACGTCGTACTCACTGACCACAGAGGAGGTGCGATAATACCATAACGTAATAACAGAATAGCATGTACAAATATCTTGCATCAAGCTAATATATCGAATAAATCTTAGTACAAGATGAATTATCTTCCTATGATTCGTGGAATTGGGATTCTTTCAAGACATACTTGTCAATGATAATTTTCTAGTTCAATTGGCAGATAATTTAGCTGCTTTGTTTGCGTTTATCTTATCTTATCTTATCTCATTTCCATATATTATTTCTCAATTTCTTGTGAGGCATTGTTTGCAGTGTACTGGTAGATGGGAAAAGTAGTTGATGTTAAGGAGGATCTACCTGACAGAGTGAGGTTTGAAGATGGTGTGCTCCTGCTGCTCACTGCTGTCCACCTGCAGGGCGTCCTCCAGCAGCCTGGAGATGACCTCCCCAGCTGGACTCTGGTCTGAACACACAGGGGCCTTCACCTCCTGGAGCAGCACCAAGTACTTGCTCTCCAACTGGCACAGCTGGGCCTCCAGGAAAGTGCACTGAGACAGACACAAACACACATCATTTGCCCATTTCCGCTGACAAAGGGGCACATACGTCGTTTCTTCTTCCGTAAGATAGCGATTTCAAACGAGTGATGCAGAGGGCACTCGGTGCGGCGAACAAACACATCATTTTTGCATTCAACTTTTGCTGTAAAAACAACTAGTTTCTTCTTCCTTATTTTTGTTCGAGGGATGCAGAGGGCACTCGCTACAGGTAACGGTGGGAACTTCCTCTAAGTGCCTCTCACCCACTTCCTTTTCCTCTTAGCACAGCATACTTAGGCCTTTTAGATTTGATTGGACTCCTCTAAATAGAAAACAGGTCAGGATGAAGCCAGTCCTCCAGTGGTACCTTGGCTTCCAGGGCCTTCTCTCTGCTCTCGGCATTCCTACGCAGCACCGTCAGTTCCAAGATCTCTTTATTCAGGAACTTGTTCTGGGATTTATAGCCTTGAAGACTATCCTGGAATGAGACGGATAAATACTATTTTCGTAAAAACACGTCAAGATCCTCAAACCAGTGTGCCGTTTTCTATTTTAAATATCAGGTAACTGTGTTTCTTCTGCTGCATAATAAGGTGTGCTGAATTTATATTGAGTTGGAACGTTAACTTCTTTTTCTCTTTCAAACCACAGGCACTTGCGGGTCTCCTACCTTAAGGGTGTCCACCTCCTGCTGCTCCTTGCCCAGGGTGGGAGAGCTGCAGTCCTGGGCCTGCTGGCTATCGCCTTCCCCTCCCTGCTGGGAGAGCTTGATGATGGCCTCATCCTTGGCCTGGATGGTCTCCATCATCATGCCCAGCTGCTCGTTCATCTCGCCCACCTTGACCTTCAGGCCCTTCAGCTCCTGCTGCAGGCTCTCCTTCTCCAGGGCCAGCCGTTCCATGTGGCCGCACAGCGCCTGGATCTGGCCGTCCTTCTCCTGGAGAAGGGCCTCTGTCTCAAGGGGTTTAGCCCCCCCTGGGGCAAGGCTTGGGGCTGGGACTGGGGATGGATCCGGGGCTGGGGTCAGGGCTGGGTTCAGGGCTAAGGCTGGGGTCACGGCTGGGGCTGGGGTCAGAGCTGGGGCTGGGGTGCTGGATTGCCGTCTCTCACACTGGGAGCTCCTTAGGGTTTGCTGCAGTAGCCTCACCAGTTCCTGGTAGACCAAATATAAAATGTATTTGCCTACACCAACAGAGACTCTTCGTTTAGGATGAAGGGGTAAATCATTTACATTTGGCCTCACAGAAAGGTCTAGTGTTTGACTAGACTGTGTTAACATGTTTTTACAATGACCTCATTCAGAGCTACAGCCAAAAATGACAATAATTAACATAGCATAGCCATACTGGTCTTTAAACAATTTGGGTGAATACAGAGAATCTGCCAGTGCATTTCATCAATTAGTTAGGCCAGAAATAAAACCTAATCCAGTTTCAGAAGCATGAAATATTTAAGGGTGAATAATATCAAGGCCAAATGAAGTCAAATGGATCACTAAAGTAGGATTAAACAAACAAGGTTCGGAGGTTAAGACATACATTTGTTAAACGCTTAACTGCTTATTCAAGTAAGTTATGCCCAAATACATTTTGGGTGCATAACGCATAATATACCACAATCAGCAAATATGTCATTGTAGGTTTAGTCTGAGGTGATTACATTTCTGATCAAAAGGGACATCTAATTAGACTTTTCAGATTAATATGTTGGTTATCCCCAAGTTTTCTACATGCTTTACGTGGTTATTTTAACACCAAACTGTCAATCTTTTTGAACCTTTAGTTAAAGGGTTTTGTCAGTAGTTTGTCAGGCACACTTTTAAATGGACAGACATATTTTCCAATACCCCTTCTCTGGTGGCTGTCCGGGCCCTGGGCCTGCCCCACAACAAAACAAAGAAGAGTGAATCAGCGGTGGTTGACACCGACAACATTTATCAAGAGAACCTCCGTGTCTTGGGTTTCCATCTCCTGTATGACTAAATATTGTTTCACCATCTTCCAGGAGGTGGTAGGCAGTTTCTTACTGTCACAGATACACAAACACTTACTTCAGCTGCCCCCCCCCCCTCCCCCTCCCACACACACACACACACACAGACACACTGGTCTAAAGTAAACTTACGAGAAGCGATTCAGTAGAAACTAAAATAGCAGGTTGACAGAATGCGTGTCTTCTCTCTTGTACATGGGCATATCTCTGACAATCCATGACTACCTGGAGAACCTCAGCATTGTCTTGTGATTGATCTAGGAGTGTGTGCGAGTGTGTGTGTGTGTGTGTGTGTGTGTGTGTGTGTACCTTGTGGCTGGCCAGCTCCTCTTTGAGATTGGCCTGCTCCTGGCGCAGGCTGCTCAGCTCCTCCTGCTGGGTCTGGAGGCGCAGCTGCATCTCCGAGGCCTTGCTGCCGTTGCACTCCGCCAGCGAGCTCTCTGCGCTGCGGCCAAACTTCATGTCCCGGAGGAAGGGCCGCTTGGGGAGGGCCGAGTTCCGGCGGAAGTCAAAGGTGAATGCCGAGCCAATGGAGTCTGAAAGGAAAAGGTCAAAGGTAACAACGCTGGACAAGTAAATGGCACCGTGGAAAAATTGCTTAGACATGGCGTAGGTTTTCTGGATCAATGTTATAAAACTGAAGTCTTCTATCTTACTTCAGGAGGGGACCTAGAAATTCCAATTTTGCCTTTGTGTTCTACATCGACTTCATCGACCCGTCAGAAAGGTCAACTGATACAAAAAAGTGAAGGACTGTGTTCAGCGCCGATGTCTCTTATCTATCTGGGCTTGGAATGCAGTCTAAGTGGGGCAAAGGTCATGTCGTTTTAAGGCCTGGCGGTAGTCGGCTGGCAGGGCTGAGCCGGGCGGGGAGTGGACATACATCTGTGTGCGTCTAGTGAGGCCTTGTGTTCGGGAGCGCTGTCCTTGGCTTGGGGAGGAGTGTCCACCAGCTCCCACTCCTCGGAGCTGTTGCTGGTGTAGAACACGCTGCGTCGGTGCTCCCCGCCTCGGCCCGGCCGCAGGTGGGACATGGAGTTCCTGGCAGGGCGGAGGTTTCCGTGAGGAGAGGGTCAAAAAGAGAAGGGATGGACAGGATGTTAAAACAACGGCGTTATTCTTATCACAAGTCTTATCCATACAGAGAAGCAGAGTGCACCATAATTCAGTGCATGTTGAGTCATGCCAGGTCTAAGAGGACAAGGGTTAAGAAAAGGCCTGGTACCATACGAAATACAAAAACAAAATGAACACTTGTAGTTGTTTCCAGTATTAGAAACAGAGACACTGCCTGTGGTTTCCTCCTTCATTTCTCAAGAAACAGACCCGAGATTGGCGACATAATTGCACAACGACACAGTAGCTTGCCACTGGAGGAAGAGAGCAATGCCTTACACACAGTAGTGCCCATTGCTAGCATGTCTTTGGAAATGTTAGCACTTTATCAGAGCAACGGTTTAGCTTTTTGTGTGACTGGGCTGAAAGGTGGAACTAGCTACATATATGCTTACAGCCTTGGACTTCACACGGTTAGGATATTTCCAACTCTTGTGTCTCTCTGTATACGTTTCTACTGTGTTGATTAGGTGAAATGCAGTAGTAGACACATTCTCTGTAAAAGTCTTGAAAACTCTCTCACTCTTGTTCAGCCCCTCACCCTTGAAGGACTACATAGAGATCTTCCTTATTATAGCAATATTAAGGGACTCCTGGTACACAGCAAAACACCAGTCAATCCTGTTTAACTGGCACTAAACCCAAAGACCTGAGCACTTTCCCTGTAGCAGCTACGGCCCCGTAATTATCTCTCAGGCAGGGCTCTTACCTTAGCTCTGTGCCCCAGTTTTTGAGGGAGAAGTTCAGGGGATTGGCGGGACTTCGGGCCGACTGGACACCCACCATGCCTTCGCTTTCGGCCTCCATGGCAAAGTCGCTGCGGACCTTCTCCATGCTCTCGCAAGGCTTCTCAAAGACAAAGGCATCTGCAGGACAGCAACAAACACACCGTGCCGTCAGTGACGCGGCTCCCCTCCACCTGAGCCGACCGGGTAGTACTTCAAAAACGACAGCATCGGTTCAACCCGACGCCAGGCCAACCATTCGAACAACCAGGAACCAAAGCGGGCAGAGAAGAACCACCTCTCGTTACGCCCTGTCTGCCGCGCTGTCTGCCCAGCAGGCTCAGTGCCAGCCAGGGGGTATCTGTGGGTTTCCCCACGCAGCAGACACAGAGGGCCATGGACCGGCATGGCTGCCACGGGGTCTGCAGGCCTGGACCTTCAGATCACCTCCAATATTCAAAGAAACTCCCACCAAGCGCTGCGGTCAAAATTATACAGACCCAATAATCCCTGTGAGACGTTAGGTCTCTTTCTCCAATTTGGCTACACTCTTTAGTAAACAGGTCATCTGCTCTGTGGAGATCAAGAAATTCCATAACGGGTCAAGGGATAAAGCCTTGGCAGCCTTCCACATCTAAACAGAAAAAGGAGAAGAGTAGGAGCCACTGTGTGCTCCATCTGGCCGACGGCTCGATTAGAGCCAAATGTGCTCCCACAGTATGCGCTGTGCGAATTTCCGAAACAGGAAAATGTTAAGGAGAAAATGCAGCACCAAAACCAGACCAAACCATGACCAATACCAACATTAAAGCATGCAATAGGCTTTGGAGTGGCCTCCACAGATGTTTAGCGACTAAATGTTGTCTTGTTTTATTACAGTCGGATATCTGGGCATATCTTCCGGTCTTATTTGTCAGACTGAACTGGGGACGGTACAGGAATGTTCTTTGGACCAACTTTGCGGAACTGTACATGTTTTGGTTTTGGCATATCCATGTTGGTCTACAGCAATGGGCTCATGGATGATGCATTAAGCCATTAAAGTATTTGTCCAAGACGTTGACATTTTATGCTAAAGTGATGCTACCAGCTGGGTACAGCGGTTTTCTCTCACCACGGATATATTGAGACGCTTTAAGATCTGCTGAGGCACAGTCAGCTGGCTAGAGCTTTTTAAAAGGAGTTAAATTAGCTTCTGCTGTATTAAAAGAGGAAACAAGACTAAACTTCACAAGACAACCAGAGCACACCTGCCAGGATCTTATGGACAATGTAAATAGCAAAAGGAAAAAGTTGGCTTATTTGACACAGACATAGGGAGGCAAACATAAAGCAGTGCAAATAATCATTTTTTTCAGGTTCACCATGGTGGTGGTTGGATTAATGATTACTTGTACTGAGAATTAAAGAATTCAGCTATCGACATCATCGTATTTTGCCACTCCTTGTGGCAACATACTGCGACTCTAACAAACATCTGGTGTTTACCTTCAACTGTGAAGCCATCTGTGTGCATGTGAGAAAAATGGGGCAAAGCAATGGCTTTTAGAAAGTCAGATTAAGTGTGTGTGTTCTCTGTTACCCACCACTGTCTTTGGCCACCAGGCCTGTGTGTGGGTAGGGAAGGGTAGGAGAGCTCCAACTGTCCCTCTGACCAGACCCTCGGGTGGTGCTGAACTCCCAGCGCTTCTGTTGCAACTCTTGGAGCCAGTAGTGCATGACCTGTCGGTTAGGGGCCTGGGAACATACACAGATGGTCACAGCTAAAAAGCGTTTGATCTATTTGTTACAGAACCATTTAGCAGCACATATAGTCTTAAATAAGATACCACTATCACTAAGCAACTGTTGGAGGAACCACTTTACATCTCCAAAGCACGGTGGTAATGGTTCGAAACTTCAAAACTACTGGTCATGTGTTAAAACACAGGAGGTAGTTTCGGTCTCAGTTCCAGGCAAAAAGGTGCAATCTTTTGGTAAGGTGTTAATTGTTAACCATTCACTCAACTTTTGAGGGGAAACTTTGTGTTTAGGAAAAGGCTTAAATGGGTGGTCGTGATATGAGATTTTATGTTCAGTGTAAGACCTGCCATTGACTGATCACCAGCAGAAAGTTGCTTTCCTGCAATCCACATGTATGTAATCTCAAGATAAAGACTCAACAGAGTGGGACAAACTGTCACTCTGAGAGACAGTTAATCCAATAGACACACGGGCTGATATTCACATAATCAGTGTATGAACTGGCTATAAATCTATTGTTTTTGTTAATAGAGCAACAGATTGAATTGTGCACAAAATCATTTCATTAAGGCCGTGTCTAAATTTTGGTTCGAATTGAATGCCCTGCTTACTAACTACTGTTTTGAAACTTTTCCTCAGGGGTATTGCAACAAATTCCCTCATAACAGGTATCCTCTGTCTGTCACGGTGTCTACAAAAGATAGCGATCAGCTGACACTCAGAATAACATCTGGCCAGCAGGAAAGGGTGTGTCTGTCTGTCTTCTTAAAACTTAGAACTAATTCACGCTACAGACGTGCATAATTAAGCATGCTGGACGCCAGTGTATTGGAATAGGCCTACCTTGAGTAGAAACTCCTTGCCCGAAGTACGTATTTCAAACTGCCCTTCATCCCCCTCGACATCGTAACTAAAGCATGCATCTCCTACTTCGATATGTCCAAGGGGTAAGGCGTCTTGAGGAGTCTTGAAATAATACAAATAGCATTTCCTCGGATCATAGACAAACCACCTCGGTTTATAACCCCTTAGCGGTCCCTTCCCTGCAAGTTTATTCAAGTAGCCGCATAATTTCGGAACTTGCTCTTTCGCAGCTTCAAGTTCCGCCAAATCCACGGACTTGGAGGCCTGAATCCGAGAGGCTGTTGGAGAATTTGTTTCGCTGACATCCCCTTCATGCATCTTTCCTCGAACTTTGTTCATCCACAGCGGATACACATTTATGTTTCCATCCACATGACCGCTTACACTCTGTACACAGGTACAATGGGAAATGTAGTTTTTATGGTGAAATGGTATTGTGGCGCTTGGTCTACCAGCAGGTGGTAGTAGAATACAAGTCATCTGAATTTAGTTTTAACATTGGAACAAATTGTAGTGTTGTATATTATTATTATTATTATTATACGATTAACACTCGATTACATTGTTGGATTATGTAGGTTGAAATTAAGGACAAAACGAATCATTACATGTACAATGCAATGTTTTAAGGCCTACGAATTTTACGTGTCACTTTCATGCCAGACATCTGTCAACTTTCTCAAGCAGCAGGTACAGGCATACTCTATGCAAAATCTGCAAACTATTCAAAAAGAATATGTATTTAAAAGGAGCTTTAACGTTTAAATAATCTTTGAAACACTTTGTTTTAGGCTATTACACAAGGTCAATGAAATAAACTGTGTGCTACCAACATCTGTCTCTGACCTTTTAAATTGACTGACATGTGACCTTTCTGAATTGCAGGCAGGCTGACATTAGCCCACACTCTCAGCCACAATTTTACAAGAATAATGACACCTTGTAGAGAGCTTACATATTAGAGACAAAGATTGAAAAACATTAAAACAAAGAATCAGGTGACCTCATCTAGATCATGTTAAAGGGCAACTTCATGTGAATTTCAATAAAACTGACTTAGAACTTCTTTGACAGACTTGCATATTAGTCACAATTATTGTTTGAACTGGCAGCACCTTTCACGGTCGAACCTTATCAAGAGGATCCGTGCTGAGATACTAATTTGCTTAAGCTTTAAATACCGTAAGCAATAACTGAAATAGAGGTTTTATACTCTATTTGTTTGTTTCCTTATCCTTAAATTGTGTTACCTCGACATAATTAATTCCAACTCTTTCCTGATTGACCAAATTAGTGCCCTCTCTCTGGTCAAATAATTGAAATCCTGACATGCCAGGACCAATGTCAGAAGCTTTAATGAGACAGAATATAGTATCCGGGAAATCAGCAGAAAACATTGGGTGAACCCTTTCGTCTGGGAAATGAAAAACATGTATGACTAAGCCAATGTCTGCCGCAGAGGATACATGATTCAATCCATTCTGTAAATGGCTTACTGTATGTGACTCGGGCAAAGGGGAAATTATTAGTCATCTAAGAATGGAGGCACTAAGTGGTCTTTGCTGAAAGCCAACATTGTAAATAAATGGAGGAATATTGCTGTAGTTGAAATCAAATCCACAGAGCAATAGTGTTACGGAATCATATCTTGTCCCACTCAAGGGGGGAACAGACAGCTCCTACGTCCAACCACACATGAGATACTGGAAGCTCTGATTCACATGGAGTGGCTGTCTCATTGAGGGCATGAGTTATCGATTTCGCTGTCACTCACTGCTAATTAGGAAACACATATCTTCATGAAAAGTACCCGTTTTGTTTGCAGGTCTTGGAATACTTTTCTCATAAAGTGTCCTGAGCCTATCACATAGTTATCTTATCTAGGTTTCCGCACTACTTAGATAACAAATATACAATGGAACGAAAATGAAAGTGATAGAAATAACCCATTTCCCATCACTGCAGTAATCAGACTGTTTTATTTTTTTTTTACAGTTATACATCTCCTGTTGCCAAGCAATGTTCACTTGCTGTGTGTGCTCAGAAACCACAGGTTTTCCTGTGCCGGTTACTTTCCATTTATCTTCAGGAAACTCATGCTTGGTAGAAGCCTTGCTCTCTCTCAAATGCAAATGACTGCCTTCATCTATTGCACAACACTTACTTTCCAAAGCCATGGAATATTGTGTGTAATGTAAATGTCATCAGTGTTGAATATTACTCAAGTTCGAAGTTAAACTCCCTCACAATACCTTTTTCTCAGAGGTTGTACAGTTCTAACGATAAACTAAATATTTCAACACTTGCTGAGATGACACTAGGCTTAAATTGCCCACTGCAAAGCTCAACTACAGGTATGTTTAGATATTTAGTCATCTTGAAGTGATCAATTGTGTTAGCTAACTTTACTAACAGATCATCATCATTTGACGTTAAGATGGTTATTTTAGGTAGATCTCAAATTAAATCTAACGTATTGTGTTAATACTGTATTCAGACACTACAAGGGCTCGCATATTATTTAGACAACTCAAGCCGAGGTCAGAGTTCAGCCGCAACATACGAGGGAGAAGGTCAACAGACCGGGGGCATCAGAAACCTTCCCGCTACCGAACTTGTCGGATGTTTCAACTCAAGGTACAGTGCCCGGATTTAATTTTCACGTTCACCCCTCTATGATTTCTAACGTTACCAGCTTTAACACTGGATAAACAGTTTGTCTAGTAAAACAAACCAATATCGCCGGTGTGATTATCGACACTCACTACAGCCTGTTATCAAACACCCATGCAAGGAGTTATGGCAGGTCAACGAGAACAATGAACAGGCTTTACTCTCTGGGTGACGTCTGTTGGAATATAGGCAAATCAGCCTTGCAAACTGTAACCTCACTGTGCTGTGGTAGAACTACTTGTGAACGGCTTGGTAACTATTTGACAGTGTTGACTTGCCTTTTGTTGGGTTTGGTTACGACCAGGTGAGGATGGAGCCCAGGATGCCGATTTGGGACCCCCAGGCTGAGGAGCCGGATAAGAAGCTGAGGGAGCTGGCCCTGAAGTGGTTCACAGAGACCCAGGCCCCTCTTTTACTCCACAATCATAACTTCCCTACGTGGTTCCAGGGATTCATCACCAGGAAGTAAGAATTTCTAAAGAAGCCTATCTAAAAACAAAGTGTGTGCAATATGTGTGTAGGGTGACTGAAATATTGGAATGGGAATTATTCCAAGTGCAGTTTTATATGATGAATTATTTCACATTCCAATTTGGTATTGTGTTCAGTACGTTTTACACGACCAGGAGTTGATTTATTCTCGTTCAACATTTGCTTGAGTTATTACTGGCGCTCACTGTGCTTGCGAAATGTTAAAGTATTACAAAACAGCTCTCAACAAGAATTTTCACATGGCCATATTTGTGAAATATTCCAGCAAAAAAAGATTGATTTACAGAATATCGAGGCTATGGATTACATCTCCAGGGAGCACGTATCATCACATTCACATTCAATGTGTTAGAGTGTTTGCTTTGTCAGAAGCATAATTATTGAAAGAGCGAAGGTGTGTATTCACAAGAGGCTTTGGGAAGGGCTTTTAGCAAAATGGATTTACCTTTTATAGCAATATGATTCCCCCAGTGTATTGTGTGTCCTGCCTTTTAAATGTGTCTGGCTGCTTTTGAAAAGCCCTAGCCATGGGGCTTTCAGGATATACAGTACTGTGCAAAGGTTTTAGGCAGGTGTGAAAGAATGCTGGCTAAAATGTGCAAAGAGTGGTCACAGCAAATATTGATTTGATTTAGATTGTTCATTTGTTCATTCACTTTGCATTTAGTTCATTGATATAAACAAACTATTAACACTTTGATTTTTGAAAGCTTTCTTACTTTACACACCTGCCTAAAACTTCTGCACAGTGCTGTATATTTTCAAAGAGGCTTGAAGGTTGGAGGAGCACATTTAAGGTTTGTGTTTCTCAATCATCAGGGATGCAGAGGAATCTCTGCGAGCCAAGGAGCTGGGCTGTTTCCTGATCCGTCTCAGTGATAAGGCGATTGGATACATACTCTCCTACAAGTGAGTAGTGGTCGAACACGAGTTGTTCTCCACCCTGGGTCCACAGAGCACTGTTAGTGGACGGCCATAGCATTAACAACTGTGCTTTTGATGTTACAGAGGGCGGGATCGTTGCCGACACTTTGTAATTAACCAAACCAGATCGGGACAATTCATAGTCTCGGGGGACATTGAAGTACATGACACTTTGACTGACCTGATAGAATTCTACAAGATGAGGCCCATCGAGCCATTTGGAGAGTACCTCACGTATTCATGTTTGGAGGTGAGCAAACATTTACGGGCAGCCTCGTAAACCCGCTAAGGTGTTTTAATAAGGTATTTCAAATGGACGGCTCAGATCTAAAAGCGGTTGCTTGTTGTTCCAGCCGCCCGCAGAGGACCTCTACGACTTTGTTGGCGTCACGCAAAGCGAAAAGCCCGCGGTCAGTGTGAAGGCTGTGATGAGAATGTGGGACCAGTGGAGCGACAGGACACCGGAGCAGCCTCCCACGCTGCCACCGAAGAGCGGCCGAAGCCCCAAGGTAAACACACTCCGAAAACCAGAACCCTTCCCCCTTCATTAGATCTTGTTCCTTCCGTCTGAAATAAAGGCCTCCAAGTGCCATAACACGTCTCCCTCTACTTCCCATAGAAATTTCCACTAGTGGCCCAGAAGGACAGTCATCTAAAGAGTGGCTCCTTGGATGAACAGAACTCTGACCAGGGAAAGGTGCTCTATGCCCAACTGAATAAGCACCCAGCCAGGGCCCAGATCAGCAGCTTTGAAAGCCTGCACCGGGACCCACAAGGCAGTGGCCTAGTTCCAGCGCAACCAGCCAGCCTCTATTCTGAACTCAACCTGGTGGATTGTAGAAGCAAGTCTCTGCCTTTGCTGGATGTTACCTCTGAGGAGGAAGACTCCGCCAGGGTCAATGGGTCTCTCACTCCACCCACACAGCTCCTCAAGACCCCCAGACAGGCCGCATACCCCAGCCTCTCTTTGTTCGAGCAGAGGGAGACCTCCAGCAGACCCCCGGCCATCCCTACCAGCCACAGCCCAGATGATCAACTGTCTAGCAGCCCCGTCTACCACCTGGCTGGCGGGCCGGCTCACCAGCTCACCGCTGAAGACAACGGAGCCACGATGTCCGCGGAGGAAGATGACAGTCTGTACGCTGAGGTCCCTAGTGGTCCTGTCCCCAGACACTTCCTTCAGGACAACACCTATGAGCAGATACCTGAGCATAGGCTCAGAATGGAAGCCTCCAGAAGGCCAGAGCACGACAGCAACAACACTTATGAGTCATTAGAGGAGCTTAAGCAACACGCATCCAAGAACTCTCACTCATCCTGGGGAATCAAGGTAGGGTCTTCTCTTAAGTTGATTTACTACAGCTCAGCTATTCTGTCAATGCTTTGGAGTAGGACTTGCTAACCTTACCTTAGCCGTATGTTAGGATATGCTAACGATTCCCTTGTTTATTTCCCGCAGACGGACAAATGGCGATTGTGGTTGTTCCCGGAAAGCAAAAAGAAGTGAAATGGTTCCCATGCCCATGTGACAGAAAAAGCAAAGCCTTAATCGAAATGACACTATACTCTTTTTCTTTTCACTGTATACTTAATGTGTCTGTTTGTTGTCTTTTAAAAGAGTTCCTTTATTTATTTATTTTGAATTCTTAATGTCTTTGTATGTGCTGGCCACAGTGCAAAAGTAATTAAACGTAGATTCCTATACAGCCTCTGAGCACAGACTTCTTGTTTGGTGAGGTGCTGCAGCCAGAAAAGCAGCACTGTGTAATTACACATCATAGAAAGCCTCTGGTTAAATGATGGGTCAGGGGGCAGCCAGTCAGACACATGCGGGGGAGTACAGCTAGACAGCTCAGGCAGTTTGTTCACGGCCTGCCTGTCCAATGAGTCTCATTTCCATTAGCTATGTACTGTAGCTGAGTGGGAGGGGCTGAGGAGGGGAGGGGATGGGCGGCCTGTAAATTGTGTAGCGGATGATGCAATCTGTCAAGATCAGAGTACGGGGGTGGAGATATCCATCGGAGGGCTGAAACACGGCAAGGCTGAATGGGTGGGGATGGGGGGGGGGGGGGGGGGGGTAATGTTTTCAATACACAATTAACCCTCTACTTGAGGGATTTGCCGCTTTGATCATGTTGTTATTTCAGTGTACACCAACACATCTCCTGTTTCCCCTCACTAATACAAAGCAACTGGAGGCTTTTACAAAGACATTGCAAGAGAGACTGAATATCTGAGCTTTGTGATGACTGTATGTGTGTCTGTGTGAAAATATAGCCCTCTGACTGACTTGCGAAATGTTTGACATTTGGGCCCACTTCTTCGTGGATTATTTCAACTCTGACATTTCCGGCTGTTTCAATAGTTCTTAACAGAGATAGGGACAAGCATTGGCTTTTCTATATAATTATGTGATACAACACAGAATTAATGTTTAATCATTCTATTATTAGAGGCAGAGCATCTCGCAGGGCAGCAAAATAGTCCCAAAACAAAATATGAAATGAATTGGGAGTTGTGGTTTTTGACCATACAGGTGCCATAACCAGATTTTCTTTACCGGACTGAAAAAGTTCAGTAACCGTTTTTAAAAAGCTGAGTGGAGTTGTGGATACATTTTTGCAAAAGTTAATTACATGAACACATCTCCATCACGTGTTCCCTCCTAACTAGGGGGGCCTTTGATCTAAAATTGGACATGGTTACAAGTATGATACCATCAGTGTCGAAACAATACAACAATACAGAAAATCAGATAGGGTTCATTGACCTTTCCCCACCACTTAACAGTATGTTTCTGCAATCTGCTTTGGAAAGTGGCCTCGTCAAGCTTAAAAAAAAGGCTTTAGTGATCTAAAATGTATCTCCATTGCTGTAGATTCATAGCTATTCTAAGATGGTAATATATATCACGGCCCCATATCATTCATAAAGCAGTGTAAAATCTGCACATGAATATTAATCCTTTCTGTAAAAATCGGAAGCAGTAAATGTTTACAGCCTTCTAAATTGCCTCACCTGACCATTAAAGAGGCCATCTGTGATATTATAAAAAAGTCTTCTCCTTCCATATCCATACCCCTGAGTAGAAGATCTCCCATGAGCCATTAATGGTAATTCTACAATCTACCTACTTTGGCCTTTTTCATGCCAGTAACATCCTGTAAGGTACTTCAGTAAGTGGGGACATCCTGTTACAGTACACAAACTGGCCAAGAGTGTGAAAAAATAGTGTCCACGGCCAGCATGTGACACAATTTACACTATTAGTGGGGAAGAGGTCTAAAGCACCATGGTTTCTAATGCAGTAAAATCTCCAAAACATAGGAACTATTGTGAAGAGTTTAAGAAATGATTGTCAATTCGACATGAATTACTTTTATATTCCAACACAGATGAAAAATCTAGTCCTGTTTGAACATATGACTTGTCTAATGGTGTTTTCTGATGTACGGTCCTATTGATCTGATTAGATATTTGATCCAACCTGTCATTAGGCCATGAGTTACTAAAACCTTGTTGTGCTCTGTCAGCACATAGTCCGCCCATCATAGCTTTCTGGCAAGAGTACCTTATGACTTATAATACAACACTTGGTCACCATAAACAATTTGAAAGTGATGGCAGGTGAATTCAGGAGATGCATTGCTTGCAACCACACAACATAGACTACTCATCTTGGACTGCAGCATACATTCTCTATGTATTTTAGAATGCACCTCCAAAGAGGAAAACCTCCAATCAAATTGTAGAACCAGTAAGGGTGAAGTATTTTGATGAAGGATTTTATTGTGCACTGAAAGTATATGTATATAATACAACAGTTAAAATCAAGACATATTGGTTGAAATCATTAAAAGCATACTATTTAATGTTGTTAGTGTACAACTGTATTTCCAAAATAGGTGTGGTGAGTTGTGGAGGAGAAACTTGTTTAGCCTTTCCCTATTTACTACAATGCACCATTTACAAAACTTGTCGGTGTTCTGTAAACATTTGCATAAATAAGTAATGATCCTGTGCAGAGGCAGTATAAGAGAATGTTGTTGTCCCAAAAGTTTCATAGTCATCCATTCAATAAGCCCTCTTTCTCATACTGGTCGGTGTTTCAACATAATTCCTCCTTAAGTAAAACACAAAAAATGTCACTACAACCTAAAAAGTTTATTTTTTATAAATGTTTTCTTCTTACAAAAATGCAGCAAGAGACACTGAAATGCCCCATGACCGGTTCCAATGCAAAAATGCATGATATTTATTCACTGATTATTATTAAATTATGTTCCAATAGCCTTGATGTAAATATGCCAATATAAACTTGACTGTACATATGTTAAATGTATTTAGCCACAACGTACATCTGCTTATCAAAAACAGTGCAAAGGAACTAGTGCCATCTAGCTGTAGAAGTAAGCCCATCTGTCAACACTCTTTTCAACAGAGTGAAACATCACTATTTCAGTACGCTGTGCTACCTTAAACTGTTCGGGGAAGACGGATTCCCAGTTCGGTATGGTTCCACAATGTTTAAAGCGAGCAGCTCTCTTTTCAAGCCTCTGAACTGTGATAAGGAAATCATGTTAATAGTGATAAGGCCATCGCCTTAAGCTGCCACTGATGCTCCACTGATCACATTTGATTCAACTAGATTTCTGACCAGTCATTCATTGACTTGAGGATATTTATGTGGCCCCTTTCTCTCCAGAGACAGGAAACAGTTTATGATTTGTACTCTTCCCCACAATCCCAAGGGACAAAATGGTGTCGAACAACACTCTTATGTAAAGGACGCCATAAAGATGTCACGGCTGTCTGATGCGGTATTTGTGGGCTTTGACACACATAAATAAAGGCAGGATATCTCAACAACATCACAAATGGCAGATTTAAGCCAATAAGAGATGTATTAATGCTGAAGTCCTCCCTTGTTTGACTATAGTAGCCTGCTCTGAGGGACAATCTAAGGACAACTAAGCCATCAAGTTATCCACATGGATAAACCAAACGGACATATATTACTGTCCTTCCCATTTGACCAGACAAATATTGAGGAAAAATAATTATACCCATCGTTATGGACAGATAAATGCACATAAAAAATGTATCCAAAATCAACGCCATTGATTATATCCATCAAACTAGAAAATGTACCTTCAAAAAGAGGAGCCCACTTATCTACAGGGTAAACCGTTTAGCTCCATTAAAAGTTACCCATCAATTTAAACACTTCAAACAAAAACCTGTTCTCCCTTACGTAATTTGCCAGGCGGCGCCAGCACCTGATATGCAAGTGACTGATCCGATTAGAGTGAAGTCGGCGTCTCAGCTCAGCCTGTGTGACTCGCCGTCCTCAACATCTACCCATGGAGCAGAATCAATGCCCTAATGTCTGCTTTACAGCCACGGTGAGGCCTAGTATCACCCTCCGCCAGAAGCTGCCCTATTGGAATCTAAATCAGCAGATGCTCTCTGTGAGCCCAGTAATTAATGAAGCCGCAGCATCAGCACTATATTGCCCTGAATATTTAATAGTGCCCTCATAAAGGGATCCGGTGGTAACAGGAGGAAGCATTAACTGCATATTAGCATGGACTGCCGTCTCTAATGACCGGATGACTGAACACTTCTCCTCGCAAATTCTTCAACTGGATACCTTTTCTTTTATCTTCGGCTAGATAAGCGGTTACATCACCCATGGAAACGGGACATTTAATATCAAACTCACATTTTTCATCAAAAGTTTGTGGCAGACGTTTTATTTAAAAAATCTTGTTACAGACACCACATTTGTCTTTTTTATAGTAATAGGCAGACTATAAGCACATATGCTGTGAATAAGAAAAAGACAAAACACTGTTTCTCACTAGCCATTGCTGATCAATTTATATAATCTTCAGTTTCTTTCAACTTCTCACTGTCTAAAGCCCTTGATTCCATAAAAGCAGTAGTTATTTCAAATGACTCCAATGCAACTTAGGGTATTTTAAAGCGCAGAGGGGGCTGACCAGTAAATCATGGGCCACCTAATGTGGCCAAGGACAGTTACCCCAGCATCTCCCACTGAGATTTACCGAGGTCCGGGTGTGCACAGTGTAATCATGCCCCGTGAATGCTGAGGCAGCACGCTCCTAACGATCTCATTCTGCTTAAAAAGTCATTACAGGTTATACGATGGGATGTGCACAGACATAATCACCTTCTGATCTTTATTGTGTGTGCTACTCCTCCACTAGGGGCCAAATGAGTTGAGTGCACGGGGGCAAAAAATATCATATAACTCAAATAGGTTTAAGGTCAAGCTGGTCAGGGAAAGAAAAATGACTTGGCCTATCATGACATAATAATTACTCCCAAAGCTTAGAATCATCATGTACTCAAACCAAATCAAGACACCTTAAAAAAATAAAAATAAAAAGGTTTCTCGACCCGGCACGCACAGATTTTTTTTCTTCTTCAAGTTAAGCCAAATGCCATAGATTCACACTGAGTACTGATAGGTGTGTATTCAAGAGGAAGCTTACGCTAACATCTCAGGTTACAGACAGGAAAGGTCTATCAAAGCACAGTATAAAGATGGCAGAGGGGAATGGTTAAGACTGAACCAACACAGTGGAGATGACAGAGCCCTTCATTCAACTGGAGAATGGTAAGATATGATTGTCGTCATGCTCCAGTCCTATAAGCAAAACAAACCCAAACCAGAGATGATACAAAGCCAACTAGTTGAAAGGGAAACAGAACATTGTTCATGCATCTAATGGGGGAAATATTGCATAGCTGATATAAAAGACTTTCTATATGACCTTGGTGTCAGTGGTGTGCTTTAATGATTCTCTCCATCCACTGCAGAAGTCTGGAGAACTGATGCACCCAAGTCTTTCCCCCTTCCCAAACAGTGGACAAAGAGTTTATCAAGGGTTGTAATGTGCAGTAGACAGTCTGGAGAAGGAAAAAGAGCGAGACCTTCTGTACTGGTCTTGGATCGGCTGCTGCTGCTGCCGCAGTGATCCACTTAATAGGTCTACATGAGCAAGGTACAAAAGGTACCTTCAAAAGCTTCATTTCAATGCCCCACTTCTCTCTCTAAAAACCGCTAAGAGCCAGCCGAGTGTTATCCGTTCCAGGTCAAACCGAGCCTCTCTTTTTATCTGTCGACAGAGATGGGAAGTGAGACAACAAGGGAGGAAAGACCAGCGGTTCCGTCGAACGAGGTCCGGGATCCTGAGAGTCCAACCAGCCTTAGTTCCTGCGTGTGGCTGCACAGACCTCAGCGTGGGCTGTGAAGGAGCCGAGGACGGGTGTGTCCGGGCAGTGCGCCGTGTTGCGGGCCTGCTAACAAGCTGACACCGAGACCTCTTCGTAATAAAACCTGGGAAGCCTTCCATGGAGCCGTGTCAGATTCGTATGTGGAAGGTACTGCAATGACAACCAAGACAAAATACAGCATTTAGAACCCGACAATGAAATATCTGTTATTGGGCGCCACTGTTGCATCTATGGTGTGAGTGGTGGTGTGGGTGTGAAGGCACAACGGAAGTTCAGGCGTGTCTGTCTGTTGTTGCATGGGGGACAGATGCTGGTGGCGAGGTAATCAGAGCGGGCTGTTTGCATACCAATGGGGGACATAGCGCCGGCTTGGGATGGCAATGACAAGAGCAGGGCGCCACTAAAATGATAAACGACAGTCTGGGGGCTAAACTTGTAACCAGGGAAACACACCCAGCGGCTGTGTTACACAGCAGCAAGAATGGCTGACCAGCTCTGAAGCATACCATGCGCTATAGCTATGAAAAAAAATGAAGTACCGTCTACTGTTAAACTGCTTTGGCCTGTCCAAGTGAATGTTGGCGTAAAGCAACGCTCACATACAGGGTCCAACTGTTGCCTAATCTCTTGTGAACCACATTGGACATGCTTGTTTTTTTTAGAAATACCTTAAAAAGTCCGGTGCCCTGGTAATCATGTTTTCGAAGTCAGCAAAGGAAAGTTTGTTGTCACCATCCAGGTCGGCTTCCTCAATGGCCTTCTCACACACCAGCTGGACCTCCTCAGGAGTCAACTCTTCCCTGGTTAGCTTGTTCAGAGTCTTCTCAAGGTCCTCTTTGCACAGAAAGTTATCCACATTGAAATCTGCAAACAATACAGGATCCACCATGTTAATTCATTTTTTCACTTTGTATATACATTTTTTTAAAGATTAAAGGTGATTGATTTGAAAGGACAACTTAACCGTATATTTTGAAGGCATATATGGCCTTCAGCTCTCTGGGTGCTGTTTCACTGAGGACAGAGAACATATCCACAAAGTCGTTGAAGCTGAGGTTTCCCATGCCATCCTCAGAGAAGGCCTCCACAATCCTGTTCCGGAATGGGTTTTCCTGGAAAAAGAAAATAAGGACAAGGACGTATTCCTAACTATAAGACCAATCATTTATTAAGCAGAGACATAAAACATTGATAGCTTTAGACAGAAATGTGTTAAATATGGTGAAGTATAAAAACATCAATATGCAAACTATATTTATTATGTGCCGTCCGTTCGATGGTCATGCAGCAAGATGTGAAAACATTTGAAAGTACTGTATGTATTAAACATGTTCTGCTGAGTCTAGCGTTTGGCATAGAAAGGCTGACACCATATCTTTGCCGGTGGGCTGGTGCCTCCACTAGTAGACTCACCCACAGCTGATGCAGGCTTTATATCCCAGGCAATCAGCTGACTCAGCAAAGTTTGAAATTACCAACCATCTGGGGGTCAACCGGAGAACTTTCCTTTATCTGTAGGGCATGGCTTTCTACAGCTATGCGTAAAGAGTAGCACTATGTAATCTCTGCCAAACATGCTAATCCATTAATATAAAGGACACAAAATGGGGGCATATTTTTTCCTGCACCCAGGTAAACAGCTTTCAGGGCACCGTCAATCACTTCAATCTGTTCCACCCAGCCAATTAAGACCCACGCCTGGGCAGAAGGGAGCCAAATTTATGGTAATGAAGCCGGAGAGAACTTTGAGAGACTGTGGGCTGTCAGGTCCTCATCAATTGTGGCTCTGAGTGGCCTCTCTCCATCGCTCCCTCAAATAGCCTTTATAGGTCAAAGGATCTGGAGACAGGTTTACAAGGAGGCCCACTTATGCCCATTGCATGGACGCATTAAAAGACCCCGCGAAAAAACCTATAACCCCTTAGGCGCAGGACTGGTAATGGTGTTTAAACTATTCTACATCCATATCTAAAGATGCTCCTCTTCTAAAGCCTGTTCTGAAGGGTGGGACTCGGAAACCACACAGTTCTCGGCAGACCGAGGATCGAGATCACCCTTCCCTGAAGCATACACTTTCATATGTTATAAATATAACAATGATGGCAGCCATTAAAAGCATATCCCTTTCTACAAAGTAAAGTCCTTAGATTTGACATCTAGGCCACACGGGCACCACGGATTCTTGTTCAATCTTTTCAGTTATGGTCTACGAATGATTTGGTGTCACTGAGTCTGTGTAGCTCAGTGTGTTGCTCCTTATACCTTTGTCAGTAGACAAGAGTATAGTTTGATTTGCCACATAAAAGGGTTGGTAAAAAATGTATGTGTTCTTACATATTTATTATTAACGGTTGTAACAAAAGCCTGAGACACTGGTGAAATGAAAAGTGATGGTCCAATACAGTGCAAGATTCCAAAGTTGAAACTGTGATTACATTATAGAAATGTTGATTTACATTTAACTCTGGCATGGCGACTATCAGGGCCAACGGGACTTTCACATCAGGCATATTGGTGTAGTCCATTGGTACAAGATGTGGAGCCAGCTCATGGTATCTGCTGTGTAACCTAGAAGGAGAAAAAGATGATGACGATGATGATGAAGAAGAAAAAGGAAAAGAGGAGAGCCTTATTGCCTCTATCATCAAATCTCCTCTTATTTCTCCAATAAACCGCTTGTCAGAAACGAAATAAAGTTCAGTACTAAAAAAACAAGTTGCTGAGTGAAAGAAAGGCAAAGGTGTCTGATTATCTCTGGTGAAAAGATCTTGTGGAGAGACTAAAAAAAACATAGTGTTTTATGTGAGGGCCGGGATACTAAAGAGTAACATGACCCTGCTTATCTTTCCATGCAGGAAGTTGTAAGCCTCAGTCAGGGCCGAAGCTAACATGCAGTAAACATGTAAGACGCTGGGAGAATTCCCAGCGGTCCACGTACTAGAACTGCAAAAGGCAAGTGATTTATGAGTGGTACCCAGGCAACATTCCTAATAAAATCTCAACGAAACAAATGAATCATCGAATAATTAATCCATATAGATTTTCGAAATGAAACTCTTGCTACTATCGTAAGACAACAATTATCCTATTAAACGCTTCTTTATGGCATAGAGGTTTACCAGGTCTTCCTGGTATAGTAGCTGCTAATACAGATGACGCAAAGATGCTTTTGTGATATTGCGTGACTACCTCTGCCCACGCTGAATCCTGGAGCTATGCCAAGATGGGGGATGACTCAGACTGAGCATAGCAACTAACTGAAGCCTCTTTTTCTGCCACAACGGGAACACGGCACACGTTTGGACTGGACGACAGATGTAGTGTTGGAATCTGGGCAATTAAACCATTTTGAACAGAATAGGTCCCTACGCGCCATTCCTTTGGCGCTCAATGAAATAAAAACTGAGAGGCCAGAAAATAATACATTTTCTGCAGACTTTTCTATTACATGTAGCGGACGTATGATCACTAAGCCGTGTCCTCCAGTTTCTGGTACTTCGGGTCAGTGAAAACTATTTCCCAGCCCTTGTAAACTCTGACCCTTGATTGACCCACTCATGTGGTTTCTCTGATACCCTAACACTGTCATCCATCTCAAAGGACATCGTTGCTGGAGGACACCCACGCTAAGGTGAAATCAAATAAAGATGTCAAAAAGATACAGTGTCATTTCGAGTCTGACTTACTGCTGATTCTCTCAAATAAAGGATGAGGTTTCAAAAATGTAACATTTTTCATGCTGCTCTGAAATCCCCTGGCTTGTCCCCAAGTTTGATGGCATTTTATTTTAAACACACAGTTTCGTTTATTCCTGGTGTTATAGATCATCAAAAATGATAAAACATTTATACAAAATTACAATGATGAAAAGTGCAGTCCAACCGATTATCTCATAAGCATTGATGATATCCCTTGCATAACAGTGTTGCGATGTATGCGTGTGCAGCTGGGGACAGAAGTGTTTTACGAGGGTCATAAAGTGGGCGACTCCATTAGGCTTTCCAGTGATTGTTCATTTTGTTCCCAGTGCACTGCTGGCCTTGCTATCAGAGCCAAGAGCCAATCCCAATGTCATTGTAGAAGAACATTTATTCCATCTACACATGAGCCCGCGAACCCTGACTTTTTGTTACATAACGGCGCTTTGGAAGGGACCTAAATGATTGCCATACTCCTTCAAGAGGAAATTATGTCATCATCAGTCACACAAGACATGTGGACGCATCAAGACATTCCCCAGAAAAATTAGTTACATTAAGGAGCTGTTCCAAACCAGCAATCATTGCTACCTACGCCTCTCTGGGCTCCCAAACTCTGACAAAAGCTCTAAATGTGGAGCTGAAACCAATAGAAATACATTCTTATCAGAGTTAATTTATAGTTAGTCTCCTTATCTGACAGGGCGACATAATGGAGAAGCAGAGTACCACATAGTGTCACAGGGGGATGAAGCTGACATGGAGCACCATCGCGTACGAAAGCGTTCCCATACATTAGTCTGGAAGAGTGAGGAGACAAATGCTGCTATCAGGAGTGACACAGCACTCCGAGCATAGGTGATAAAGCCCGGAAATGGCACATTGCTGGGGAATAAGCTGTAGCTTGAGGGGACATTATAAATTGATATCATAGTATAAACTCACTTATCCTTGTACCAAAGCCTGTTTTGCCTCCACGTTGGGAAAGAATGGGTGCCATGCTGAACAAGGCCAGCCCGTAAGGTCATATAGATTTACCTGACAGTCATCTGTTTATCGGGTTATGTTATGATTGAAGGAAAATTCTAACATATTGATCCTAATATACAGCCCACTGAATCAGCGGAATCTCCTCCATTCTCGAATGTGGTAAAAAACCTGCAAACTCAAACCTGTCCCCTACAATAATTCGCACGGTAAACTTCAAGCATACCACATGTTTGGGGAGAGAGGATGTAACACCAGCATCTTCAAATAAATGTTGTCAGAGGGCGTGCACATTTATGTAAATGAACCCACTAAGGGAATGCTGTAGGAACTTCCTTCTCAGGAGACAGGTCAGCAAATCAGAGCCCAGGACGAGGGGAGGGGGGTATAACCCGAGCCTCTGCCCTATTCTCCAATGTCTACTTTTAATTTCTTAAAGTAGCAGCTTGGTCTTCAAACACCAGACTTTAACCTAGCAATTTGTTTTATTCATGTGTGTTTGACATAGGTGAAGGCTGAGCCAAAATGTAAGGCTTTTCAATAGCTGAACACGTAGCTTTGGTAGATTCTCTTGTCAAGTTTTTAACCATTTTTTTTGCCTTTATTTTAGTTTCCGTCAATATCAGCATTACCTTTGCACGGAATTTCGCTTGTGGCATTGTAACACCAAGAAGGTTATCAAAAGGGTATCCCTCAGAACTGTGGAAGAGTCCAAATGTCAATGAAGCGATTGGCCTTAGGACAATGTGACACATTGCTAGATCATGTCAAACAATTCACCGAGTTGTAGCCTAGAACAGGATATTCTCTACTTTGACCAACGCACCACTTTATGCTCAACAAGCTATGGATATTGGCTGAATAAAGTGCAGTTGGAAGTACAGTATAATCCATACTAAGAGACACTTCTTTACAAATCTTTTTATTATATAGGTTGTCTACTCTTGAGTCGAGCTTACAGAGACTAGCAAGGACATGTCTTTACTGCTCTTCTATAGTTTCTGAATGCCTGTATTGTTTATTTCTAGATGAATAAGTGTGGAACAGCCTATTCATTTTCACAGGGCTGATAGCAAAATGATGTAGCAGACCATCAAGCTTAATAATGGGTTGCAGAATTCTCAAACGCCACATTTTCCCTACCAGGGTTGCAAGTACATTTTGTATGTTTTCTCAAATTAGGTATGCAAATTACTCTGATCTTACAAATAATATAAGCGTGTTCCTTTCAGAGCTACCTTTGTGGCATGTGGCCTTTGTAAAACTTGACAGTTCTGCACATAAGACTAATTCGGATGTTATTGAAAGATGATGGAGGCACATAAAATAATATTTATGGTTTTGACCCTCTGACTGAGATACTGATGATGTGGGTAAAACCATGCCACATTTTATGACTAATAATTCCATTAGAGTCCACTGAACATGCATTGATAAGATAAACCCCAACCTTATAAAATGTCTGATTATGCACTATTAGTATTGTGGAAAAATGTATCATAAAACACATTAATTTCCTCCAGATATCGTAAACATGCCAAGTTCAATGTAATTGTTTCTGTGGATGCTAGTGTCTCATCTGTTACCAGAGCATTTTCTGTGATGGAGCATTGCATTATCACATTCTTATTTCTATTGTAATCAAATCAGAATATCATCTTACTCAATACTGGAACAGAAAGCCTTTGAAGCTGCACTCTGCGACATCTATAACAGCCACAACTATCGACCCATTTCTCTAGTTCAAATAACTGTCTCGCCCTCATGAGTTTGTGGACGGTGATTTACCAAAGCTGCTGTGTATAAAATAAAAAAAAAATGCTGAAAATGTCTTTGTAGCACTGACTGCTAAACAAAAAAAAAAAAAAAAAAACAGGGTAAATATGTAGCAATACGTTTAATTCATTGTCCAGCCCTCGTCTGAATCAGTAGTTCTAATTTAAAATGTGGGAACAAGGACCTCAGAACCACGTCAAGTTCTTTGACTCTGTCGACACATTGTGGCACGAGAGAAGCTGCCATTGAAAATGACTAACAGTACAGTGTCTACGGTAGTTTTAACCTTGGATTAAATTGCTCATACAGATCAATTAGAGAGCATTGGAAGTTTCCTGAAAGGGAGGTGGGTCTGTTCAGGGAAGCTGGCAAAGCTCCAGAGATTAGCGCTGTGAGATATAGCTGTTCCCTTGGAGGCTACCGCTGCAGACAGTGTCTCTCCTGGCTGTGGGAAGGGAGGCTGGTGGGCTCCCGGTGTTTCTCTCAATGACAGCCCCTTGTTACAGAAGCATGTCGTGTTGGGGGCTCAGCCAATTACACGCTTTGCTGCTTGCTGGCGGCCCACTCCTAGACGGAGATTTTGATGGAGCTCTGTGAGCAAATGAAGCCCTTGCAGAAAGAGCAGGGCTATAAATTGACTGCCTAGAATGCAATCTCTTTATTTTCTTCCTAGTATTTATCAGAATCTTCTGGAATCTTTCTTCGAAACTGAAAGGGGCTTGTTACACGATAACATGATCAATGGGATTGTGTGCTTCTAATCAATGTCCCTAGTCCAATGTCTCTATTGGTAACTCCACAGGTTATTAAGACAGAAGGTTACTGTACAGCTGAGGGAATAAGAGGTTCTCTGCATGCTTGCTACAGCACTTGTTAAATTAAGCCTAAGTGTATGTGTTCAATACATATTTTTAACCACAGATTAAAAGGAAAATTAAAATGACCTATACAAGATCTCCTATGGACATGTGGTAACAACAGGATGCATATAAACATGCTTGTGTTTGAGCTGGTGTTTCAACTGACGTATGCATAAGATGTGGACTGAGAGTCGGATTTAATACTGACACTTACCGAAGAATTTCTTTCCGAGTAAAGAAGGTGCAGTCCTGAAACAAAACCAGAACAGCAAAATAAAAACCAGAAGCAGGATTAGTTGGCCAAAATGAGATTTTAAATGGATGTCCTATAGTAATATCTAACAGGGCATTTTCTGTTTTGGAAAAGGCTTTTGTCATGAAGAACAGCATTAGCAAAGAACAGCAAGTCACAGACATGTCTGAAAGCCATCTTAACACATCCATTACTGTGAACCCAATCCACAGCTCTCCAATTTCCCAGGAGTGATGATGCTGTGTCTGAGTGTTGTCATTTGCCGGTTGCCAGAGTATAGAGCCGAGGTGAGGGAACATGATCGGCTGTGGAATGTGTGCTGAGGTCTACATTACTGCCTGCATGTTCAGTCCACATCTTGTCACACGGCCCTGTGTACCAGTTTTGGTTCAGCCCTCTGGTAAGAGCCTGGCTCTCCATGTGAAGAGCCCAGCCAGCCAGACAGCCTCTGAAGACAGCTTTATTAGCAGGAGATTTAGCTTTCCCCATGCCAGGCTTATGTAAAACCCAACACTGGCATTGGCAGAGGGGCCCGGAGCAGCTTTAGAATTTATGGACATTAGCTTATGAGTATAGCTAAAGGCTCATTCATTTGCGGTATCAGGACATTATTATTCTGTTTGATGTAAAGTCACACATATCCTGAGCTATAAACGCTGTCACACTAACAACATTAGCACATTCGCCACAACTTTGTTTGCAAATCCACATTTCCCACACTGATCGTTAGGGCCTTATAAGAGAAAAACAGACAGCACAGAAATTCTGAGAACAGGTAGGATCATCAGAAGTAACGAGAGAAGCTCTTGAAAGCTAAGTTATCTCCAGAGGGTAGTGTTTCAAGGCATGCTATCCCTGGCTTGGCGTCCATTATTAATTGACACCTAAACACCTGATAAACCTTTGCAGAAGAAGATGGTGTTCCTTCATGAGACAACACGGGACTACTGTTACAGGGAACAAAAAGACAGCCCTTCTTAGTCTTTGTAACAAAACGTGGAGGACCTCCAGCCAATCAAGTAATAACCGGCAATTCTCACATGTAGGGGCAGATGGCCAAGCATGCTGTTCTAAATGGCGTGATAATATTAACCCTTTCTGTTCCTCTGGGGGGGATTACACCACTAGTGTTATTCTTCGGAATCATCCCCCATGGAAAAGCCTGATCTTGAGACAGAGGGCACATTCCAATCAGTAAGAGAATGGGAGCCTATGCAGATTCAAATGTCAGAATGATGAGGTCCCAATGTAGTTGTTAGGTTGCAGAAAACTGTGCTTCTTTGATTGTGCCCACAAGGGCAGAAGTTTTTTTTTTAAATAGGTATGAATTCAGCAAATAAATGACCAGAGGTTGGCCATAGGACGTAGGAATGAGACCTACTCTTGGTGCCCACACAAGAGAATATAACATTGATGCTCTGTAACACAAATTTTAAGAATATACCAACCTACTGCCTGCAGCAATTCATAATGTTTGTCAAGAACTACAGAAGCACAAAGCCATCGCCTAATAAATAGTAACTTCAGGGACCTCTGTCATAAAAAATCAAGAGTCCAGAATTCAAGAAGTAGAATTTTAGCAATGTTCCCACTGTGAAAAAAGGCTGCTACAGCACACTGTGTTTTTCTATTGTTCCTTGGCTACACTAGGGATGCTATCAAGAGCATTTTTTAGCTTCAGTGATTTAATAGCTTGAGGACTCAAGATCTGCATCTGAGAAATTGGTATGTTCTTACATTTTTTATTTCTTCTAATGCTTGCAAACTTAAAATTTGAAGAATGCAATGTTTCCGTAATGATATTTCAAATGTTGCTTCCTTCCATAAATTGACTGCGGTGCAAACAGCCCGACAGTACCGGACACTCATCAACGACTACGTATATTGCAAAACACGTGAAAGTTATACTGTGGCACATGATAACGAAGAGTTGTATTTATATAAACATGCTAGATTAGTAAGGAAAGTAAATTCTTACCTGGTAAGCATCCAGCTGTTCATCAGTAAATATCGTTTGCTTATTACCCATCTTAATCGAGTAATTTTCCTCTTGTACAGATTCATCACATAGGAAGTTCGATGCGTTTTCTCAATTCTAGGCATTTATGGCATCTATACAGTGGGGTCCGAGAAGAAAAGGACTCCGCAAAGAATTTGAGTGTCAAAAGACTTACAAGTCATCAAACTGTTGTTTAGTGTACAGGTGATATGCTCCATAAATAACAAAACTTAAGCATTGAAAATGCTAAATTTTGAGAAAGGAGATCACGCACATTTGCTTCCAAAATAGTAGCCCTATAAGTTGTCCTGGGTCCAATCCGTTGAAGTGACGCGGTGCCCGAGGTCGTGTTTCAGCACCGGCTGCTGTCCACTGCGCTCAAGACCACTCATGTATTAAAACATAGTTCCACCACTAGATGTCGTCTATCGCGTTTGGATAATAGCTTGCACTTCGACTTTATTAAAAATACCTACTAATGAGGATTCCATGTTGTACAAATGCACTGCCTTCGTCTCTTCCTATGGCTAAGTGATGACACTAGAGCAGAACAGCACTGCTTAGCCTGAAAAAGTAACTGATCCCAGACTAATTATTTAGGTTGGTGCATGATAATAAAACAAGTAGTTACACATGATTAGGGTTAGTCTGTAATTAAAACTATTCTGTGTTGTATCTAGTTGGCTCAATCAATGAACTATTGCCCATTCTATCCATCCATCAGCATCACGCGCCTGTATCTGTCGTTACGTTCCAACTGGTACTACTCACCCCACCTGTTTTGCTGCAGCGATGCTGTGACAGCTTGTCCTGCAGACTGTTGCTAGTCAAAGACAGATTACACATTTCATAATTTAAAGAAATCTCAGTCCAGTCATATGGTCACCACATTAGTAGAACTGTCGTTTTTGGCTTAACTAGCTAGCTAGCAATGGTAGGATGGACTCAAAGAGAGAGAAAGATCCAGGTAAGTTGATAGAAAGCTTGTTGTTGTAGCTAGCCTAGCAACGACTTGCGTAAGCCGACTTGCTAGCTTCAGGGCTAATGTATGGGGATGTTTTAATAGCATTTTTCATGTGGCTCCATATAAACAGTATAAGCAAACCCACACATCTTCTTCTCCGAACATATCGATACCCCTGGACGCAGTACTAAGGGACTAAACGAGCAAACTAGCTAACCATCTGATCTAACATTACCTGCCATAGTAGTAACGTTAGCAAGATACTGTTAGCTAGCTAACGTTACGTCCATGGCCATGGCTGACAGTTTTACTTTGACCTAACTTAGAGCCAGGTAACGCATTAGCATAGACGTTTCATTGGCAGAGGTGTTTTTATTATCATTATCGCCAACAGGCTAAAAGTCACACATGAGGTTTCACGTTACAGCTGCTTACTGGACTAACTTATTTGAAACGTGCGGCGTGAGCGTTACTCCATCATCAACAAGTGCTTGTGATTCTCTGATGATTCTATGTCTGTTACCCTCTGGAAATTCAATTTAGCTGAATTGTGTGGAGGAATATAAAAGCCATGTCGTTCCACCTGCCCCTCAATCTGAGGAAATTGATTTACACCCTGCATACAGCTCTCCCTTTGCTGATAAAACTTGCCACCCATGCCACCCATTCAGATGCAGAGGAACGTAAGCTAGCAGTTTTGTGCCTCACCCTTTCATTAGAGAAGCAAGACAAGAAAACCGGCATGCCCTGTCTGATTTTGAAATGTGGACCATTACTTAAATCGGTGGAAGCCAAGCCTTTTATTTAGAGAGGATGTAGCTCGTCTCTTCATCCATCAGTAAGCAGAAGAGACAGGAGTCCGCCCCCATCCAGCTCTTGCTGTGGTTGTGACTCATCACCACAGCACGAGGCTGTGCTCGAGTTGGGGGGCATTAGATTAGACAGGTGAAATTGTGCTTTGTTCTACTGCAGCTTTATGTTCTCCTGCTTTTTCAGACTCAGACTACACTAAAGTCTCTGCCGTGCTGCTGAAGTCTCGGACAGGGGAATTCGATCTGGAGTCAATTTTGTTCCTGAAACTCAGATGTCTTGGTGAGATAACTTAGTCACTAATAATAATGTATAACCAATAATACTATTCAAGTCTTGAAAGATTGCATGCCTGTTTATCAAGTCCGAGTCTTTTTCATGTCTTTTTCATAGGTATAAATGATCTTGGATGTATTGGAGAATGTATGAGTTTGGAGAGACTAGACCTTTCTGGTAACAACATTACAAATCTCGGTCCTCTCTCATCTCTACGGCTTCTCATTGTTCTTAATGTGTCGGCCAACAGGATTTCTAGTATAGGTATGTTTCCTTTTCTGAACATAGTGTTTTCAGTTTTCACATGCATGTTTGGTTAAATGGACTAAGTACTATTGTGTAAATAGTTAATCTTTTTTATTTATTTATTTTTATTCCAGAACCCCTCTCTGGTTGTGAAAGTTTACAGAGCGTAAATGTGGCTGGTAATTTAATATGCAGGTGCAGTTACATTACTTGTTTATTGTTTAATTTGGTTGGCTTTAGTATATATATAAAATATATCAAAATGAATCTAATAAATCATACAATTTATCTAGTCACACTTAAGACTTTGCTATATATTCCAGGCCTCTTTTGTCAAAAGTAGTGCAATGACATTTTGTTTTGGATAACGTCTATTCTCAGTATTGAGAGCCTCCACTGCCTTCAGCCATTAAGGAAGTTGGAGAACATTCGATTGAAAGACAACACCTATAATTACAGTAACCCAGGTAAATTATTTGATTTAATTTCATCCTTACAAATACACAAACGCTATTAATTAATGTTGTTAATACATTAATGAGTTAATAATAATTGCTGACTACTTATTTATTTTAGTTTGCAAAAATACATCATATCGAAACATACTTCTGGAGATGTTTCCAAACATCAAAGTTTTGGATGGTAGGTTGTTACATGGCATTTAGATTTGTTTAACTATACTGCATGTATTACATAAATGTTGGAATGTGTATTAAGAGAAAAATATATAACAATACATGGGTAATAATAATTTAGGAAATTAAATTACAAATTCCACTTTGCGTCCTTTTTAGGTGAAAGAGTGGTTGGACGTGGTAGTGACTTATATCAGCTATGTAAAGATATTGATGAGACCATTAAAGGTACATTTTAAGAGCATCTTATTATTTAGGTGATACAACAAATACAGTGTTAGTACCGTGTCTGTGTTAAAGTAATTTTGTTCAAACATGCATTTTATCTGAATTAATGAATGAATAAATATGATTTTATATTGCTGTTGGTGGTAAAATATAAATAATAACTATATTGTTTATGTTTTTTTGGATTCAATGTTTAGCTGGATTATACAAGAACGGTCAGCTTCCAGAACCTACTGATTGTAAGCCATGGGTGGATGATGGGTTTTGGGAAATAAAGAGATCAAACAACGCCATCATTGAGGAAGCCTATAAACAGTTTAATGGTAAGATGTTTTGTACCTGCACTCCTTGGCTTGTATGAAATCAGTGATCACAATTTTGCTTGAGGATTAGAGTTGTCTTGGTAAAAAAACAAACTTACAGCTAAACTCTGGAAACGAGGAATACTTTTTCATTATTACTATTTATTCAAATGTGGAAAATCTGCCCACTTTAAATGAGTCTTAAAACAAACACTTTGAGTAATTACTTTGTCGAGATGCATACAAATATTTCTTTATTGATCCCAGAGTAAAATTATTTTGCCATCAACTATCCATCCAATGACACAAACTGTAGTATTATCAATAAACATAAAGGGCATGTGAAGTGTCACGCTTTATATGACTGTGATTTAAAAAATTGAACTGCTGTTGGAAAAAGGATCTAGTGACCCTTGGTTTCGCATACAGGGTTGACAGAGAGATCACTTCAGAGACTTTCCTTTCTTTAGAAACATATACAAATGGTTCAGCCATTACTTACAATAGTTTGCACCCTGTTTACCATACGACCATGTTTGACCCACTACAGGGTAGAATTTCCTTGCTATCCTTTTAGATTCTATTAACATACCCTTAAGTAATGTTTGACATATGAGTTATATCAGGCTGCCTATTAGGGACATAGTTAGTCTAAAAGGAAGAAGTAACATCGGCAAAAATCTGTCCGTTTTATTTAATGTTTGTGTTACCTGGTGATAACTATCGCAGTTGTTTTTCTCTGCAGATGTTCTTCATGAATGCAGACTCCTCAACAACAGAGCCACGCATATCATTTCTCAAACTGAGCGCTCTCTAAGCCTCAAAAAGCAGCCAAAGCAGTATGTAGTTTAAAATAGAGTATTTGTGGCGTTCATATTTGTAAAATGTTTCTGTGATATGCAAAATATCATGGCTTAATAATGTACTGTAGTCTCCTGAATTCTACTATGCTATATATCCAAATGCTTGACCCAGCCCCAGTGCCGGACGCTCACTGTTGCTGCTTGCATTGTGAGACATCTATAAAGATTTCTTCCTGAATCCTGTGCCTCTGGTTTCAGGAAAGATCCGACGCTGTCATTTTTTCATGAATTGATCTGAAAAGGTGTTTACTTGCACAATGTCCCTTGCAATGTACATTTGTGCTGCGAATTTATGCTGCTTATAAATAAAAACAGAGTGTAAATACATTTTTAGATGTACAAGGCTTGCCCATCCTGTATTGCTGGATATTTAATGAGATAATGTCTTCATGTTGCAAGAAGATTGCTTTGGAGGTTGTGGTTTTCCATTAGAATGATATTTGTGTCGATTAACCTTTTTATAACATAATTTATTATTATTGCCAGAAATGTTCGATTACGTAGAGTAGAGAAATTCAAATAAACTGATGTTGGATTCTGCACTATGTACTGTCTTGAATTCTCCCAGCTGCAGCAACAACAAAAAAAAATAACGTACTTATTTGCTGTTTTTGCCTGCCCTCTTGTGGCAATGATGTTGAAGGTGATGATGCTCTGTTCAGTGTGCTAGCAAACATGCAACCCTGAAGTTTGAGTGTGCCGACCGAACGAACTACCGTTAGTAGATTTGACGCTTAGTGCAAGTGTGAAGATGTCTGGGAATGCTTGGAGGTCAGCGGTAAGATTCTCATACATAACTCTTCTTTTTTACTAAAACTACCATAAGGACAGTATAAATGTTTCTTAATTTGAGCTATCCAGCAACAAATATCCCAAGATGAGGAAATGTCAAAGACGGGCCTTAAGTGCCCTCCACAACTAAGGACGTTGACGCATACTGCTAACTGCTACTTTGTAGCCATAGCAACGTTACTCTTGCTAGTTTTGCCAAATTTGCTAACTATATCAGATAACGTTAACGTTACTCTAACACAGTTTTATTTTGCTAAGTTTGCACAACGTTAAAAACGTGAATTAAAGGTTATATTCGATCAGGATAATAGTATCGCCATAAATGGAAAAAACGTACCCAAAATTACAAAATGATGTACGTTTCGCCTCTTGCATGCTAGCCAGCTAATGTTAGCTAGCTAAAGTCAGTACTACTGGTACTGCTAGTACTTGTTTCCCCACTCTGTCGCGCGCACCTTTGCTCTGTCTCTGTTTCATATTTGAGGAGCTTGACAGCTTGCCCCCCTAGTCTAAACTAACAGTTACCCTTGGGAAATCAATTAGTAAAATTGACTGCTAGTGATTTCGAGGAACAGTTCCATACATCGTGTATATGACGATGAGCAAGAGCTGGCGTTTGGGAGTAGATCAATTATGTTAGCTTTCTCTAGCTCAAGGCAAAATGTTAGTGTGGAAGTATTAGGTATTTCTTGCACGTTACTGTAACGTTAACGTTACTTACGACTTTTGCAGATACTAAACCTACTTGGAAAATATGGCTTATGGATCACTGACAAGAATAAAATCAAGACACAGGAAGTAAGCTATTGTTGGCTAATTTACTAGCGTCGTTATCATGGATTGCACCCAACCATACTAGATTTTATTAGGGCAAATCTGGAATGGACATAGTTGTGATTTGCCTTGCCGACTAAGCTTTGATTTCAAGCGAAACTCGTAGGTTAGCCAGCCAAACCCCTGTACACGCACTACAGTCAAGGTGACCTCTTGCTTTAGTTTGTATCGTTATTGTGCCAAGTATTTTGTCTGAAGTCACATTACACGAGGGTCATGGCATGGATAAATTGATATCGTTCACCATTCCATCAATCCAAACTGCACATTAAGCATTCTGGCTGCATTGAGCACTATCTATAATGAGCATTGTGAGCATATCAATTTGGACTAGCTAGGCCTCTCATGGCGAAACGTTTTATTCCTCAATGTCCTTTACAGATCTGTTCCTATACTAGTAGAACTAATTTGCTGTTTTAGTTTCTCATTGTGATATTATGGTCCACCGATGGTCCTATTTTTTCATCCCCTCTGTGAATCCTTTATGCAGCATGATCATTATCTGTATATATAGAAGGTTATACAGATTGACCAAGGACTGGTCCTGGTTTCGAACGATTCTCTGGCCTACTGGTGGTAAAATAATCTCACAAATACAGAGGTTAAATGACTAATAATTACATAATTAGTTGTTGACATAATTACATCTGTCAACCTAATCTTATGATTCTAAACATATGGTCTGGGTAACAGTAAAGACATGCAATTATTCTATCTTCTATTCTATTATACAGATAGAGAGTACAGATGTATCCTTGGCTTATTCCTCCTCAAGAATATTGCTTGTATATTATAAGTCTTGGGAGATTTTTCTATTTTCGTTGTCTAACAGCTTCATAGTGGTTGAACTTTGTTTTTGGAGCACACATTCTTATCTCACACAAGTGTTGCCCAGGCTAGTTAAGTTATTGGTTGGGTGGTGGCAATGCTGGAGCCTGCCAATGCTTCATGTCTGGGCCAACCTGTTCAGCAACCCTGTTCGGTGTGGGTCCCACTCAGAATGACAGAAACCTGAGATCTGGTCCACACCATGCTGATGTTTCCCAGTCCTAAAAGCATGCCCATAGACTCATCAGTCTGAGCTATTTTTCCTTTTGACATGGCAGCTTACATGCCACTGTACTATTAAACAACTGTAACGTGAGCTATTTGACCAGGGACAGAAGTCCTAGGCTACTTAAGTCACACAGTCAGCTGTCAGTTTCTACTGTATATCTACCTAACTCCTAACCATCATACATTTTCTCCCTCTTTCCCCTCCAGGTGGCTCGGGTAATGGGCGCAATGAAGACTCAGACCCCTCAAACTCAGACCTTCTCCAGGGGGGTAGGTACTTTGTCATGCCTTGAAAAATGTACTCTTAATAGTGTGGTTTTATGGGATTTTATTTTATTTGTTTATCCAATGTGTCTTTGCTCTGCCTATCAGATAAAGACGGTTACTTTAATCCCTGGAGATGGAATTGGGCCAGAGATCTCTAATGCTGTTATGAAGATATTTGAAGCAGCAAAAGTGAGTACTAAGAGATTTCTCGGTCAGACACTGAGGTTTCCAGAGTTCAGCCATCAGCCAAAAGTGTTCGAGTCTTCACAATTATCTCTAATTCAAAGCCATGGGTATGTTACAGGTTCACTGTAGCTAATATCTTGGTGTTTTTTTTTACCATCATTCATTTAGGCACCAATTCAATGGGAGGAAAAAAATGTCACAGCCATCAAGGGTCCAGGTGGCAAGTGGATGATTCCCCCTGAAGCTAAAGAATCCATGGACAAGCACAAAATTGGACTTAAAGGTACTTTTGAGCATATATCTTTCAACAGCAATAAATATGTGTTGGCTACGTGGCGTAGTCAGCAGTCCCTATGTTCAAATACAGGGCCTCTGAAGACACCCATTGCTGCGGGCCATCCATCCATGAACCTGCTCTTGAGGAAGACCTTTGACCTTTACGCTAACGTGCGTCCCTGTGTGTCTATCGAGGGCTACAAGACGCCTTACACTGACGTGGACCTCGTCACCATTCGTGAAAACACAGAGGGAGAATACAGTGGGATTGAACATTTGGTAAGAGATATAGTGACATGTTGATTTTGGAAACTGTGTGCAGACACAAGTTCCTGTTAATACTTCCTAATTTGATTTATTTTATTCTACAAAGAGTCTTTCTATAGTCCACATGCTTTATTACATTACGTTTTTACTTCATTCAATTCTTTGGGAGTTTTCTAATGTATTGGCCCAAAATGAGGAAAAGATATTTCTGTACCTTTTTATAGTGAAACAATCCATTTGTTGGCTTCCAGCAGCCATTTCTGAAAACCACAGACATTTGGCCCACTTGGCTGTAGCATTATACTATTACTCCATAGCCATGCTTAACATGCAGTACCAGGTTCTCTAGGTAAATAATACTATGCACTTTAGATATTCTGACTATTATATCATGTTGCAAAGATATGTGTCCCCTTGGTCATTGACTGGACTTTATTTCTGTGTCAAGATGTGCTTGATTCATCAGCACTACCGCAATTTCCTTTTGGTGCTTTTTCCCCTGTAATATTGAGCAATTGTTTGCATTTTTCCGTGGTTATAATTGTGTTTTTATTAAGAGAGCGTTGGAAGCTTTAAACTGCTTCTAAACACTATGTTTTACATAGTGTGATGACTTAGTGTGTTACTTTGATGCCCGTGTTTCAGATTGTTGATGGTGTTGTACAAAGTATTAAGCTCATCACAGAGGATGCCAGCAGACGCATCGCAGAGTATGCTTTTGAATACGCCAGGAATAACCAGAGGACCAGTGTTACTGCTGTTCATAAAGCCAATATTATGTAAGTGTCTGGGTGTTTCGTAGTAACTCCGTCCGTATCGACTAAGATCCTCCCATAATGCATTTTGTCGAGTCTCTTTCGTTGGTGGAACGAGCTGGCAAATCTGCATAGTTTCATCTCTCTCTCTCTCTCTCTCTCTCTCTCTCTCTCTGTCTCTCTCTCTGTCTCTGTCTCTGTCTCTGTCTCTGTCTCTGTCTCTGTCTCAACAGGCGCATGTCTGATGGGCTATTCCTGAGGAAATGCCGAGAGGTGGCAGAAAATTTCAAAGACATCAAATTCACAGAGATGTACTTGGATACCGTCTGTCTTAACGTACGTGCCAGGAATCTTTATGGTCAAGGAGGTTCAATATTAAAATGACGTACTGTGTACATTAGGCTTTTTCACTCTGCACTTTTGGGGTGTTTTCACACAGATGGTACAGGACCCCACCCAGTTTGATGTTCTGGTGATGCCAAATTTGTATGGAGACATACTGAGGTAGGAGTCACGGTATTAGTTATAGTTTGTCTTTCTTCTACTTTTAAAGTCCATGCATTGTTTACCAAAACAACAGCCATAACACATTGAGCCTTTTCTCTGGCAGTGATCTGTGTGCGGGACTCATTGGTGGACTAGGAGTGACCCCTAGTGGTAACATTGGGGCCCATGGTGTGGCAATCTTTGAATCGGTGGGTCAAGAACCAATCGTCCATTAAATCAGCTCTTCGTATTGTGCACAATGATCAGATGAAGTCTCAAAATATATATATAGATTTGTTTTGTAAAAACTGTTTTGAAACCATTTCATACAACTTCTCCACCCATTTGGATTAGCTTTGGCCTCCCTCCATGAGCATTAGTAACAAGGTGTCTTGACTCACCAGGTTCATGGGACCGCCCCCGACATAGCAGGAAAAGACATGGCCAACCCTACTGCTCTGCTCCTCAGCGCCGTGATGATGCTGCGGCACATGGGCCTGCACGACTACGGCAACAAAATTGAAACTGCCTGCTTCGACACCATCAGAGAAAAGAAGGTGAGTTTTCTTACTGACTGCGTTTTGTCTTACAGTGCATCTGGAAAGTATTCATACCCCTTCACTTTTTCCACATTTTATTATGTCACAGCCTAATTACAAAATGGATTAAATGAAAAAAAAATCTCAACATTCTACACACAATACCGCATAATGACAAGTGAAAAAGGGTTTTTAGAATTTTTTGCAAATGTATTAAAAATAAAAATGTACATAAGTATTCACATCCTTTGCTGTGACACTCAAAATTGACCTCAGGGGCATCCTGTTTCCACTGATCATCCTTGAGATGTTTCTACAACTTGATTGGAGTCCACCTGTGGTAAATTTAATTGATTGGACATGATTTGGAAAGGCACACACCTGTTTATTATAAGGTCCCACAGTTGACAGTGCATGTCGGAGCACAAACCAAGCCATGAAGTCCAAGGAATTGCCTGTAGACCTCCGAGACAGGATTGTATCGAGGCACAGATCTGGGGAAGGGCACAAAAAAATGTCTGCAGCATTGAAGGTCCCAACGAGTACAGTGGTCTCCATCATTCGCAAATGGAAGAAGTTTGGAACCACCAGGACTCTTCCTAGAGCTGGTCCGCCCGGCCAAATGGAGCAATCGGGGGAGAAGGGCCTTGGTCAGGGAGGTGACCAAGAACCCGATGGTCACTCTGACAGAGCTCCAGTGTTCCTCTGTGGAGATGGGAGAACCTTCCAGAAGGACAACCATCTCTGCAGCACTCCACCAATCAGGCCTTTATGGTAGAGTGGCCAGACGGTAGCCACTCCTCAGTAAAAGACACATGACAGCCCGCATGGAGTTTGCCAAAAGGCACCTAAAGGACTCTCAGACCATGAGAAACAAAATGTTCTGGTCTGATGAAACCAAGATTGAACTCTTAGGCCTGAATGCCAAGCGTCATGTCTGGAGGAAACCAGGCACCGCTCATCACCTGGCCAATACCATCCCTACAGTGAAGCATGGTGGTGGCAGCATCATGCTGTGGGGGTGTTTTTCAGCGGCAGGAACTGGAAGACTAGTCAGGATCAAGGGAAAGATGAATGCAGCAATGTACAGAGAGATCGTTGATGAAAACCTGCTCCAGAGCGCTCTGGACCTCAGACTGGGGCGAAGGTTCCCCTTCCAACAGGACAACGACCCTAAGCACACAGCCAAGATAACAAAGGAGTGGCTTTGGGACAAGTTTGTGAATGTCCTTGAGTGGCCCAGCCAGAGCCCAGACTTGAACCCGATTGAACATCTTTGGAGAGATCTGAAAATGGCTGTGCACCGACGCTCCCCATCCAACCTGATGGAGCTTGAGACTATCTGCAAAGAAGAATGGGAGAAACTGCCCCAAAATAGGTGTGCCAAGCTTGTTTTAATTTAATTTAATACATTTGCAAAAAATTCTACAAATAAATCTTAACTTTGTCATTATGCGGTATTGTGTGTAGAATGTTGAGATTTTTAAAAATGTAATCCATTTTGTAATTAGGCTGTGACGTAATAAAAAGTGGAGGGGTATGTAAATAGCTCATAGGGTGGCTGTCTATATATGTTAAGAATTGCCTATTTTGATATTGATATTTTTTTTTTTACATGGTTTGCAGGTTCTAACTAAAGACCTGGGAGGAAACTCAAAGTGTTCTGAATTCACAGTGGAAATATGTAAAAGAGTACAAGACATGGACTAGGTGCTAGTGGGCACTACTTGTGTCATGGGAAATTAGTCAATCACAGGTCTGTTTTTAAAAATGCAACGCAAGTCCAGCTTATCTCGTGTACAGCATATCTGCCCTCGCCATATATCTGCTCTCATTTATACTACATATTAATATATACTATATATATATATTAGAATTGCAATTTACTTTCTTTGTGTGTTTGTGTATGGTATGTCTGAGCATGCGAGCAAGATACATTACTCAGATGGTTATGCCTGAATGTTATTTTTCTTTCTGCAAAGACATGCTGTCTTAACTTTCATGACCAATGATCACTGTATTTCTAAGATATATTGTTGTCTTAACTGCTTAGCTTGATGGGCTGTATCTGTTGACGGAGTTTGGCCACTGGTTTGGGATGTACTATGACAAGTTGTCGTTGTTGTGCTTTGTAATGTCTGTAAAAGGTGTACAATTACATTAAATGTAAGTAAGATATTTTAATTAGTGAAGCCTTATCTTTCTTTGTGGCATAATAACATGTACTGGGTTAGAGTGAATTAATTTGTTCTTAACCATATAGTGACCGTATGTGCTTGGTGATCAATGTCCCATTGACACACTTCCCTGTGTCAATTATTCAGACTTAATGCCCAATCATACTCTAACTGCTAGGTGACAAGATTGTGGCAATCATGCTTACACTGAAAATATAATTACAGTATTGACTTTATTTGCATGGCTGCCATTAAATGTAAAACATTTATTATACCTGTTAGTTGAATTCAGATATACATAAAAATCATGAAAATAATCTGTTACAAATAGTATATGAAAGGTCAACTACTACAATAAAAATCAGTAAGTATTAAGTTGAGATGAACAACAGCTATAGTACAGCACCAGAGAGTTTTTGCTCTAGTTTTTGTATAAGCTGTCTACGTCACTGTGGTACATGTCCAAGACTACAGGACGACGGAGTTTCATTGTGGGACCTGAAATGAGAACATTAAATCACTGTTTTTAGTTATGCTAGAGACAACAATTCAAGTTTTGATACATTTTTAGATTATATAACATTCAAACAAGATCTACAGTTCTTCCTTTTTGTGAATGATGGTTTAATTTATTCTGAATTTAGACTCGCTCTGCCCTGTTCTGCATGTGGTGCCTCATTCACTGCATTCATGCATTCATCAAAGTTTACCCAGCTCTCCTCCGGAAATTGAGAAGTCCTTCTTCAGTATGGTCCACTTCTGTATGCGTTGGGCATTAGAGGTGGCCTTGGCATTGACACGGTTGATTCCCTCCTGAATAGCTTGGTCTAACTCTTTGTCTCTCCCTCCAATAATGTCGGACACAGTTTTTGCCTGGCTCCCAAGAAGCTGGCAGTACTCCACCGCCTCTTGACTAAGTTCTTCTGTGGGCTCCAAGGTCTCCACATTAGTAGAACACTAACATGGAAAGAGATTTCATTGCACGGGGTTTGTTTTTATGATGGTCATCAGACCAAATGTTTAGCAGCAACATAACATTTCACTTAATCTATTAGTGCTGAAGTCGTCCTCTTTCTTTCATTCTTCTTAAACTACTATATAATAAACCACACTATGTAAAGGGCACACACTCATGCAGGCAATAGGCCCATATGTGTTTAAAAAAAGTATATTTGAAATAGTACTGTAGATATCCCTTTCTCGTACACTGAGGGAGTCTGGTTTCAAACGGCAGTGAGGTTACTACAACCTGGAGTGATGAGCCTCTGTTTACTGTAGCACGGCCTTACTTCTTGCAAATCTCACAACATTACCTTCAGAGTGAGCAGTATCGACAGAAACTTCCTTTTGTCCCCTATTAGCATGGCATTACTAACAATAGGGAGCTCCTTTTTCACAGCTTCTTCTATTGGGACAGGAGGTATGTTCTCCCCTCCTGCAGTGATGATCAACTCTGGAGACAAAAAGACAGCACTGTAATACAATAGGAGAGTGAAGACGCCTTGTACTGGAAACTGATCATCTGGCAAAAAAGTATCAAATATGGTTATGGCAGATCAAGAGTTTATTTGCCATGTGCAACAAGTGCAAGTACATTGGAATTCTTACTCCGACTCTTCCTGCAAGTATTCAATAAGCCCTATATAATTAAAATAAACAATTTACTGTTAAATAAAAATAAGATGACTGTTAAAGTTAAAGTGCAAGAATTTGGTATTGACAACGTAAGTGCCGTTAAGTATTGTTTATAACCGTATTGTCGGTACTAATCATAAAGTGATGTGTATAATAAGGTGCTTAACATAGAACTTGAGTTAAAGACTCACCTTTTATTCTCCCTGTAATGTATAGGAAGCCTTCTTCGTCTACCTTGCCCAAGTCCCCAGAGCGTAGCCACCCATCTCTATCCAACGCTTCTTGTGTCTTGTCCTCCATATTGAGGAAGCCCATGAAAATGTTGCGTCCCCAGAAGCAAAGTTCTCCCGTCCCTTCAGAGTCAATGTCGGCTAGTTTGAATTTGCATCCAGGGATCACCTTACCACAGCTACGTCCAAAACATATACATGGATTATTTAATAACGGATATACTATGTTATTTTAAAGTAGGCTTGTCATAGCCACAACAATAAGACCCATTGAATGTCTTACCTTGGAAGTTTGTATGCCTTTTGTCCTGACATAAAGTGAGGTCCTGTGCTCTCACTCATGCCATAGGCCTCATATAACCGGATATTGAGGCTGAGGAAAAACTGCACAGTTTCCTTGGCAATTGGTGCTGCTCCAGAGAAGAACTTCTGGCAGCAAGAGAAACCCAGCTCTGCACGGAGCTTCTCCAGCACAAGACTGTCAGCCAGAGCTAATAGAAATGGCCTCTCCTCATTCCTTAAACAATACCAAATAAACGTTAGAAGTACCGTTAAGTAGGGCAATATTTTAGTGGTTGACATTATTACATACATTGGTGCCCAAAATTATATGAAAGTATTGGAATTTTGGATCCATTTGGCTTGGCCCCTTTCTGCGGTTTTTACTTTCTTAACCTGTACTCTTGTGAAGTCTCATCAGCCATCTAAATTTCAGTAGTTAATTAGTCAATGGTATAACTAAGTGTGCGTTACATATAATGTGTGCCTCAAACATAATCTGTAATATGCAATACAATGAATGAAACAATATATAACCGTTATTTGTTGATAATTGGAAGCTTACTTGTGGGTAATCATTTGATTAGCATTGAGACTAACAGCCATTGCCCATGCAACCAGTTTCTTTTTCAGGTATCCGCACTGGCTGACCCCTTCTTTGATCTTTTCCATCATCTTCTCCCATATGCGCGGAACCCCCATATGGGACGTAGGATGGGCCTCCCTGAGAGTGGTAATCAAACTTCCCTAAAATAGGATTACAACTCATTGTTTAAACATTGCATTGATGCAAAGATGCAGCAAAACTGATCGTGGTAAATTCCTATTTGATGTGTCAAATTCATCAAGAATAATTTAAATCATTGGGTTTGATACCTTGAGAGCATCTGGCTGCGCAAAATACACCAGTTCTCCCCACTGGATTCCTGTCCAGAGATCATAGATTTGAGCAGCGATGTGGCTAAGAGGCAGGTAGCTGACCAAGGACTCCTGCTTGGTATCTGCAGGTTGCATGTCCCCAGCCCTGCTGGCATGATGTGCAGTCCACGTGATCTAAACACCCAGGAGGAAGAGTAATTAGTGGATGGATCAAACTTGTTATGGTTTACATGTTCATTACTTAGATTTTTCATTTTTCAAAGTCAACCCAAGAACCGGTGTAAGTCTTTGTTATGTATGTTATAATAATTCAATTACGGCATATGCTGGACCAGTATAAGTCTTATAGCCACGTCTAATTTCAGTGAGGGTGGGGATTCATGGCCATAACATTGGCCATTTTAAGTATGGTGTGTACTGTATTCACAGTGAACTCACATTATCATGGCTGAGCATGACTCCCTTTGGCTTGCCTGTGGTACCAGAGGTGTAAATCAAGACACAACATTGGTTGGCTTTCTGACTGTCGATGACGTCATCTAGTTCTTCTTCCGAAACATTTCGACCCATCTCCATGAACTCCTCCCACTGCCCCAAAACAGCAACAGGTCATGCCCATTAAGGTCACAGCCACCTCAAAATGGGGAAGCAAGTGTTACTCATTTATTTGTCAGATTAGTTGGGAGAGCTTACCGAGTATATATTTGGTAGCTTCTGCTGGAGTGCTCCACTATACTGCACGATGGCTTTCAAATTGGGCAGGCTGTCTCTTATCTATTAGAGGATGAAGAGTGTGAGTTATTTCTGTCCTTGTCGAACATAATCTGTAAAGAAAATGTACTCAAAAACATCTACCTGTAAAATCTTAACCAGTTGTTTTTGGTTCTCTACCACAATAACATTTGCGTTGGAGTCACTCGCCACATAGTAGCATGCCTCTGGTGAGTTGGTGGTGTAGATGCCCGTCATTATACCGCTGGCAGGTAATATATTCAAAGAATCATAGGGAGATAGATTTTAGACACGTCTATCATATATTAAAATGACTAACAAGGTACATACAATAATTTCAACCATGAGATTATAGGACAAACAAATTCTCAAAAATGTGTACATCTGTTATCAGACAGTTGCATATATTTATAACAAATATTTTTTTGCTGTAACATTACCCTGCGATGATGGCCCCAATTGCAGAGAAAAACCATTCTGGTGAATTGAATCCAAGTATTGCTACTCCATGGAAACGCTCCAAGCCAAGCTGCACAAATTAACAGATTTTTCTTTATTAAAATGTACTATTACTGATCCCTATTATACTGCAACACTACACATTTTCCTGTTTAAATTAAAGGTATAGAATATATATATATATATATATATATATATATATATATATATATATATATATATATATATATATATATATATATATATACAGTATACTGTATATTTATTTATATTTAATGTATGACCATTTGGTACCTTTAAAAAGCTCTTTGCAGCTTTCCGACAGCAGATATAGTACTCAGAGAAAGTTATCTTCTCCCATAAGTTGTTCTTCTTACTCGCAAGAGCAAACATGTCTCCATATTTTTCCACAGAGGCCTTGAACATCTGATGAACAGTGAGGGGCTCCTCTGGGCAGGTTTCATCTGTCCTCAGCAGGACTGAGCCACTGGCTTCTGTTGTCCACAGAGAATGTGCTGGAGCAAGACGTGGACCTGGAACGATCTCCTCATTAGGGGTCCTCTCTTTTTCAGATTGAAAAGGAAATACACAACAATAGTCAGACTCCCTTTAAATCATTTTAAATCACTTATCATCACCAGTGTCAGTGTGTGCATTTAAATTGGACCTATTACTCACCCATAGAAGCCTCCTTCTCCTCCTCCTCCTCCTCTTCCTCCTTGTTCTGCATGTCTGCCATTGATCCTGGAGTAGAGCACACCAGGCTGGAACACGCAGAGAAGAAGTGGGCTTGTGACAGCACATAATGGGCTTCACTTTCGTGTCAGACTGCAGCCCAGGCTGCTATCCTCATGGGATCACATGGCTCTGATTGTCAGCAGCATGGTTTACCCTGCACAATGTCAGGCTTTAGTTACCAATAGATAAAGCCCACTCGCTTTGTTTGAGACAGTGGTACACTACACGCAAAAGAGATTTGGTTTCCACCAATATATTAATTTAAAAGAAATTGTAGTGACTTTAGAAATTCCTGTGAAGCACCAAGGCAATTAAAGGAAGAAAATGGGCCAATTCCATTTGAGTTTTTTATCGTAAAATGCACAGGTGACCAAAACACTATTCTAGAACCTCCTAAGACTGACTGCAAAACTTTGTTGCTATTGACAAGTTGCATTTCTTATTTATATTCTAAAAGACCAAGTGGGCTCGCTATTTTATATAAAGATGCTGGGCACAGTGCAAACATTTCAGACTATATTAGTTTCCATGCTTTCACAAGATACTCTGTGACTAACTCCGACTATACATGGTGTTTTGTTCTAGAGATAATCATTACATCTACATGATTATTCTGGCACTATATAATTTCTAAAAGGTAGGTAATCCTTTCAATAAGTTGATGTAATGATATGTTTACAGCTAGGTTTGACATTATACAACAGATTGGTAATATTGGTTTTTATTAAGTTAATGTTGTCTTTATATTCATTACATTTACATGGGTTGTGGTTTCTTTACTGTAATTGCTAAGAGCACATTTAAAATGGCTTACCTGTTTACAACATCAACATGATGATCATAATGTAAACATGTGTTTGTAGATCTGTAGTCTTCTGCACTGCTTGTCATGATTACAGTGCTAATAGTGCTAATGTTGTAAAAAAAAAAAAATGTAAAAACTGATTCCAAGACTCAGTTCTTCTTAAAAGCTAAATAGTTCTTGAGTTGGGAAAATGTATCACAATTGAAAGAACACACTCTGTTTGCCAAAAGACTGTTACCACTGTTTCAAAATGAAAAATGCTCTTCTTCATTCCTCATAATCTTGGAGACTGAGAGGAAACTCGAAAGTCCATGGACTTGTGCATTAGTCTCAAAAGCATGTCCAGACTTTTAATGAGTTTGGTCTATTCTTATGCAAATTGGTTCGTTATTCTCTAGGAAGTTATAGGAATAATTTTACATTCCTTCAGTATTAACAACACTGATGGATCGAACAATTTGTAAGGCGAGTTATTAAAAGGTTGGACCCACTTGAGGAGAAAACATTGTAGTAGCCTACACTAAGAACTTGTCTTCTTACAATATCCACAGTAATGACCATGAATTAATTGTCTTTCTGAAATTCAAACGTTTTTTTTTTTACAATTGCTTTGTCCACTATAAGGCTCACCTACAATTACTCATCAAATGCAGTTTATTATTATTATATGTTCACAACGCTTGACCATTTCTGGCGCAGGCTTTTCTAGAATTTCCGTAATGTCTTGAGCTCTTCGCAACGCTCCAGAAAGTTCTCGGCTACAGACGAGATATAACAACCAGCCATCTTTACTCTGAGGGCAGGATTCGAGACAGACCAGCTGACAGGCAAGTCTAAGCAATAAACTCGTTTTTTTCAACTACAACCTACAATTTGTTTTTTTTTTTGGTAACTTTCTACGTCTTGAAGATTAGACGTTTGATTGTGGTTCTCCTTTAAGGTAATTTTAGCCGAGTGTTAACCGTAACGGTAGATACGATTACATGCTGCATTTGGATGTTAGACACTGTCATCGTTAGGTGATTTGTATAGTAACCTAGCTAACTGTACTTTATTCCAGACGTATTGTTTTCCTTGTAGGTTTTATAGTCAAACAATATAGTGTTTAGGAGATACTGTTGCGTAGCATAACGGGTATTTTTGTTTGTTTTGTTTGATTTTAGATTGCTGCAATCATGGTTCATGAGACCGGCTATTACGACATATTGGGTGTAAAACCCCAAAGTACCCCAGATGAAATTAAGAAAGCCTACAGGAAACTTGCATTGAAATACCATCCCGACAAGAATCCCAATGAAGGAGAACGGGTAGGTACTGTATTACTTGTGAAGTAGCTTTACCGTACATGGCTTCCCATGCTCGAATGTGAATGACAGCAGCAGAAATGTCACTGGAACTTTCTGGAATGGCATTTGAGTAACGTTAGCTGCAACATGCAGGCATTTCACTGCTGTACAGTTCAACAATTACAACCTTTTTGAAGATTTTTATTTGACCATTGGAATAAGAAATATTTTCATTTGATTTCTGAAGGATATTGGCCTGGTTTAATATAACAACACATCATCTTAACACAAAAATGGATTGAGAGTGCATAGTGCAAAATGTGCAATGAAAATGAATCTACATTATGTGGGCAAACCGAATGAATGCCACTAATTGTTCATTGCTCTTTCTTTTTCATTCAATAGTTCAAGCTCATATCTCAAGCATACGAAGTCTTAGCAGATCCTAAAAAGAGAGACTTGTATGACCAAGGTGGGGAACAAGCTATTAAGGATGGTGGCATGGGGGGTGGTGGCTCCCCAATGGACATTTTCAACATGTTCTTTGGAGGCGGTGGCAGAATGCAGAGGGAAAGAAAAGGTGAGGACAGCTGAGCATTCCTGAGTATTTTTTTGTTCACATACTTAATGATGTCAATACATAATAAATATATCGCTTTTTCCATTTAGGTAAAAATTTGGTCCATCAGCTTAGTGTATCACTGGAGGAGATGTACAATGGAACCACTCGAAAACTTGCGCTACAGAAAAATGTCATATGCGAAAAATGTGATGGTATGTATGTCATTTTTGTTCCACAATACCCTTTCACATAGTAATAACCTTCAGTTCACTAATGAAATATTTTGTTCAATTTAATACAGGCTATGGAGGTAAAAAAGGAACTTTAGAAAAGTGTTCAAGTTGCAAGGGGAAAGGTATGCAGATAAAAGTGCAACAGATTGGGCCGGGCATGATCCAGCAGATACAAAGCATGTGTGCCGATTGCCAGGGACAGGGTGAGAAATTCAACTCAAAAGACCGCTGCAAGAACTGCAAGGGGCACAAAGTGGAGTGCAGGAAGAAAATTCTGGAAGTTCACATTGAGAAAGGTGACAAAGGGTTATTTTCTAATGTCATACACATAACAGTATGCATGCTTGCAATACTAGCAAGTAGAACATTTTAAACTCATGATGTGCTTTGTGCAGGAATGAGGGATGGTCAGAAAATTACATTCCAGGGAGAAGGTGACCAGGAACCGGGATTGGAACCTGGTGATGTCGTCATTGTGTTGGATCAGAAGGATCACAGCATTTACCAAAGGAAAGGCGATGATCTCACCATGAAGATGGATATCAAGCTGGTGGAAGCTCTCTGTGGCTTCAAAAAGACCATTCTTACATTAGATAAGCGAGTGCTCATCATAAACTCGTCCCCAGGTAAATGACAGTGTCATATTGATTGCCAAAAGTCTATGAAAATGTAGTTCCGGTTCCGGTAACTTGTGAATCTCTTTCTGGCTGTAGGTGAAGTCATTAAGCATGACGAAATCAGATGTGTTCAGAATGAGGGCATGCCCATGCACAGGGCTCCTTCAGACCGAGGCCAACTCATAGTTCGATTCCAGGTAATCCTTACTTACAATTCCGACACAAGTTACATACAATCTTATAGCTTGCCGTTTGCAGGCCAGGGCCACAGCTATAACCTTTTTTGTTTTCCTTTTCAGGTGGAATTTCCACAGAAGCACTGGCTTCCAGAGCACTTGATGTTCCAGCTGGAAAGGTTGCTTCCGCCCAGAGAAGACACCATGATCGACGATGATATGGAGGAAGTGGACCTCTGTGAAATGGCCTACAGCTCTGAACAGAGGTCCAACAAGCGAGAGGCCTATGAGGAGGACGAAGGTGGTCACAGGAATGAGGTCCAATGTCAGACACAGTGAATGCTTTTCATGTTCAAAACATATTGTACAAGGCAGCATTCTTGTATTGTACTCAGATCAGATTTATGTATTGGGTAGGGTCGTTTTTATTTATTTGTGCCTTAAGATTGGTAGCTTTAAAATGTTTCATAGCTCAGTAAAAAAATGGGCAATTTTGGTCACCTGCCTCACTTGTTTTGTTTTAGATGCTTTAATCTTTGTATAGTATAAATATATATATGTTCCATGGCATGTCATTTTTGTTTTCTCATTCAATTTAGTCTCAAAGGGGTACATGCATGCTTTCTATGAAGGCAATTCCCGTTTATGACAATAATACAAGTGTATTCAATTCGTTTTATTTTCTCAATAAAATCGATGCTTATCCTTTTCCAACAACCTCATACTTTATTCTCTTTGTTGGATGTCACAGGTAAGATTTTCTATTTAATCTCTGAGAGTTCAACTTTCATAACACAGTCATATGTCAGTTCCTGCCATACTTTTATAACAATCCAAGATCTATAAACTTTAGTATAATAAAAGATGAACATTGGCCAACCATGTTGACTCTAAACTGGAAAGTTGTCAAAGACAGAAAGAACCTGTCATCAAAAATGATTATTCATTAATTGTAATCAATGAAACATTAAATCATAAATCAGTTCTGTGATGAATTGTTTTCAACACCACCATTATGCTTCTTTTTTGGTTTCAATGCTGCTTTCTCCTAAATGAACAACCTGTAAGAACAAAAGTTGTCATGAAATGATATTATGCTTGGTGTGTGCTTTCGGATTTAAATCAAGTTGATCATCCCACCCTCTGTAAGCCTGGCCTTCCCTCCTGTAGGCTGGCACAGCACTGTTGAGCAGCCCACACACAGGACTACTGTCTGGGCGTGGCTAAACACGGTAGTTATTTTGTAGCAGCCTGCAAACAAATCATTTTTTAAATTTATGACATGCATAGCTTTGCAGTCGTATTACTGGTATTCATAAATCTATACTATTACTTAAAAAGCCATTACATTCTCAATAATTACACATTGCCTACCAGGGCATTTGACATCCATGAAGTAGGAATTGGGGGCCTGAACAAGTCGTTTCTTCTTGTGCTGCCTTCTCTCTTGATCAAGAGAAGGGTGAAGAAGGTCCACGGCCAACTGACAGAGTAAACAAATACGGAGAAACTTTTAGCTGAAAACCTCACCCGAAATAACACTATGCAGACTGAGGTAATTAGCTCTACAGAAAGTCATTAAATTCGTAATGGTGTGTAAGCCAAAATAATAATCACCTGTTGGTGACAAATTTTATGAAAATGTGTGTAGCTTGATGAGGTTACTTATATGGCCTATTTAACATATGCTTGTTATATAACAAGTCATCTCTTTGACCTTTTAATTACTGCAGTTCCACCTTTTTAAACGTGCCAGTCCTAACTAACGTTAACTAAGGGTACAATTTGTTAAACATAAATATGCTACACAGAAACTAGTTTTAAAATATTGTAATCTGTGATAGCAATGCTCACTCTTGAAAAAACTGCAGTACTACTACTAACGCGAAACTATCACGTGCACTGACAATAAAAATAAGAAAAGTTAAGGCCTCAGAATATTAGACATCTGGTACTGTCTTTGGAGTCTCTGATGTAGCAGTATTAAGCAGCCATAGCAAAACAATCTACGATCAACGTTGCCTTTTAGCCATGCGCCATGTGGTAGAATTAAGTCAGTTTTGACATAGAAAATCGGATTCCCAAATACAATATGATGCTGTTTCTACCGTAAGAGAAATGAGTCGGTTGCAATAATCAATAACAAGAGTAAAATGACACAACTTGGTCTACTTACAGGCATGTTTACTGTGCTTTATTGAGTTTTCTCTTCAGACACGTCGTTAATGATTGGTCGAACTAGAAGTTTGCCCCATAGGAGGTGCGGTTGCCAATAAATCAAGTACGGAAAGAAAAAAAGCATTCACACATAAATGTTATTATGATACAGGTATCCTAATACAAAACACACATAAATACACAGCAGCGCAAAACGAATAATAAAAACATGTATGATCCCCTGTTTCTTTTACTCTTTTTTTATATAAAAAAAAAGTAATAATAAAAAATCTGATACATCCAACCTGGCAACCATCCATTTGACTGATGACCTAGCCTAGCCTGCAGGTTTTACAGGTCTTCATTAGCTCAATCGCGTATCCACTTTTGGGTCACAACAATATCGGTTGTCAAATGGCTTGATTTTTTTTTATGTCACGTTGTCTTTATATTTTGGGATCCAGGGCATTAGGGCTACTACGCATTATCATGTCTCGTAAAAACTACATAGACCATTATGCTAAGAAAATACTGACGTCACTCATCCTGCTCTGAAGACAGCTGGTAAGGATTTCCAGAACCTGAGCTGTACCGTTATAAATGTGAGAATTACAAATAAAAAATGGCGAAGACATACGACTACCTTTTCAAACTCTTACTCATTGGAGATAGTGGAGTTGGCAAGACATGTCTCCTCTTCAGATTCAGCGAAGACGCGTTCAATACCACCTTTATATCAACAATAGGTGAGTCCACCGGCTCTTTGTGGCTGTCGAAACTGCATGTGGTAATGAGACGCATTTAAATCCTCCCAACTGCAATAGCCTAGTCCACTGCAGATGTCAACCTTCAGCGGCCTATATTAATGATGCACCTGTTTATTAATGAAGATAAAAATTGACATATAGCCTATTATTGCAATTAGTTTAAGAGGGCCTGTTAGCTACGTTTCATTTTTGTGCTTACAGGTATTGACTTCAAAATCAGGACAATAGAGTTAAATGGGAAAAGAGTCAAACTTCAAATTTGGTAAGTGAATTATTGGCTTTTAATATGTAGGCCTACGTTCCAAAACTTTAACGTCTTTACAAAATAAGTGGCCTGTCAGCAATAAGGCCTAGCTGTATCATTTCACAATATTCAATATTGAAATCCGCCTGTCAAAAAATTGTGTTGTGGTGCTCACAGGGACACGGCAGGACAGGAGAGGTTTCGAACTATCACAACGGCATATTACCGAGGGGCGATGGTAAGTAAGAAGACCCCACCCTAGACCAGCTCCCAGTTGCAGTAAATGGTTTTGAGTTGACCTCAGACACCAGGATGCGATTTTGACGACGAATCACTTGGAGGGATCAATTTGTGTTTGGTCATTAGTTTTAGAACAAAGCTTAAAATGTGTACAAAAGTTATATGCACAGATTGGACTCTATATCAAGTTCACATACTGCAGTTATACTGAAAAGTAATATTTTACCTGCACAAAGAATCCCATGGGACCCGTCTAGGCCTACACATAAATGATTGGTTTACCTTTACTAAAAGGTTTCATGGTCATACTAACATTGTAAATGTTTTAACCATGTTTGACCCTTTTCACCTAGCTCTGTTATGGTTTCTCTGCAAGCCTAAAGCTTTCCAGTTATACACTAATGATTGAATTGCAAGTTCTTCAAGAACCAAAACAAAAATCACAAAATTTACTAGGCAAATCAAACAAAACGTACACTATACCTGTTGATCTGTAATAGCCTCAATCTTTCTTGGGTATTAAGCCCACCCTCCCAAGCCATACATAATCTGTTTATGGAACAAGTTTTGCACTCCTGGTAGTTTTGATACAAGAAACAAATCGTATTGCTGTTTGAATAGGTGTATCATTTGCATGACTCCCAGTCTTTTAGAATGTACAATTCTCTTAATAACCTACTTTTAATTATTTTAAGGGCATTATGTTGGTCTATGACATCTGCAATGAAAAGTCTTTTGAAAACATAAAAAACTGGATCCGTAACATTGAAGAGGTGAGTGGGTGGTTGGTGTTGGTGAAACTTTCTGTGTAATTTATATAAATATCTTTTTTTTTCTGTGAAGAATTGTGTTTTAAATTTATTGTAAGCAGTGTCTTGCTTTGGCAGGATTGAGAAAGGATTTGGCCAGGGGACACATTTGTTTTTGCTATTCATTTTACAACAACTTTTAATAAGTCATGTAGGACCTTATTTTCTAAGTACAGCTGCAAAAGACTGGCAGTTTATACATTTACATTTTTAAATGGGATCTGAGTTAGATACATGCACTCTAATGGCGGTACTTCCATGATAATATTCATGAGAACCCATGGGCTACCAGTAAAGTTGTTTATTCACTGGAGGTTCTCTTCATGTCACAAAGTCTCAGGTTTTTACACAGGCCTGTTTTTCCTGCAGCACGCCTCATCGGATGTGGAAAAGATGATCTTGGGGAACAAGTGTGACATGACTGACAGGAGACAGGTGTCCAAGGACCGAGGTGAAAAAGTGAGTCAGTCTCAACAAGTTTAAGAATGGAATATGAATTTAGGCAATGCTTACAATATTATAGCTTGAAGAAACCTGGCAGGGCTCAAGGCAAAAAAAAAAAAGATTCCCCAAGAAGCAGATGCGCCTTTTTGAAACCATTGGCGCTCATAAAAATCTTTAGGAGCACACATACTGTATGTGAGATAAAATCAAGTTGTTGCATTGAAAAACCTCTAATGAAATCTCACTTTTGATGCTCTTTGTTCATGCATTTGTTAAGAGAATACCATTTGCCTTTTTGTCTCTCAGATAGGATGTGTCTTGTCTTCAATTTTCAGGGGAGCACAAATATATAGTCAGCTTTTAATCTAGAACACTCTAGTACCTGACTGACTCACTATATTCTCTCTTAGTTGGCCATTGATTATGGAGTGAAGTTCTTAGAAACTAGTGCAAAGTCCAGTGTAAATGTAGAAGAGGTAAGTAGAATGCATGTCATTTGGTTTTCTGACAACTTCTCTTTATAAGGTTACCGTTTGGTTTTAGTCACCATTTAAACGTTCTACATGACATCCTTTTTCCCCCCTACCTTAGGCTTTTTATACCATCGGAAGGGATATAATGCATAACCTGAGCACAAAAACAGTAAGTTTATGGAATTAAAACGTCGCCCTTGAAAGTTACGTTATTGTGTTTCATGTGTCAGACTTAATATTTTTTTTATTTGTATTTTTAATTTAGTTATTCAACTAATTAAATGTTAGTGTATATAGTCTACGTACAACGTAGACTTGATCGTGCAGAGGAGTTTGTTGTTTACCAAGTTTCAGATCATCCACCTTTTATGTTTTCTTTTCCAGACAGACAGCAATCCACCAGGAGGGGGCGGGGCCATGAAAATCACCGAAAAGAAATCCAAAAGACTGCGACTTTCTGCCCTCAAGTGTTCCCTGGTCTAGACTGCTCAGCACCCTGAAGGTGTTGTCGTTTCTAGAACTGCCTGTCTGTTTTGGATGTTGCCCCAGACATGCTTCAAAGCAGCTGTAATCTGACTCGTTGCCATCCTGCGGGCTGTGCGGTTCAGAGTTCTACTTTCAGTTGTTTGGAGGAGAGTTGGTGAAGGTCCCATGCAGCAATCGAAGAGGACCTGTAAATAATTAAGCGGTTGCCATCTACTGTGAGCAGTGCATGCTACCGTATTCCAACCAGACCTTGCTGTTCAAGGCAATGGGGACGGGTACTATGGCAACGGGAACCTTGAACCTCTGCCATTCAATATTTTCTTAAAGTTGTAGAGGAATTTCTTTCAACTTATGGATTGGAAATAATGAGATTAATAGGGATGTCGAGCACTTAGAATGTTAACATGTTTTGTGTATGGTCTGTATCGTGATATTGGGTCTTCAGTGGTTATGCATGTCCAAGTTATTTATTTGTGATAATGACACAGTATTATAACAGTCATATGATAGACAGAATAGAAACGAAAAGAATTAAAAAAGCACATGCAGTAAATGCTCTGCAAACAGTGAACTCATAAATTGATATTTTATGGAGGGCATTTGTATTTATGTATGAATAAGAGTTTTCCAGAGCAGATTGGTTGATTCTGCTGCAGTGGATAGCAATCTACAAATTGTACAGGGGGATGAGAATGTAGATTCAGTGCAATAGAAAATGGTAACCAAGCACATTTTTAAAACAATTGGCTTACCATACCTATTTGTATCCTGCCTTTATCGAACATACACAAGGGGTGTCCTTTTTTATCATTATTACTTATGCAAAACTATAAAAATTACGTGGTGATTGCTGTGTTGTACTCAATGTACTGGATGTACTGTGAAGTGATGAAAAAAAAACAAGATGTCTTTCAAATAAATTGCTATGTATGTAACAGATAGCACATAATTTTTCCTTCAGCAAGGTTGACAGTGTGTTTATTGTAATCTATCATGTCTCACTCTCTTCGAACTATCTTCTGAATTTCTCGCCTCCCAAGGTTTGTCATCTCCTTGTCAGGCCCATCAGGATGAAGCCCACGCATGCGTCCCTGCAATGTCTCTGACTGCCCGAGGCCCCGGGATCCATGCGCACCCCTGAGCCCTTTGACCTCCTCTCGCTGGCGTTCCAGCTCAGAGACTTGTGAGACGGGAGGAACCCTTCATCCACGGCCACAAGGAGGTGGCTCGTCTGTAAACTTCTTGGCCTTCTTCTACCTTCTTTGTTAGGGTTAGGGTTAGCGGGTTAGGGTTCTAGGGTTAGGGTAGGTGGGTCGTTTCAGCACTACTCTTCTTAGCCTCCTACCATCTTTGTTGGGGTTAGGGTTAGCGGGTTAGGGTAGGTGAGTCGTTTCAGCACTACTCTTCTTAGCCTCCTACCATCTTTGTTAGGGTTAGGGTTCTAGGGTTAGGGTAGGTGGGTCGTTTCAGCACTACTCCTCTTGGCCTCCGTCCACCATCTTTGTTAGTTCCTCTCTGGGCTCTGTCGCCTCAGTTTTGTTGGCGGATATGGTTGACTGACAAGAGGACACGAGACTTTGGAGGTGTGATCTAAAAGACTGGGATGGAATTTATTGTCCAAGCAGGCTGGCCACTATTTGGGGCTTTTGGCCACCTGCTCCATCAGCAAGCTGCAGTCTGCGGCCTAGAGTGCCTCATCCCCCTGGTTTCCTGGGTGGTCGAAGCTGCTCATAGCTCTCTTCTTGGGGATCGGTGACGTGGTCGAACCTTCAATAGGAATTTTCAGTGAGGCAGTCCTGCCTATAGGGTTGGTCGTAGCCGCTATGGCAACCTCTAGTTTGTCTCTCTGCTCACTTACTGCCTCAGCCACTGACTTCTCATTGCATGGAGATCCCAGGATGTCCACACAAGTGCTTTTGGTTCTCCTGAGGGGAGACATGCATGGCTCCTCAACCAGCAACCTCAAAGACCTTGCCCGGTCTATAGTGGCTGCTGCCGTCTCCAGTTTGGTCTTTCCTGTTGGCATGCCTGCTCTCCAAAGAGCTTTTTCCAGTGGATCACTTGTGTCGGATTCTCCCTCCACATTTCCTGTCTGACTGGCAGGGCTGTCGTCGCACGGGGAAATCAGGATGTTCACACAAGAGCTCATAGCTCTTCTCCTGGAGGGAGACGTGCTGGATGACTCGTCAGGAAATCTCAGAGACATTGCCCTGTCTATAGTGGTGGCTCCCGCCTCCAGCTTGGCCTTCCCTGATGGCAGACCTGCTTTCTGAAGAGCTTTTTCCAGAGGATCACTGCCGTCCATCGGTGTCTCCACATTTCCTGTCTGACTGAGAGGGCTCTCGTCACATGGAGAAATCAGGATGTCCACACAAGAGCTCATAGCTCTTCTCCTGGAAGGTGACAAGCTCGTTAATATCAGAGACTTTGCCCTTCCTATAGTGTTGGCTCCAGTCTCCTGTTTGGCCCTCCCAGTTGACAGACTTGATTTCTCTTGCCCATTGTCAAGTGGATCTCCACTGGCTGGTACCACCTCCACACTCCCCGCCTTGGACAAAGGGTTCCGATCGCACGGGGATATCCGGATGTCCACGCACGAGCCTTGCCCTCTCCGTTCCACACCCACGTCCAAGGTCTGGCCGTACTCCTTGGTGCTGCGGCCAGTGAAACTGGGGGCTTGTCTCAGGCTCCTCTGCCTCTCCAGGCCCGCCTCATCGGCCTCCTTCTGCCTGGCCGACTGCTCGTCTAGGTCCATGTTGAAGCGGTACAGGCTGTAGCCGTCGGAGCTGTTCACGCTGCCCGTGCGGAGCAAGGTGGAGGTGTCACACACGGAGGAGGCTCGGGAGAGGGAGCGTTTGAGCTCGGACCGGTCCACGCCGGCCAGCTTCTCCAAGGCGTTGACCATGCGCTCGTGGATCTCCTCCAGCTGTGCCAGTCGGAGGTCCACCGTCTGGAGGGAGGCCTTCATTGCGTTCTCCCTCTCGTTGACTTCCTCCAGGCGCATGGACATGCTCTCCACCCTGGACCAAGAAGGAGATGCCTTTGACCACCTTTGCGACCATCTATCTTTACAGCGCTTTATCATTTTGAAAAGCTTGCGAAGGCGGTTTATGACGAAGACTGCCATACCTCTCTGAGGTCACCTTGATGCGCTCGTCACTGGAGGACTGCTGCTCGTCCTCCTTCTCACAGAAATACTCCTCCACGCACTGCTCCTCAAACTCAAACAGACTCTTCAGTTCTTCTGGCTTAAGCCTCAGCTCTGAGGAAAACAGGTCACGTTGAGTCGGGAAGAGCTTCATCGTTAGGGGTTAAATGGGGAAGACTGGGGGGGGGGGAGACTGTACACAGTTCAGCGTCATGGATGAATGACAAAGACACAGGAGACTTACTGAGGCCTCGGTCCTTCTCATCCAATTCCCCGGTGGGTTTCTTCTTCACACATCGGTGGAACAGCTTGTTGAGGATGATGTAGAGGTGGCTGAGGATGATGAGGGGCGGCGGGAGGATGGGACGGTCGTGGAATGTCATGATCAGCTGATACCGCTGGAACTTCCAAATCTGGTTAGAGATGCACTTTACCTCCATGAAGGTGTTGCTGTAAGAAATGAAAGTTTTATCTCAAGAGTTTCCAGGCCAATCAAATGTGTGACCTCTCTAAAACTGGAGGCTTTTTTGGGGGGGGGGGGGGGGTAATATAGGGAAATATAAATATCGACAAAGTATTGTGTGAATAGAATGTACAAATGTACATTTTACTACGATTATTTATTGTAGGCTTACTTAAAAACGGCAATCAACAAATTGACAAGTAGAATGTTGGCTACAAGCAAATAGCAGGCCATGATGGCCGGTGTGAGCCAGGCTCCCGGGATGCATGGAGGCAGTTTCTTCCCGTCCTCATCAAATAGGTTGTCACCACAAGGAGCTATAAGGGAAAGGGCCTTTTGTGTGAGTTTGACCTGTTGCTACCAATGTCTATTGAATAAATTAAATTGGACTCATGTAATATACTCACGGTTGATTTCCATAGCGTAAACTATAAGCAATTTCAGAAAGGAAAAGCAGTAGGGAAATTAACAGTCAGAATTGAAAGTCATAAATGCTTGCCGTATTTCATATTCTGTCAGGGTCAAGGTTGGATACATTCATGGTCAAATTCTGCCCAAATAAATTATGAGCTACATTTTGTAAGTCTGTAAACAAAAGATTATTATGTTTGTTAGCTCATTATTTGCCTTCAACAAATGAATAGGGGCTTTGCCTCACCATGACAGAATAAACCCAGTAAATGTAAGTTAAACTATAGGGCGGATGGTCATTCATTAGTAAGGAAGGCAAGGAACTTTAGCAGTATTACTAATTTCACATAATGTTGTTCTGCAGTGCAGGTATATGAATAAAAAAAGAGCCTGTAATAGTCCAAATCAGCCTGCAGGGGGAGCTGAAGTCTCGATGAAGGCACCCCGCAGCAGAGTTTATCATGCACTATGGAGGCACATAGTAGGGATGATGGTATGGTTGTGAGATTATGGTTTTGGGCTCGGCATGGAATTTGTAGACATGAAGAGAAAATTGGACTGATCATCCGCCCTGGAATGAGGAAACATAGTCTTACTATGAATTCTAGTCTTACGGTCTATCGAGTCCGCAAACACCTCTCCGTAGATCATCCAGTAGGGCATGTAGAAGATGTTTCGGGCCAGGCGCCAGGTGGGCTCCTCGTCTGGGTGCAGGATGGCCTGCCGCGCCACGCCAAAACTCATCAGCACCACCAGCATGATCACCACGAAATACATCATGTCTATCATCTGGGGACACAACAGGTTCGGCTTAGCCCAGAAAGTATATCCCATATAAGAGAATTTTTAAAAAGCTGCGTGTCGTCGCCTTTTTTTTAATTACAAATCAAAGTAAAAATTTGACTGTTACCATTTTACCGATCATCATGACGTACGGCCCCAGGTACTTGTTGACTCCGAAGATGTCCAGCACACGGATGTACCAGAAGATGATGTCTATGCAGTAGATGACGCGGCCGTAGCCCATGTAAGGTTCCGCCTGCAGTCGGAGCATGAGGCCCAGGAGGAAGGTGCAGATGGCCACCAAGTCAGTGATGTTCCAGTACTCCTCAAGCCACACGTTGATCTTCTGACGCAACTTTCCTGGCTCCGACATCAGGATCTGGAGACAAAATTCCAACGAGCGACACTTTATAGAAGGTGAAAAACACTTATTGGTGTTTTTCTCAAGGCCTTCAATAGTTCAGTTGACAATTAAACACCTTACTTTTTGATGGAGTAAGGGCATATGGATACTAGGACAGTAAAGTTAAAATGTAAGGTTTTTGTACTTTTATTGTCAATTAAATTGGTCATACAGCTGAACTCTGCAGGCTGTTGCTGTCAACAAACATTGAATAACTCCCTCCATTTAAGCTACATGAATCTACGCAAACAGTTGTAGTACTTACCTGTCTGATTTTTTCAAAGCCAAGAGTGAGGATGTAGGAAATGACAATCCATTCCTGTAGGCATGGCAACCTCTCCATCTTCACCAGGATGATGTAGTTATACAACATCAGATAGCACATGTAAGCAATCTACCCAAGAAACAGACCACACCACACCCCAAGTGCTTAGTATTGAGTCCACGTATTATTACAGTGGAGATGTCATGACTAATAGATACATGTTATCGCTGAAGTATAAAGATTTTTAATATTACATATACTAATCTTCTTGGATGAAGCTCTTCAGATGAAGCTGTATTGAATGATTCTTGTAGATGAATATGCTTACAAAAAACAGAATATCTTATGACGTACTGTGTTGAACCAGAACTTAGTAAAGGGTGCGTCATAAAACTCGTAGATCCGTTGGCCGATGGGCATTTTGCGGACTTTAGAAGCTCCTTCCTCTTCATCCTCTTTGCTTGAAACTGCATCATCCTGCATGTATTATATAAAATGGCAAATTCACATATTTGTAGATGAATTCGTGCAGAGAGAAGGTTTATTGTGTTGCTTTTAACTGAAGGAATAGGAAAGTTCAGGTAACACCAAACCTTGGTGGCTTTTTTGTCATCTTCCTTGTCTTTCCCCCCCTCACCCATTCCTGGGCCTTGGTAGGATGTATCCTCTCCAACACGGAAGTCAAACAGCAGTATCAGAGGTGGAAAGATAATACCCAGGATAACCTAGGAAACCAAATACATACTTGGTTCAGCATAGGGAATCACCGGTAACCTGGTAATTCCGACATAAACGTTTTTTGACGTTCATTTTATTTTAGTGTTTTTGTTTTTAAAACATATTCTTGTGTGATACCTTGAAGCCAGGGTTTTTCCCCATCATCCTTAGACATCCCATCCACATGTCTGTCAGCAGCATCTGGCTGCAGGTGTGGGCAATGAAGTCCCGTTGCTTAGCAGCCACGGCCAACTTCAGGCAGGTGGAGTTACTCCAGTTCACCAGCTCGTACGTCAGCAGCTTCATGGCCACCTGTTCATCGTGCTTATAGGACTGGTCCAGGAGCTCATAGGCCAGCTGGCCAAAATCCCTAGATCACAAACAGTGACAATCTGTTATTGTATGTGCTTTGGCCTACGGTTGTAAAGCGAGTGAAGTCAAATGACCACCAGAAGGCTTGATGTAAGATCATTTAGGGACTGAAACATTGATAAGCAAAAATCTCAGTTTGCGTTTGAACACAAAAGGGGAACTACAGAGATAAAACAAAGGATAGCTCTCTGTCTGGGTGCAAGGGGAACCAACCTGGAGTTGTTTTCTAGGTCCTGGGAGATGTCGTCCACCAGGTCACTTGCTGAAGACTCATGGGCCATGGCCTTGTACAGCTTGCAGGCCACCAAGGCCTTGGCCATGGCCTCCTCCCCTCTCTGCCACAGGAACAGGGCCATCTTCTGTCGTCTCATCAGCACGGCCCACATCATCAGCTCGTGGAAGGGGAACTTAAAGCGGCAGACCTCCGGGTCATCCACGTCAATTTCCACCTCCTCCTCTTTCTTTTTCTTGGCTTTTTTCCGACCCTTTTGACGTGGCTCGTCATCCTTGAGGAATACGGGGGAAATGTTTTAGAGTTGAGTTAGGACTCCTATATGAGGACATGCATAGGCACTCATGTCAGCTAGTTGAAGTAGTAGGGGCCAAGACTTCTCACCTCCATCCCTAGAAGTTTCAAGGCTTTTGGCTGCAATTAAACAAAAACAAAATTGTAATAAATTAGTTAGTTGGACGATTTTTGTACTCTTTTATCATTTCATTATATTCAACGTGGGTACATCATAGGTATGCTTTAATATGATCATGTTTACCCTCCTCAATCCATACAGATTATTATATAGGTTGCGGAAGTTTTTCCTGGTGTAGTTGGACCGGTAAGCCCCACCCATGAGATACTCCAACACCAGGCCAATGTCAATCACAGTGATCTGGTAGTCTGGAGGCAGGTTCCCCTGGTTGAACACAAGGGAAGGACAATCAAGGACCAGGAATTATTACCTCGAGGTCAATGCTGAGACCATGCAGTATCATGGTCAAATCTCTTCTCATATTCAGCGTCCGAGGCCTTTGACAGGGTAGAAAAAACATCACTTTACCTTTTTGACATCCCTCACCACATCATGTAGAGTGTTTGCCGGACCTACTTTCTGTGATATGTATAGGGAGAGCACAAAATTAAATTCATGAGCAACAACTGAACTTGGTTTTAAAATGCAATTTCAGCATGGTAAGACAAGAGGGGGGTGCCTATGGGTTCGTTTGATTCAGTAGATCAGACTCCTTCTCTCTGGGTTTGTTTGGTTCAGTAGATCAGACTCCCTCTCTCTGGGTTCGTTTGGTTCAGCAGATCAGACTCCTTCTCTCTGGGTTCGTTTGGTTCAGCAGATCAGACTCCTTCTCTCTGGGTTCGTTTGGTTCAGTAGATCAGACTCCTTCTCTTTGTGTTCGTTTGATCCAGCAGATCAGACTCTTTCTCTCTGGGTTCGTTTGGTTCAGAAGATCAGGCTCCTTCTCTCTGGCCTTACCGTGTTGTAGAGCTCCTCCAGCCTGGGAATGGTCAGGAAGTGGTGAATGTTGACTCCGTTCTCTATGAGCAGCTTGACAAAGTCCACCCGGTCCAGCACCAAGGCGTCCATCATGGCCTGTTCCAGGGAGTTCACCTGACAGAGCCCCGTTCAGAAGAGTTAGGGTGGTGTTCATTCACCCAACACATCAGCGAACCCTTATTTAATCATTGAGATGTGTATGCTTCTTGTTCACACAAAGATAGTTCTTTTGTTTGCTGTAGCGATAGTGTGTAAATGTTTGTATCTTTGCTTTTTACAGTAGATTTTCACTTCAACACCATCTCACCCAGCGAATCAGCTCCAACTTCCTGGGATCAGTCTCCTCGGGAGGTTCGGGTTTGGCCTTGCCTCCCTTGCCCTTCTTCCCCCGACCCGCTTTGGCACGCGGGGCACTGGCAGGGCTTTTTGGCTTCTCCTGGGTGGGGGCTGCGGCATTAGCGGCTGCACTGCTACTGGCGGGCTGCAGACACAGGGCATAGGTGTGATCGTCACCATCACAGGTCATGAAGAAAAACCCAGGTTTACCATTCCTCTGTCTCTGTCGGCTAAATGGACAGCTTTAGTTGTGCTTCTATTTTGGGATTGTGTTACATTTGTCCCCACATGGAATAGAGAGGTAGGATTAATCTCCTGTTCTGTTCGGATTAAACTCATTGCTATAAGGATTAATTTGATTTGCTATAAAACACTGCAAAAGCTTTATGACAATAGGACTTCTTTTTTTTTGTGTGGCTAAGGCAGGTTTGAGCACCTACAATTGACGACCAGCATTACTAGCTGAGATGTCACTCACAGGTAAATGGTGGCCATACACAAAAATCTGGTTGCGGGCAATATCCACTCTGTTCCAGGCCAGAGCAAGACTCAGCTGGTCTGGGGCTGCAGCGTTGGTGCCTGACAAAGCAGAGCCACAAAGAAATAAACACAGACACACACACACACACACACACACACACACACACACACACACACACACACACACACACACACACACACACACACACACACACACACACACACACACGCACACACACACACGCAAACACACAGACAGACAACCTGTGTTAGACTGACTTCTACACTCCTTTCTTTAAGACTGTATTCTAAAAGCAGAGAGTATACCTTTTAACAAAGCCGTCAGAATGGCCATCTCAATATCTTGTTGTCCCTCAGAGCCCATTCGAAAAACAGTTATCTTTATTCAAGAGAAAGTAAGACATAAACAGTTATAGGTAATGACAATGTAGGAACATTAGCAATTGACAGGATGAATAAGTGAATAAATTAAAGACTAACTAAGGGATGAATGGAGATGGGATGCCAGAAATATTCTTCCCCATTTCATCAAAACCTACATTCCACAGTTTGATGTGATACAGCAGGAGAGCTTTATGTTTGCACTCTACCTAGTTCAGCCCTAATGCATTGCTGGCTAATTTCCTTGCCTGCTGCTGTGATAGTGCCAGCTTTATCACAGACTGGTCTATGTCCAAAGGAATTACACTGAAGGGTCACATGTGAAGCCATGCTAAATAGGATTAGGTTGGCATGAATACATGGCGTCGCGCCAGATATTTCACAAGTGGTCTCGGGTGCGTTGCTAATGAGTACGTCATCAGCGCAGGGCATTTCAATTGAAAACCTAAGGTTCTCTTTGAGAAGGAAACGGGGTAGACTCCAGGCTGCACTTCCCCTCACAAATAGGGCCGCTTGTGTGTGTTCCTAAGCTAGTAACTCACTTAAATTAATCAGGGTGAAAGGGCAATGGAAAGGACACGCTGACTGTGTGTGTGTGTGTGTGTGTGTGTGTGTGTGTGTGTGTGTGTGTGTGTGTGTGTGTGTGTTTCTCTGGCCCAGCTGTTCGCAGGGAATGCACTTAGGGTGGTAGAAAGAGAGGGCCCGACAGTGGCCCTGGAACACCTGCACATTAGTAATGGAAATGCGTCGGCAAGGGAAAGGACAAATGTGATGAATCTCTTTGTTTCAGAAATAACAATGGGAGCTGACAAGCCTGACCGCTCAGCCTATCTATCCATCGAAACAAACTAAATGTGGGGAAAATGCACGCGGCACTGAGGTCTTTAATAAATGCACTTCAAAGAAGGTCGCAACCTTGTTGGAACCCCTGTTTATCCGAGGGCGTTAGCTGGCCTAATACGCAGCGGATACAGACACTGGTGAAATGATACGATCCTGAAAAAGTGCTGGGAGAATTAGCACGGGGTGAGAGGAACCAAGCAGAGGATTAAGGAGATGGATCCTCCTCTCCATCTGCGTGGCTCACCCCAGGGGCCGGCCACTGGCCGCGGATAAAGTGGGAGACCCTTGCCTAACAGGTGGCTGGGGTGCACTATCTCCACAGCCCAGATGTGTGGAGTCTGGAGATTATCTCCAGCGGGCATTATACACTACTAATCACATCACTTACTCCCAGAGAAACCTGTTGGGTGGATGGAGATGGATGCAGAGTGGTGCAGTTGAGCTCTCCGCCATCGGGAAAACCCCACCAGCTAAGCAGCTAATCCGCTCGCCGCAAGGACATTTGCAGCGTCGCCATGCCACTCAAGAACATCTACCTACACTGATTAAATAGGGCACTGAAGAGCTGGGTGTCCATTTGGGCCTCTCCAGGCTGGCCCTTCGAAACACATTAGACTTAATGATGGAGCAGAGACTGTGCTTGTAATGGCCTGTGAATAATGTACAGTGTATTCTAGAATACATGCTAAAACATATGAACAGCTTGCGCCGTAGGACATGACAGAAATGTTGAGTGAAACACGTTTATTAAGTCAGATGAAAGTACACAGATGAGTAGAATGAAGCCATGAATAAATGACACTGGAGTACATGATGTTTCATGATGGATAATGTTTATTGATGAAGACATGAGGGGTTTATTTTGGATTTGACAGAACGTTGTGAGTTTAAACAGGCAGTCATATTCCAAGATTTCATCATATCGTAACGTATGCATATACTATGTTCTTTGTGGAAGTTATTTTTGCCCTGGGACTGTTCTACTTACCAGTTCTCTCTTCTTCATGCACTCCATAACCATGAGGAGAATCTGCTGCGATTGGCTCTTGGTGTAGTTGAACGTCTTCTGGATGGTCACCAGGAGCTGGTCTCTCACATTATCACTGGTCAGGCTGGGAGGAAAGATTTTAGGTTCAACCTCCAGTCATTCACATCCGGGCCAAACAATTGGAAACTGCCGCTTTAATTTTGTATCTTTATTTAACCAGGTAAAAGTCTCATTAAGATTAAGACTTCTTTTGCAAGAGTGACCTGGCCCAGCGAGCAGCAATAACAATTTACAACAACAAACACAAATAAAACCCCAAAACAGACAAATACAACTGCCATACGATACTAACCATTTTACACAATATCCATGAAAAATGACAGTTATAAATAATGATTAGATAAGACTAAGACTAAATAAAAGACTGCTGAATTATGCAAAATCAAAGCGCCTGGTCCTTTTGTCTCTCTCACCCTCCATCCTCAGTGTGTTTGTGAGCAAAGGAGATGATGTCGGAGGCCCGTCCGCTGCCGTCGCACACCACCACTGGGACTGGGGGGTCGTCCCTCAGGCTTTCCAGAGCGACCGAGATTATGTTGGGACCCCCCTCCACGATCAGACACACCAAGGGGACCCCCTGGCCCAGACCTAAAACACACGTATGGACGGACACTCTTCGTTCCTTACATTTGATTCGTTTCACAATTCATTCAACCGTTTCCGCCCTGTTTTCGTTGACCTGTCACTCACTCATTGTCGCACACTCCGCAACATTCGCAACGACGCGAAACGTGATCACGTCCCGGACGCGCGGTGGACGGACCGGCGCTGAGGCAGGGCGAAGACTGTGGTGACAGCTGAGCATCCCTTTGCTGTCCCTGCCTTATGACCAGCTCCAGGCATAGGATGACAAAGGGAAACCCACAGGTCACAGAAGAAGAAACAGAGACGGCACGGGGACCGGGTGGCGCTGGCGTCGCGTCAGAGGAAACCTGCAGCGACGGAGGCTGCCCGTCTCTCTGTCTATGCGGCGGGACTTACGGGTGTTGATCTTCTGCAGGGAGATGTGCTTCTCCAGCACCCGGCGGAGTCTGACTTCAGCGCCGTACTTCCCGCAGGTGCCGTTGTCCGACAGGATGAAGTGGGAGTGGCTGTTATTCAGCACGGACAGCTTGCTCATTGGGTTGGACATGGTTTGGTAGGGCCTCGTTACCTAACAGGAGGAAACATACACCCACAACATGACTGCCTCGTTTGCAAATGAGCTGAGGAAAGGAGTCCTGTGGGACGACGGGGAGCTTAGAACCACGTGGTCTTACGTCTTTTCCAACCAGGTCTTCTTTGTTCTCCACGATGCCCCACGGAGCGATCCCTATGGCGCACACCTTCCCCCGGGACTTGGAGGAGTGGTCCTTCAAGGCGTCTCCCACGTGACGGATCACCCCTTGGTTACAAAGATCCAAACACAGCAGGGTGAACAATCACCTCCAACGGCCCGTGACATTGTCTAAATAGACCCACGTGTCACATTAGAGATACGTTGAACGAACGTTGTGATTCCAATAGTCTAAACCTTTGGCACTTTGTAATCAACACTTTTTGTGTGGCGATATATTGAAGACACATAATTCGAGAGCATAAAAACACAGCGATCTATTCATTGCTTTTTCAATAGGTCATTTGTTTAATACATTTGTTCATAGCCCACTATGTGCCCTTAGAATTGAGGATTGTTCATTCCAATAACCCCTGATGCAGAGTACTTGGTCGGGGTGATTCAATGACAATTAGAATATTGTCAGGCCAAAATAATAAACAATGGACAAAGAGACATTTCACAGCACAGGGCTAAATCCAGAGGTCAGACTCTGCCCCGTTTTAAATTCCTATCTTGTGGCTGAGCGTCTCACCCGTGCTGACTCCACCGGTGAAGATCCAGGCCCCAGTGGTGACTGCAGCCTTGATGAGGCCCTTCCCGAAGACCTGCTTGAGCTTCGGTGGCAGCTCAAAGTTCTGCAGCCCTCCATGGACCGAGATGAGCAGAGTGGGCAACTCCAGCTGCCAGTCCTTCACCATCAGATGCAACAGGTTGTCGGGCTTGGTGTCGTGGGAGACCCGGATGTACTGGGCCGTGAAAGAGAGGAGAAGAAATCTATTGGTTGACAAGTTGTGTCATCTACAGAAACCTAACAGAAGGTTAGGTTACACTAAGGTTATGCCTGTGACCACGGTTCTCGGGAGGAAAACATGAGGCCATGGGAATCCTGCTCACCATGGCCTTGTTGATCAAGCCCCCGCCCTGGAACTCGATGGTGCCGTAGGCGTCTGTTGGGGCAGTCTGGGTGTGTTTGAGGGCCGACCACTTCTCCTTCGGAACGTCCAGCTGCACCAGCTGGTTGTCCTCGGAGGGCTGGTTGCCAAGGGCCACATGCTGCGTTGTCAACTGGCCACAGGCACACCTACGTGGAAAACCAACACTAAAGCTACGGTTTAATGCTTCGGTCTCCGATGAATCTGTTCGGATGAAGATAGCATCACGAGATCTCAGGCATTAAATGTGTTGGCAAAGTAGTTCCTCAGAAACAACTCATAACAAATTAGTTTATCTGAGCGAATTAGAAGCAATAGATATGGATCAAAGGTCTGGTTGTTTGTCTTTTCATGGAGTCTGTCTCCAGTTCCTGGTCACCAGAGCCCTTTCATGTAACTAGCTCCGGGAGATACGTGCCATTTTGCACATAGGGGCTGCTCTGTCTGGCAGCTCGGGGACTTTTCCGGGAATTCAATTCCAATGTTCATGGGTTACAACAGACTTTTGTTTTAAGAGATTACTGTCTAAATTGCTTCCTAGGGTGAGGGCTGCCCCACATTCTGGCTGTTTCATGTTCATCTTCAGTAGCTTTCTTGTCTACATTACCAACTAATGATCCGTGATATGTAGGACAGTTAATTCCATTTTCGGCCAAGCGTTGCATAATTTTCAAAAGTGCTTGTGTATGAGGCTCTACAATAACATTATTGAACAAGCGTTAGCTTACCTTGTCGGGTCCTTGCTGGGAAATATGCGAACACACTCTCTTTTCAGAAATGTCCTCTCTAACCATGCCTTTTGTCCCTGAAAAGAGAATGTTAAAAAGATGCCATGAGATGACTTTCTGGAAACGATTTGTACTAAGTCCCTTATTATCATATCCTTCAAAGCCATATCTGCACTACAGTGTGTTGGTTTTAGCTGACCGGGCCAGGAGACAGATACATCAGCTATCCCTGCAAGTATTTAGTTTCGCTATACTGAGCATAAGTGGAGAATAAGTGGATGACTTTCTTGTAAAGCTCACAGATCACTAAGAATGATGATAAAGATGACCTCAAACAGTGTCAATAACATGGATTTGAAATGACATGTATACATAAATATGCAGACTTTGTAACTGGACAGGGTTATATATATATGTATATGTACATAGGCATGACAATGAGTGAGTGTTGCCTAGATGGGCGAGTTGATGGAGAAGTCAAATGACAAGCTAATAAAACGAGCCATTGGATTAATCCAGAGAATGCATTGCTATGCCTGTACTTATTAGAGCACAGCTAATTGGATCGTAAGATTTTCAATTGGACACATCATTGTAAACCTGGTCGATCATGGAAAGAGCCAATGTAATTTTCAACACAAAAGCAGCGTTCACAGTTCAAATCTTGCATCGGTTTGGTATTTTTTTCAGTACTGCGGGGGAAGAGAGCAGGGGGCTTTGTTGACAGTAAATAGGCTACCCAGCGAAAGTTTCTGTAGCAGGACTTTTTGGGAAAATGTCGGTAATGGAAAAAGAACACAAACGTTTCAGTGCTGTTACTTTTGCTTTAACTTTCAATAATTATAATTATAATATCCTGGGCTTTTAACAATGATTAGCATAGCGTCATGTTAAAGTTGCAGGTATAAGGGAAACGTTCACTGAAGTATCAGGATATCAAAGGAAGTTCCACTTTTTAGGTCCTCAACTGTCTTAACATATAAAAAGCCAATACCAACCACCAGCCCTTGCAAACTCTCTAATATATTTTGTATTAATCCACTTTTCTTTACGTTTAGTAACAAAATAAACAAAAATATATACGTTCTATAATAATCTTGTAAATTATTCATAAAATGTAAAAAAATATATATATTAGAGCCAACTCATCGATGAATCACTAATGAAGTCATATGGGCATGTGATATCATGTATCATGTTCTCTTAAAATATAACTATTAGAACCCTAAGGTAATTGAGCATGAAAACCTTCAATCCCTATTACATTTGTACAGAAAGAATAATTAAATATTCAAACAAAATGACTCCTTTTCCAAAGATTCTCTAGGCACTCTCATTGAGTAAACTGTTACATAGGGAAATACTATTTCCAGCATATGATGCTAATATAATCTCATGCCATATCTCAGTCCACAGTCTGATGCAAACAGTAATCCTGTCATAGTTCATGCATAACAATATTACCATCTAAAAGTAGCATCTGTAGAATATAGCTGCCCTCTCTCGCTTTCCCTCCAGCCTGGAGGAATCCTACCTTGAATGCCTGTGTAGAGAGACTCTGGTGGGTTGAAGGGTTTCCTGTGCCGGTGCTCCACCACCATCACCACCACCACCACCACCACAGAGCTGGTCCGACTGAATCTCCCAGGACATGAAACTTCTTCACTTTATGGAGGCCAGTTAATATGATGACCATGTGAGCAGGCTCTTTGTTCGTCCCCGAGTCTCATGACTCCAGTTCAAGGTAATCCTTTTGGGAGTCCCATGACCCCTCTCTCTTTGCCCACAGGGCATTTTCAACCTTGTCTCGAACCAGGCCCAATAAATCTGCTTTGATAGTCAGCCCCTAATCTCCCACTTTGTTGAAACCCCCATCCCACTTACTTCCAAGTCTGGATTATTTTAGGTTGAGAAATAAAGGGCAGACTAGCCGGCTTCAGACAAGCGAGCTTAAGAGTAGCTTCCCAACTTTCATTTGAAAATGTCCACCCCCTCCAACCACTTTGATTTCAAACTATTTGCATAATTGAGAGAATTGGATGCAGGGCATTCCTTTGAAAGGGGCCTTATTAAGATGTGTCTGGTCTCCAGCTGGAGGCGAGGTCAACCACCATTCATTGCTGTTAATCTCCATTTCAACGCACATCGTTTTGCTAAAGAACGGCAAACTTTAGAGATAGATGTGAAGTACAGTAGCAGTCTTCTAGACTGCATATTGGGTCACTTGTTCCTCAAAAAGTCCCTTTTCACACCAAACCAGAGCTGAAATTAGAAGTTTTTCTTCTGACCAGCAACATTTTTCCATATGATGTAAATAAGGCTCTAATTAGGATACGTTCCATGATTTAATATCCAGTGTTGGTTGGTAATAGTTATATTATTTGTTTAATTTAAGACGTGTCCTACTTTTGATGGCTTTCATAAGCACTCCTTTCATGGTTGAAATGATGTGGTTTGAGGCTGACTGTAACTCAGGGTGAGAAAGATGGGGGCGGAAGGTTGTTTATGGACACTGGGATCCCCTTCCCCCTTCTGGGCAAGCACTGGCACAAAAAGAACGCATGTGAACTGTTAATTATAGCCAACGACAACAAAGAGAACTTCCAGAAAGATTCTGTCAGAGTGACGCTTTTATTTCAGCTTACTTACACTCATTATCCGATTCAAACTAAAGTCTAGTCAGCAACCAGCAGCCTCGCTAGGGCAGCCTTTCAGCGTGTACTGAAATCCCCCAAGTGTTACCATTAGATTCTGGGGGAACAAGATTTTGTCATGGCAGGGAAATTACCAAGGCTTATGGCAAGCTGATCAACAATAAACACCATTCACTTGTTACATATGCAGATCTTTTCTAAGAACGTACTAATGAACACACAAAAGGCAATAGTGCCAGATGAGAATTAGAATTACTGGATTAGTATTAGGAATATCAAGGCTGCTTACAGGTAGACAGGAACAGAGTGCTTTTATGATTCCTACTCTTGCCTGACATGTCTCATTCATTTTGGAGTGTCAACTAATGCAAGGAGAGTTAGTGAATTTCACTTGAATTTGGCTTGGCACACTTATGTGGGTAACATCTTATCAGGTAATTCCTGCCCAAATCTATCAGAAGTATTCAACCAGTGTTTGAAAGTACTGACTTCTGGATGACATCATGACATAGGGTGATGTGGGAGGCTAGCGTGTGTTACAGAGTGATTTCCTCGGAGATCTCCCCTGGGCCTTTTCAAATGGAATCACATGGCTCATGTCTCCTGACCCATGGCTTAGTTTAAACCATCACAGAACACTTTGTTCCTCTACAACCACAGAGTCTCCCAGGCCTATGAACACCTAGCTATTTAAGATCAACATCTTGCGGGATAGAAATGCAGCGACCAACGAAAATAGCAATGTTACGATACACAGCATGTTGAAATGAAGGAAGCAAGCATGTCCGATAACAAAAGTCTGACCGCTCTCAGTAAAATGGGTCCGATAGGAAGGGGGAACCCGAGTGGAATGTGAAGTTACAGGGGGTTAAGATGAAACGGACTAATTGCTGGGCTGTGGAGATGAACGGAATTTTCTAGAGTCAAGGAGCCTAATAAAACCTGACAGGGGGAAAACCCGCAGCTTTTTGGTGTGTGTCTTAAAAACATTATTTATACAC